>JAEAOA010000421.1:615000-690000 GCA_016746295.1 Potamilus streckersoni
CTGGCGGGACCAGTCGGAACTTTTAATACACCCAGAATATTCCTCCTTAGATTTCATGATTGTCAGTCCTTAACATTGGGAGTAAAAGCAGGTGGAATTAGGAGTGAATTCACGTAATTGAAAAAGCGTGCGTTACTCTGGCACGAAATCTTGAAGCGCATTGAGTTATAAGAGACTACATTATATTCGGCAATCCAGCAAAATGGCAGCACTATGAAGAAAATTGACTTAATGGTAAATTGTGCACAGGTGAACATTCTATTTTCGTATAGCATCAGTAATGCGTTATAGATATTGTCACGGAATTGTATAAATCACTTAATTCATTAAATATATGTGTTTGGGTTTTTTTGTGTACAACAATATCCGATGATGATTTATGTATATTGAACAATATTTTAAAACAGTGAGTTCGGTTCATCATATGTCAGACATACGAAGTGCTTATGATGAAAAAAAAAACGATATTCATCATGCGCACAGACGATGTAGGGTTGCATCATCTGTGTATAAATATCTCACCGTATGACGAAATTTGTACATTACGGAACGTCTTGGCAGTGAGCAGTTTACTTAAGGACTTGCAAATCTTCAACTGTAGAGATTTATTAATTTCTTATGTATATTATAAGTTATCGCTAATGTTTTAGCAAGTTTATATTTGCATATTGTCTCTGTAGCTTCGAGTCGCGTATTATAAAGCAAATATTTTCTACTCTTTTGACTTAACAAGAGATCTATATTACCAATAATGTTGCATTTTACTAAGAAGCGTTTAGTTACATATAATTCTTATCGGAACGCAGGTAGGTTCAATTCTGAACCTGTATATTGCTTTGTAAACTTGTGCCTATAATGCAATATTATAGCTTCCCGTATATAACGTCATTGCGTGCTATCGTTTTACGTATATTTAATTTAATTATTTGTTTGTTAGTTTTATTTATTTTTCTTTTTTTTATTCCATCACATTGTATTGCAATGATAACATTTTATACTGAAGTTGATACTTAGTTTTAAGAGATTCAGTTCAATTTTGTTTGATCTAATAAACAGCCAGTAGTTGAAACATTGTATCCATTCTGTGACATTGATTCAGAATTCAGATAGAGTTTTGAGTTAACAACATTTTATTTATCTTTCTTCACATATTTTCCCAAAGTAAGAACCAATGATTTTAGCCAATGCCATACTAGAGTACTTGATGTCAGGCATGTAAAGTTTCTAAGTTGTTCTATTCAAGCAGTCACGTGACTATTATACCAGAATCTGTTTTGCGGTTTAGATAGTCTTGTTACTCATTATTATAAGAAAAAATAGCCAGCTGGCCTTTAAACCTTTGAAGCACAAAGGTGTTCTGTTTTGACCAGTTTGAATTGAATTTTTATTTTTGTCGGGGGAAGGATTCTTACAAAGATATTTTTCGAAATTTATTCAGAAATTCTAAGCTGGAATATTATTTTCTATGATTCAACAAATAACTATTGAGACAAGAACACTTTGAAAGTTACGGCATACGTTATCGCCCTCCATTTTTAAATTTCGTTGGGATTCGAACTGTGATTCATTTAAGATATTTTATTGATAGAAGTTCTATCTATTTATTCTTGGATTAAATTTGGATTTGATCCGTAAGCCGAAAGTTCTTGTTCTCATTTTTCCTTTGTTTTTCTAGGGAAATAAATTATTTTGTTAAACTTTACCAAACTTGCTTTCTTCACTCATTTCTTCTTACTTTTGTATGAGCCTAGACACGTGACATCGTACATGTCCGTGTCAGTTTTAATATACGTTGTTAGATTTATTTTCAGCTGATCACAGCTGACCATGGTCAACAGTGCTGACCGTGTCAGCTATAGAGCTGACCATGGTGGTCAGAGTTGACGTGGCCCTAGATCTAGAGTTGACCACAGAAATTGACCATGATTGCTGTGATGCTGGTCATAGCGGTTGTGGAGCTGGCGACGAAGTTGGTTGACCTGCGGCTGTGCAGGTAAATGAACAGTATGCTGCTGGTTAAGTAGCAGGTTATTGGGCGTTGTTGACCTTTGGTTGGTGCTAATTGCTCGAGGGCCAAGAAATTATGTGGTGATTGGTTATTACCTGAAATGTGATAATAAATGACTATTGTGACTTGTAGTCAATTATGCTTGTGACGGAGTGTTTTGTGTAATCTTTTAGCCGTGGCCTAATTGTGGGGTACGTTATACCCTGCGTTTTGGGATTGTAAAGATATTTTGTATGAAATCTGTCCCATCGCTTTATCAGTTTACTGAGTCATGTGCTCCATTTTTCACTGTTTGAGTGAATTAGTGAATTCAATTGACTGTATGAGTAAAGTACATCATTTTAACTCTTTGAGTAAAACACATTATTATTTTCGTTGTGTGAAATTACTGTGAATTATAAACCTTTGTACTGTGCAAGGTCATTTACTTATATTCTTTTTTGTGTATTAGGTTTTTGCAGGTTTTATTAATTTTTTCCAATATTTGGATCCTACATACGGACTTACTAATCATGATTCTTTTATTCATTCATCAATAAATATTGCATTTGTTTCACCATCCAAAGTACAAATCCGAAATCCATCCAGATTATTTTGTTACAGATACTTCAGCACAATAAACATCACATATGGTTAATTCTAATTTGTATTAAGTCACACACGCCAAAGATCACAATCACACACACACACACACACACACACATGCACATATACACACATGTACAATATAAAAACAAAATATAAAAAATAGAAGAATAAACCCTCTAATTATTTCCTATACTCGTGACCCATGGCAAATTTAAGTATATGGTGTTATTATTATTAGTAGTAGTAGTAGTAGTATTAGTATTAGTAGTAGTAGTAGTAGTAGTAGTAGTAGTAGTAGTAGTAGTAATAGTAATAGTAGTAGAAGTAGTA
Source organism: Potamilus streckersoni (assembly GCA_016746295.1). NCBI lineage: Eukaryota > Metazoa > Mollusca > Bivalvia > Unionida > Unionidae > Potamilus > Potamilus streckersoni. The sequence continues at coordinate 617,927 of JAEAOA010000421.1, forward strand.
ATGGTAGTGGTAGTATCAGTAGTAGTAATTCTTTCATAGAGGATGAATCATTAGTCAGTTATTATCTTCCCTTGAAGCGCTCTTAAGCTAAAATGTGCAGCAATCTGCATCATACAAAAATTATAGTAATTACCTTTAGAACATTTATTACAAATTCTAACTCTTATTATGATCTATTAGTAACACATAACTACTCTTGACTTTTTTCTTTAATAATTTAATTTTGTTATCTCTATGCATAAATTCATCTATTAGCTTATCCATTTCTGCTTTTATTTCTATTTAGGCACAGTTTAGTCTATTATTTAGAGATTTATAATAGTAATTGAGACATCTCATCAATAATGAAACTGATCATTTTTATTTTTGCTTGCTTGTATCAGCACTCTACTTTTATGGTTCCAGATAAATTCCGTGGATGTTTTGAATGAATTCAAATCCGAATATGCAGTTGTACCAATTGTCTGAATGTATCACAAAGATATAATCCTGAATGTTTTTGAATTAGTCATCAAGAATCCCAAATCAATGTTTTAGTCCAAACATTAATAAACAATTTGCAATTCCAGTAAATAAATTCGATGAATGATTAATTGCAATCTTATAACGGAATCCGTCCAAAACTCTGATCACAGGTTCACAACGTCTGATATTAAGATAGAAATGAATAATCGTTTACCTAGAAATCCTTTATATACATCCCCACTTGACCTGTGTCACAATAGCATGTTCCGAAAAACTAATAGAAAATTATAAAAAAGCTCTTCTAGAAAATGCCAAATTATTAAACATAGTCAGCAAATATAACGACAAAATTAAGGTATACATTAGAATTTCCAGGAATAATCACATTTCTGAACTGAAATTCAAGTAAACATATTTCTTTTGTTGAAAGAAACCGACAACACATTAGTCATGTCAGACGCTTTACAATTGTCGACAAAGGTCATGCACGCACTGCAATTTAATTATACATAACAATTAACAGCATATACATATATATGTATAAAATCAATAATACCTTGAGGTTTAGCAGATATTTGTATGCACAGACATTTTGCTTTCTGCATAGTTTTAGTCTGCTCGCCACAGGGCTGAAAGATCAACATACTGACCTGGTTATTGGCATAGCTGTCAAATCGATGATCACATAAAAGCAACAGGACAATTGTTTATTGATGAGTAACGAGGAAACATTGAAGCAGTATTTGGAAGAAGCATAGGGGCTTGTCCCCGAACAAATGTACTTATTATAGTGGCAGTAAGACTACAGTGACAATTTACAACCTTCACGTAAACAAAACGCAGAGGCCACATATACGTTCATTCCATTGACTTACATAGTTTTAAGAGAAGTCAAATGTAAAATTATTGTTTAATTGTTTATAATCATATATGCAGACGATTATCTTGGACCTTTGTGTTGCTTTCTGACCCCCAGTTGTACCAAACATCCTTGAAATCAGATGGAGTGCACTAAATATAAAATTCCTCATTGAAAACCTTTTTATTTCATTTTTGCCTCTCGCTTTTAAGTATGATATCTTCATGTCCACTCTAAAAGAATATCAAGAGGTGCATGAGCCAGTTTACAAATCCTTCAACTAAAAGAGTAAGGAGAAGGACATGGCGAAAGACAACTAGAAATGGAAAGGATGTGGTCTTAATGCAGGAACTGCTTATGTGCTCAGATAGAAGAAGGATATAACTATTATGGGAGGAGAATCATAACAACACAAGAATCAGTCCCCATCCCCCAACGACACTCCAATTCACTGCCACCCACAGAATAAGATCAGGATCGGGGTGGGTGATAAGGCGGTACAACAGATGGTGCGAGTTACATAGACCCGACCGAGCGCCCCTTCTGTGGACCTACATGACTTGCGGCTTTAACTTTTGAAGCTACGGTCTTAGTAAGTTTGTATGAGATGAAACAATTATAGAAACAATAAGAGTACAAAGGCTCAATCAGAAGAAACAAGCTCAAACTATACGAGCAATAGCATCATCTCAGCCCGGGTACGCTGTAAGCAGAGATGTAAAGATAGCAATGACGAATAAAGTTTAGCACAAGCATCAAGCAACGCCATCTCCTAAAAATTATTGGCAGTGTACTTCAACCATCAGGCTGTGGAATGCGGTAACATCTAAGCGGTGACAACGACTAATTCCCCCTTTTAGAAGCTAATTTGAGAGATAGATGGGATATAAGTGTAATACGATTCTCCATGTTTGTTCGTATTAGTGCATGCTATGTCTTGCATAAATAAAACGTCTTTATGCTCTCACTTTCTTGTGTGTGATAGATAAACATGTTTGCGCGTATGTTTGTGCTCTCCAAAAATATCATTAAAGATATTTTGTGTGCGAAGAATTTATCACGCTTTCAATCCATACGTGATATTATATTAGAAGTTTTAATTTCTATTTCACTTCTAGAGTCATAATTTCATCCCCCTTCATTTACATCTTACACTGTGTTGGTTAGTACCAAGAGTTAGTGCTGGTCAGTCAAGCGACCTAGTGTTAATGAGTTGTTGCTGGTAGATGATCATTAAGACATTGTTGGTTAGTAACTGACGTTTTAACATTGCATTGCCCATTATCGATAAATAGCGAAGCATATAGACAGTTTTACCAACAGCATTATCCTTGTACCTTTTTGTACTAAACACCATAATACGTTCTGCGGATAATTGAAAATATATAATGTTTAATGACAAATGTTACCTTTGTCGTCAGGCCCCCACTAACGTGCTAAGTTTGTGGACAGTGATACACAGACGGTCATCATTCCATCATGGCGGAAGCACGATCATTTCAATGTATACAGACCGACCAATCTATCCCTATGATTGTGAACTTCACTCATCATCCAGTGCGACAGACTGTATTTTCCGCAATTAATACATTAAAGCAAAGATGTGAATCAATGTTTGTTAACAATTCCACTCGACAAAAATACATATTTGTGGTTTGCAATCAAATTCCTTTAACTATAACTCTTGAAACACACTCTGATGTCCGGCTAATGTGAAAACCGTTTTTTTTTGGTACCAAACGTAAAATCATAAAAGTTGTCGTTTATTGCTGGATGTGTAGATGAGATATGTCGCTGGATGGAGTATATTTTCAATCAGATCCAACAAACTGTTGAGCAAAAATTGTTCACTATTGCTGAAGCTGTCAAAAACATCGTTAGTTTCAAATAAATATATGACAGCTATTAAGTGGAGTGAGATCTATCTCTCTCTAGAGACACGTCAAGTTTCAGTTGGATTAATCAAAGAAAGCATACTTAAAAAAATCTTCACACTTTAACTTACGAGTTGAACCTATTACTGAATCGAAAACCATTTAATCAACGCATATATTTGACAGACGTGCTTTACAAAAAAGGTTTATTCTACATTACAAACAGATTTTGCTCTTTTTGACAGTAACATGCAAATTAACTTGCACCGAAAGACATCCATTATAATTGCGACGTGTCAATGAACTTGCAGCATTGATTGTGAAGTTAGGATACAAAAGTCAAGTCAGAATTATAGCTACATGCAAGCTAATAAATATGATGGGGTTCACGTTACATGTCTAGTAAGATAAAGTTAAAAGCCAACTAGCTTTGCAAAATTTAATAAATAATTTATTTCCCTAGAATAGCAATACAAAATTGAGAAAAATGACTTACGGTTTGAGAATAAAATCCAAAAATAAAATCCAAGAATTAAAATATATAAGTCCTATCAAAAAAGTCATAAATGAATCACAGTTCGATCCCGATTAAATTCTAATGTGGAAGGCGATGATGTCTTCAACAACCTTCAAAGAGTTGTCTTGTCAACATTTCTTTGCTGAACCAAGAAGAAAAAAATATTCCAGTTTAGAATTCTGAACAATTTTCGATACATGTCTTTGTCCTCGAATTCAGTAAAGGAGCACTTATATGTTTTCCACAGAAACGAATTACTGATTCAGAAAAATAGAAAAGCTCAACTCAAACTGGTCGAGACGAAGCACATTTGAGCTTCAAAAGGTTTAAAGAACAACTCTGTTGATTCTTATGATGACATGAGTTATAATCCTGACTTAAACGCAAAACAGATTCCCGGATGGGGTTACGTGACACACTTCTAGAAGATCGTGGAAACTTTTTCACATGACCAAAGTCATGTACTACAGTAAGGCCTTAACTAACATCAATGCTGTTTACTCTAAAAATTAATAATTATAAAGCTGTTTACTCCAAAGCTGGCACTTGTTCTAAATCTAAATCTAAGTAAAATATACAATATTTCAAACTACTAGCTGTTTATCATATCAAAAGGAACTGAATTTTATTTCTAAACAAATTAAATCCAATGTACAAAAGTTTCATTACAATAACATGTGATAGAATGAAAATATACAAAACATTTTAAACTAACAAACAAACAAACAATCAAATTGCATACACATAACACTACCACATAAAGAAAAGGACAGATTTATATAATGAAGCTTTCTTTTGACCATATGTTAATAATACACGAGTTTAAAAGACATAAGAAGAACTCATTCTGAATTATACAAATTGTACATAACATATTATTCCTATACACGGAAAAGTGCATTTGCTATTAAATTGTCTTTCCCCTTGATATGCCTGATGTCAATAGTAAAGTTCTGTAACAACAAACTCCACTTTGATAATCTTTGATTTTGTTTTTCATCTTGTCAATGCAAGTCAGGGGGTTGTGATCACTAAGCACAAAAATCAGAGAAGGAGCTGAACTAATGTAGCAGCAGAAGGGTTGAACAGACCAAATCCTATCGGTCATCCAACCCATCCATCCAATATAGTCAGCCACCAAGGCTGCATTTGTCATTCTAAGACTATGAAAATCTATTTGATATATATAGACCATGTCGAAAAATGCAAAAAAACGGGGTCGACCATGTCAAAAAGTGCAAAAAGTCAGGGGTGACCCATGGTCGGGTATGTTTTTAACCGAAAATTTTATCCAACCCGACACGATACCTTGTCCGAGGATCATGTAAATTTATCGTGACAAATCCATGGGGGGTCTGCTGAGCATGACTAAAGAAATTTTTAAATTTATTGAAATCCATGTCGGAACACCATGTTTGCCAAATATTCCGCAACGTATGATTATCAACTCCGTTAAACACACAAAGAAAATTACAATTATCGCGAATAACTTTAGGGATTTGGGTATACCGCTGATTTAAGTAAAACATGTCAGCGTGTTTATGTCTGCCACGAGAGAATAACAAAGCTGGACCTTTTTGGTTATCCAGCATGACGTCATCAAATACTATCATGTTGTTCAAAGATACATCTAAATCATCAATGTGAGGACATTCGGTTACGTCATAAATAAACTCAACTGGATCATAATCTAAGTTCTCCGACGCTGTAGAATTAAAATCTTTCAGCACTGTATAACAATCTTGATCATCTGCGCTAGGTGCTATTATATATAATTTATCCCAGTTGGTATACTTCATCACCAACGTAAGTAGCAGCTGCGTTTTACTAGACCCTGATGGCCCTATAATAATCCCTCTAATTGAGTTTGGCAGCATTACATGATGTTGGATCTGTGGTTTTCCTTTTTTAGCTGAAAAGTCAAGAACTTCCATTTAATTATATCATAATGAATATTATGGATCTATATTGTGTTAAGTGTAAGAAACGTACCGAAACAAACGATCTAACATCGATTGTAACTAAAAATAATAGACATGCTGCGTCTGGGAAATGCGTTACGTGTGGTACAAAAAAATTCAGATTTATAAAAAAAGTGGAGGTGATATTGCCGCAAGACTCGCTAAACTCCCAGGTACCCCTTGGGCTAAATATCCCGGAGAAAAACATCTCCCCGGATATAGTTACTGCGGACCAGGTACCAGGTTAGACATTAGACTCGATGAAAATGATCGGCCTAACGAGGGTGAATTTCCCGTTAACGCTATCGATGAAGCTTGTCGAATACATGACATTGCGTATAGAAGCAATGATCTGCAGCAAAGAGATCTCGCTGATGTTAATCTAATTCATGCGCTAAACTCAGTAAAAAAACAAAAATCTCAGAGAAAAATTGCCTCATGGATTATTAAGTCTGCGATGAAAGGTAAATTGTTAATTGGAGCAAGTGTTTAAATAAATGTTAGCAGAAAAGCGAATGAAGAAAATTTACTATTCTCCGCAGGGATATTACAAAGGAAGATCCGCCATAGATAAATTAGCCATCGCGGCTAGAGTTCCATACGATACTGCAGCAACATGGTTATCAAAACAGGCTATATGGCAGATTTACTTACCTCGACCAAAGTCTATCAAGTATGGATCATTTGACGTTTACGTTCCGAATGAAGTTCATCAAGCCGATATTTTTTATCTACCGCACGATAACGGCTATAAATACGCGTTAACAGTAGTTGATATAGCTACGAGATACAAGGATGCTGAACCAGTTTATACAAAAAAGTCTGCAGAAGTCGCACAAGCATTTAACAAGATCTACAAGCGTGGCCCGCTTACATGGCCAACTTTACTTCAGGTTGATCCTGGTAATGAATTTCGCGGGGAAGTAACTTCAGCGATGATAAAAAAATGTTACTATCAGGCGTGGACATAAAGCAATCCATCGTGATCAAGCAATTGTTGAACGATTTAATCGGACCCTCGCTGATAAATTATTTAGTTACCAATATTCGAAAGAGTTCATTCAGCAAAATAGATCAACAGAATGGGTTAAAAGACTTCCAGCGGTAATAAAAACAATAAATGATGAATATCAGGCAAAACAAATAAAACCAGTAAATGCTCTGTATATGCAAGAAGAAAGAATTCCAAGAGATTATACTGTGAGGTATCTATACGAACCAGGTTAATTAGAAGGTGGTGTTAGACGATCTACTGACCCTATATGGAGTACTTCGACGCATAAAATATACGGAACTCGTTCGTCGATATACAGACTGACATACTACACGTTAGATTATGACGCACCACAAAGAAATTTTACTCGCGAACAACTACTGGTTATTCCAGATGATACTCAACTTCCGCCAAAAACTTTAAAGTAACTCGTCTAAGCTGATTTATTCGACGGACTCGACTGACAGCTAAATATACTAAATTGTCCCACTCGATGAAATCATCAATAATCCAGACAATTGTATCCGTGATAGTTAGTCCTTGAGTTGAATGTATCGTAGACGCATATCCTAACCGCCATGGTGAATTTTCCATGTTTAATGCATCTTCAACATCGGATAACTTTACCTCGACGATATCGTTCAAAACTAATTTCTTTTCGCTCCGAATTTCCAGGTATATCAACTAAAACATTCTGCAATCGAGTATCTTTTGGGCGATACTGTAGCGGAATAAGGTCATCAGGGAATTTACTCTTATGAATCTCAAATAACCTCGCAATGATGTTATCTCTAGTATTTTTTCTACTAGCTACAACCAAGTCGCACGGCTTCCATCGATGTAAAAACTCATCACATGTGTTGCCGAGTATTGTTCTACGAAATACCGCAGCCTGATTTCCATTACTTGTGCATCTTATTGCAGTTTTTAATTCGGCCAACTCGACATCAAGCGATCTACGATCTATATTCATTTCTTCGTAATAATCAACTTGAAGTTTTAACCAACAATGTGGAGATATTCCCCCAAACGGTGGTGGCTGACCATGGTCACCGCAAAATATAATTACTGAACTCTGCATCTTCGGCCAATCTGAAAACATCTTTATGACAAATATCGGCATAGTACAAACTTCATCAAACATGATCACAGGATGAAGTTTTTTATTTCCCATTCTTTCAGGAGACCAATCTCCGCCGTTATATCTAAAATAATTATGATAAGTATCTGCATTAAATCCTTTTCCCTTGAAGTCTCTGACTAGTCTGTGGGTCGACGCAAGTATAATCAGATCATCCTTGACATAGCGAAAATGCTCTAACACCCGAGTTGTTTTGCCACATCCACCAGGCCCGTTTAAATATATAATTCCATGACGGCCTATAGGATCGTGTATGCTCGGAGCTGTTGAATATTCGTCAGCGATAGAATCTCTTGCGATTCCGCCGTGATATTCTGGTTTATCAGGGTAATCATTTGATTCGTTATAATTATGTAACTCTTCATTTTTGATTCTCCATGTTCCCCAAGTGCTACCGTCTCCGAGATATTTGTCGACGTCTCGTTGATGTTCTTTATTGTAGTAAAATGAATCGGTTGCAACTCTAACAGCTATGTTTGGAAATCTATTTACCATGGAAAGTAAATTAATCGTTACATAACCGAGCATGTATGATCGTAAATGAACAAATTGTGGCATTTCATCATTGGCATATTCTACAATAGTTCCAAAATCTTCTCCATGTAATTCAACTTTTTCTTGGCGACATAATATTCCTTTAGACACAGCATCATCGATGACAAATTTTAACTCACCTGGGTCTAATATAAATTTAGCTGTTTTGCGTCGACAAATATCGTCGTAACCGTATTCTCCTTGAGTAAATTTTCCTATTATAATCCTGTTGATCCTTTTGCTTTCAATGATAGAATTAAAGCGAAGAAATTTGTCATTCCAATCTTTATCTTTATCGGGAGTCGGTAGCCAAATATTTGTTTGGTTTTTTTACTAAATATCACCTCGGATATTATCAGATCAGTCATAATTCCAGCATCTAATGCCCATCTTAACACTACAATCGGTACCCATCTCTTTTCATATAGATGTCGGCCTAACCATAAATAATTTACTGGATGAAGTCCATCAACGAGTTTAAATCGTATCACTTTAGCGAATCCGGTCAGATCGTAATCGGGCAAAAGTCCGTTAATTGATCTTTTTATCATGTTATGGCTGGGAATACCGAATCGATTAAAATATTTATTACATTCTCCTCCGCCAAGAAAACTTCCTGGATAACACGCGATCATGTCAACGGATCTTATATCAGAAATAAACTCATATTTGGTATTCCATAATCCTCAATGAGAAAATTCAATACAACTATCACGAACGTCCTCGATAAACTTCCTTCTTGTTGGTTTCCAAGAATTTTTTTTTAGTGATTTGATACGCGACTGATTCAACTGAAAAGCTCATCTGAGTTAACTTTTCAATTGCAAGATCATCACTGACATACCGGCCAGCTAATTCTTTCATTCTTTCTTGTAATTCTTTCTTCCGATAGATTATTCCATCAGATGTAACGAATTGGTCATATTCCCCATCACCATTTCTAAATACCCACACGTTCACAGGAACATCTTGCATATTTTTCTTAATCCAATAAAACATACAACCGGTGTAGTACCTGACAGTTTTGTTCGGGGGAAAATCACCTTCATTTATCCCCCATGCGTGAAAATTGTGGTCGATAATTTCTACGGATGCTCCCTTAGATCGATAACAACCGGAATTATAAAATTCTCTATCCGGTAACATTTTAACTACAGTCGGTATTTTTAGGTTTTTTTTCCAATTCGATTATATCTTTTTTAGTAGCACCGGTATTTACAACACGATTATTCCACGTGTTAATGATATTCATTCGCCGTTCGGTTAACCCACTACCTCGCTTGGAATTTTTAAAATGATCGATAACTTGTTCCGCCACGCAGTTTAATGTTGATGATAATCTCATTCCGCCAACTTCGCCTTCAACAGGAGTCGGTACTAAATATATGCCGTATATAATAACATTGTACGGATACGCTATATTGTAATATCGGCTACCAATACCGACTAACTGTCTTTTTATCCAACACGAACAATCTTTTATTGCCGTCGGTTACTCTATTTCGATGATGAAATATTCTCCAGGATTTGTCAGGAAGATTTTCAAGTTCAATGTCAAGCAGCAGCGCAATTACTTCATCGTAACTACGTTTCTCGCGTTTTCGTCGCGATGGAACTTTATAAAATGTTAAATAAGAGGAATCAATCGTGTATCGTTTTGGTGCTGACACTACCAAAATCAATCCTCGACAATATCTCCCGAGCTCGCTCTGTCGTCAGTTTACCATCGTCGCGGTTTGTCAAATATGACGAATAAACATATTTGGCGCCATTTTCTTTGTATATTCGCTTTGCTTCCCTGATACCATTAATTATCTGAGATTTATGCTTGTGTGGATTTATCGGACCGTCTAGATCAAATACTCGCCGAATCTTAGCGGGTTCCACAACATCAAATTTTGATAAGAATTTTTTCCTATATTTACTAGAGGGTTTTACTATCAAATTCTTAGGATTTTTAAACTCCCTCGATTGAGTCACATTATAATTATCTGTCATTATATATATATATATATATATATATTTATATATATATATATATATATATATATATATATATATATATATATATATATATATATATATATATATATATATATATATATATATATTCAATTAAAAATTAAATTATATATATATATATATATATATATATATATATATATATATATATATATATATATATAAGATGTCAATTCGATGTTCATGGGTTTGGAAACGACGAGAAGAAGTATGTAATCGTCCTTGTGTAGGAAAATATTGTGCAACGCATAACCAGCATGCTAAAAAAGTTCTCCTGATTGGATAAAATGTATCAAATGTGATGTTAGTATCAGAGGAAAAACCCGTCTATGTTTTAGTTGCGGCGGGGACAGATTTAGAACGTTTGTTAGATATTACAGAGACAGATATGGAATAACATTCAACGAAAATGATTTTATTACCGGAGATTACAAAAAGCAATTGAACATGTAATTATATGCGTATTTATATAATGAATCAAAAGATATTCATTCCTCACTATATTTACTCGAATTACGAGGCTTCACAAGATGGTCTTGTCAGACATCGAATAAATAAGAAAAATCTAGGTAAAAAAAATAACACAGGATATATAAAGATAACTATATATCATGACGGAAAACAAAAATGTTACTTCGCATCTAGGTTTATATACGAGTGTCATAACGGGCTAATTCCATCGGGTTTAGTTATAGATCATATTAACAGAAATCGTCTTGATAACAGATTAGAAAATCTTCGTCTGATTACTCAACGAGAAAATTGTAATAACAGCTCACCAAAAATTAAATTTCAATCTCGCCGACCTGTCATAGGAGTATCAGATGATTCAGAAAAATACTTCCCTTCGATAAATTCTGCGGGAAAATATTATGATATTAAATCCCAATCTGTAAAATATTGTTGTGATGACGTTTATCACTCGGCATATTCAAAATGGTTAGCGTGTTGGGTTTCCTTTGTATATCAATGAAATCTTTCAGATTTCCATCGCAAGCGATTCCGGAGAAATACTAGTATTTTTATTGTTGTTATTTTTTTATCTGCGAAAATATATATCAATTAGGCATATAAATTTTTTTGCATATTATATAATGACCGACCTCCAAGCGATACAAGAAAAAAATCTCCAAGAAATTCGAGATAAAAATGCTAAAAATCTTATAGAATTATACACTTCTCCCGTGTATATGAAATTACTACCTGAAACTACCGACGTAAACATAATAGATCGCAGAGCTGAGTTTTTCGAAAGAGAAAGATATCTTTATCATCAATTTGCCGAAAGAATAAAAATCTTCGGTGATGATGAACCAGATTCGGATTATCTATACATGTATAGGATGGCTAGAGAAAACGCATTAAGTGCTAATTATCGTGCATGTCATAAAAAATTTATCGACGTTGAACCTGACGGTGGATATTATCCATATAAATATAACAATATGCTACATAGTATGTTTAATTAAATACAAAAATTCCCGTATAAAATAATGAACGACGAAAATATTGCTCAGCTGTGTAACGAAATTGATAAAATTGCTCAATATGTGCCTGCTGGCAATATTCTTAATTCGAAATGGATCACCGATGAATATAAATCCGTCGTCGATGCACGAGATCGTGGATATTCATCTCATAAAAATCAATATAGAATAATTAAAATACTCGTAAATGCTCGCACGGTAGTGTTGACGAAAAATAAAGATAAGTTGAAATTATTTATACCGGTTTGTAAGATTATTAAATCTATCGAAGATGATATCAAGGAAATATTTGAAGCTGAAAAATCTGCAAAACTTGTCTCCGACGAGATGGAAAAACTCATGGCAGAGGTTATTACAGCAGATGTTCAGTAAGTATTTGTTCGACGGATTTCGGTTTATTTAACCCGTCAATTTTATTTTTTTGTTTAGCTACGAAGGAATTAATTTCTCTTCCTTGTTCATTTAACTCGATAATTTCCTCTTCGCAACTAAATATGTCAGACTCGAGTTCTTTTTTATATTTATTTAACTCGATAATTTTCTTTTCTTTGCTAAATATGTCAGACTCGAATTCTTTCTCGATGATATTTAACTAGTTAAGTTTCTTTTCTTTGCTAAATATGTTAGACTCGAGTTCTTTTTCTCGTTTATCAAACTCGATAATTTTCTCTTCTTTGCTAAATATGTCAGACACGAGTTCTTTTTTATATTTATATAACTCGTTAATTTTCTTTTCTTGTTTAGCTATGTTATACTTGAGTTCTTTTCCTCGTTTATTTAACTCGTTAATTTCCTCTTTGTAGCTAAATATGTCAGACTCGAATTCTTTCTCGATGTTATTTAAATCGTTAATTTCCTCTTCTTTGCTAAATATGTTAGACTCGAGTTCTTTTTCTCGTTTATTTAACTCGTTAATTTTCTCTTCTTGTTTAGCTATGATAGATTTTTTTCTTTCTCGATGTTATCAAACTCGATAATTTTCTTTTCTTCTTTAGCTATGTTAGACTCGAGTTCTTTTCCTCGTTTATTTAACTCGATAATTTTCTCTTCTTGTTTAGCTATGTTAGATTTTTTCTTTCTCGATGCTATCAAACTCGTTAATTCTATTTTCTTGTTTAGCTATGTTAGACTCGAGTTCTTTTCCTCGTTTATTTAACTCGATAATTTTCTCTTCTTGTTTAGCTATGTTAGACTTTTTTCTTTCTCGATGCTATCTAACTCGTTAATTTCTTTTTCCCGATCTGGAGTATTTTTTAGTTTTTTCCTGGTATTGAGATTCAAGACGGATTCGCTGTTGTACGGTATTAATCAATTGATTAATTTGTTTCTGTTTTTCCTCAATTAATCTTTTATTAGTGGTTATAGCGTTGTTTTTATTATCAAGTTCAACCAGCTTATTCTTATGTATTTCACGTGCTTTTTTAATCTCGTCGTTGATGGCATTTATTTTTTTTGTTAAATTTTTACCAGCTTGAGTACCTGCTAACCCTGCTGGAAATTTTTCATCGCCGGATGCTTCAGTCCATATTTTGTATAACCGCGTTAGTCCAATTCCAAATTGTTTTGCTATTTCTGATGGTTTACAATTTCCACGCAGTTCGATAATCATGGTTTGATCTTCGATCGACAAATATTGGGCACGGTTAGGCATATGTATATATTTCTAAATATATATTTATGTTGAGTAATTATGATGAGTAATTATAATGAGTAATTACGTCTGGTAACAACGGCTAAATATTTAAAAGTAGTGATTCAAAAATATCTGGGAATAGTGATGTAATGAAGAAATTTTAAACAATTCTCCATAATATTTAGCCGTTGTTACCAGACGTAATTACTCATTATAATTACTCAACCGCGCCCAATACTTGTCGATCGAACAACAACGGAAGATCGTCAAGACCATACAAACAGATTGATAACTAACTCTTCTCCGCGCAGGTCAATCAAATTTCCATCTTGATCTGTAAGTCTAAATTTCATCTCGTTGACTAAGTCGTTGTGACAGCGCATGTATACTGGATTAGTCGGATCGTCAGAGATCAAAAATCCCGGAGGAGATGATACCGCAGCCGAATAAAGTAAATCAGAGGGATGAGCTCGATTTGATTGTTCCGTATTGATCTGATAACTTCCTAGGACTACACTACACGTTAAATTGAGCGTCACAACGTTAGATATGTTTACATTGCCGTGAGATCTATGTTTACCATCACCGTCGGGAGAATTATTATGAGTAAGGAAAACAGGTTTTGATTTCTTATCTTTCCATGATTGATGAATTTTATTAAATCCTTCTTCGATAGCTATGGGGAGTTTTTGTTTTAGTTCTTCCACGTTATCATCATCTTCATCTAGTTTATGTTCTGGATCTTTCTTTACATCATTATTATACATTTCCGCCTCGAACGTTCTAGATAGGGGGGAATTTTTATCCGTAAAAACACTAATAACTCTTAATCTGTATGCCTCCATATCAGCGATGATTTTATTACCCGCGGCGACTACACTGATAAACTCGTCCTTGGTGAGAGCACCGGATCTCAACGACGGTAATAGCAGTGAAAAATCCTTATTCATGTAATATAATGAACTGATGAGTGAGGGAAATTCATCACTTTCCACGCTTACCGACACAGCAGTATAACCTTCCTTTTCAAGATCACGATGACGAAGACTTCCTAAAATATATACTTCACCAACGTGTAACCTTTTTTTATAAACTTTTGAAAAATCTAATTCTTCAAAATAATCATAAGTCCTTGATGGATTTTCTGGTCCAACTTTATCGGTGACGTAATCAGATTTTACAGGTTCTGGCGTGGAGTCAACACTTCTAGGTGGTGGATTTTCAGGCCAACCTAGCACAGTTCTTTTTGAGCTGTTATATATATCAACGCAATATCCCTCAGCGATCTCGATTATCGACGACAACGTTGGTTCATGTGGGATTATCGATATTTCTGGTTTTTCATCGTTGGAATCGCCAGCGATTCTCACAATCGATTTTATTCTACGCGAGAATTCTTCGGAAATTGCACCAATTTGATAAGAACCTTCGGGTATATTGACTACATTCCAATCTGGAGTACCATCATCGCGATTTTTATACGCAAATACTAAAGAGTTGTTAGATGGTTGATTACCAAACCGTGTCTTTCTGATATTAGGCCAACTGTTATATACTCGCAATTTGGCCAGCGCGATCTCGTAGACGGGAATCGGAAACGGAAAATTAACGACGAATTCAGGGGTTTTTTTGACGATATTGAAATCATACTAGTTTGCCTCGGAGATGTATTATCGGATATCTGCTTGAGAAATTGAATTTCTGACATTTTATTTAATCTATTTTGGATTTTCAATTTGAAATTCATGTGTGATTGTAGGAGAATTATTAACAACGAGATTGCTGGCAATCTTCGCCATCGTGGAATTATACAACTCTGTTATAGAAAATTCATCAGCGGTGATGACTGAATCGTCGAGAGATGCTGAAATTAACGATGAAATACGTGAGTAAGCACTTTCCACGACAGTGTATTTGGTCAAGTAATCATTTAATTTAATTTGTGCGCACGACGATAGTTTTTTAGTGATTGCAGTAGAAATTCCAGCGATGGTTGTCATTGCAGATATCGCGATAGGGACAGCAACCGGTGCTATCATAGTCACCGACGATAATATAATACCAGCACCGGCAAGTAGTCCAGAAACTGAATAAACTGTAACATCGATGGCGGTAATTCTACGTTGGTATTTTTTTTATTTTTACTTGATATTCATCGGCGAGTTTCTTAAGTTTAGCCGAATATTCTTTGACGGTGTCGTATCTGAAGTTGTTAACGTTGAGAGATTCAATAGATTTATTCATTATTGTAAAACGCTAGCGTTTTTTTAAATCATTCTAGATTTTTTAAATACTTGGCATTGGAAATGCTGGCATTTCTACTAGCGATTCTAACTACCTAGATGTTCTATTACATATCGATATTTAAACGTATTTATTACATTATCCAGATTAAATATGAACTTGACAACATCTGTGTCTAGACTGTTACTCGAGTAAAGTAGTAGGTTACCGTGTTAATTCCCCTACACAATACAGAACCATCACCTCCAGGTCCTCTCATGTTAATTTGTTTATCGGAAATAATTGTTAGCCGATAATAACCTGATGAATAACCACCACTGATAACATTAAAAGGATCAATTAATTCATTTATTCCGTTAACGATCCAGTTTAATTCACCGCTCTTAACAACATAGACAATTTGTTTAATTTGGTCCGACGAATGAGTAATTTTTATTTTATCTGTCAGCGTAGTTAAATTTGATCTAAATTGATCGATGTCATGTTATTTGTCAACAATATCGGGTAAAGTTATTTTAACATCAACAGGTTTGAAATTTTTTTTAGCGAAAAACTTTTCAATGACATTATCGGTTACATTGAAATTTCTTTGTAACGTCTCATACTTATTTATATGTTCGGTATATTTAGTTAAATGATCTGTATATTCGATTCTTAATTCTCCCAGAACCTTAAATACTTTTTGACTATTAAATTTTTCAATATGCGCATCAAACTCAGTTCTAAGAATCGCTAAATTGTTAATTGCATTATCTATATGTACGAGCTGTATATCATACTGTTGACGTGAAGAACCTAAAAAACTATTTAAAAATCGATCAAGCTCATAGAAGTTTCTGGTTAATTCCGACATAATTATGCTACTCGGTTCTAACTTCCCTTGTTTAAATACCGCTATGGAATTATCTACCGCGGCAGTATTTTTTACTATCAAATCGTTTAGGAAAACATTACTAGTTTTTAATTTGCCGTAGTTATTTTCAAATACAGCTATCTCACCAGGATCAACATTTGCTAAGTTTAACGTGCTGGCAATTTCATCCTTGACTAATTTAGTTATTTCTTTGATGTCAATGTCGGTTTTACCTTTTCTTTAGTTATTCTATATGATCTTCCCCAAATATCAACCGTTATTGTGAAACGATATTATTTTTTTAAATGCTGGCATTTCTTCTAGCGATTCCGCCCACTGGTATATTCATGAACGACAACGTGTGGAGATTTCTTAGGATTTTTAGATATTTTTTCGAGTACGTTTAATACTTCCTGACCACATATTGGTGGATCTGTCAATTTCTGAGTCGGCAGCGTAGAATAATAAAGCTGAATTGGAATTTTAGATATATATTTTAAAAACTCGATTGGTGGAGCTAACCCGTATGAATCAAAATAAATAATACTTCGTGGATCAATCGCGTAGGCAACCCAACAAGTTCCATTTCCTCTATTATCATCGAGATTAATAATTCCAGTTTCTTTTAAAACGCCAGCGTTTTTCGCTGGTGATGCAGGAAGTTGATCACGCATGAAAACTCCTCTGCATTTTCTTATTTTTAGTTGCGCTACTTTCTCGACGAGATCAAAATTAGACATCGGTGAAATGCTTGCACTTCCAATTTCAATTACGCGGTTATTCCCCTTCCTTTGTAAAACGAGTGAGGAGTTCCTGGTAGATAAAACCCTTTTCCTTTTTTTGTACCCTTGTCCAGGAGCTTTCTTTAGAGCCATACCAGCGGCAGTACCAACGGCACCTAACGCGGCGGCTTTAGCAACGGCTGGCACCGCAACTTCAATTAATGGAATAAGAGGTGCGAGAAATGGTAATGTTCCTCCGTGTTTTATCATATCGTTGACGGCAGCTTTTGAAAAATCAAGTCGAACTCCTTTGTTAGCCATTATTGCGCTATTATAATGTTTCATTTGAGTTGCCGTCAATGATAGTTTATGAAATCCGCCAGCCATTTGAGCTGGTTTTAGTGTTATTGAAATTCCACATTCTTTAGCGGATTTTGATTTGAGCTTTTTAATCTGACCATCGGTCAACTAAACAGTAACAGTACTATATGTCATCTTATTGTAGATATATTGTATTTTCAATTAAAAACACTATATGTTTTCCACCGGTGCGTCAACTAATCTCATCTGACCACCAACTCCTTCGACGAGCATAGATTTATCATTAAGAATAACTGCGAAAGCTCTATAACCACCGCCGGGTTGTCCTATTAGCGCGTTAAAGGTTATATCAACGACTGATTCTTTAGTCAAGTCAAGATGCTCCAATGAGAAGTAATAGATGGGATACAATGTCTGAAAATCGTATTGAGATATTTGTAGTCCAGTATCGACATTTTGATCACGACCCATAAAAGACAACAGCTGGTGATATACTCGAGCAACGTTGTTATCATCGTCGTTAGATCTCAACTTTATAGGTTCAGCTGGTTCTTGTTGTCCGTTTATTCTCAATGAAACTTCAGTTACGTCTAACCGATCGAATATCATATGAGAGCGAGTTTGTTGTGCAGCAGCTCGCGTTCGGTCTCTACTTTGCAGCGCTATAAATATATGTCTTGGTGCTGAAATTCCTCTTTTTCCTGGCAGATTCCAAGTAAATTCTGTCTGATTGCTTTCAAAACTGTCCGTGGTGGTATTTAACCAACTTATCAAACTACTTGCGCCAGTTTCCAACCATGATAACAGTCGTTGATTAACGGCGAGAGATGGTGTTAGCACTGACATCCATAAAATTAGTTTAGATAGAACAACCATACCGTCATCGGCAACTCGAGTAGCATCATCAGTGTCGTTGGCGGGAATTCTCCAAATAGCACTGTTATCGTCACTCCGCCGGGTTAGCACAACTGTATGTTTAGCGCCATATATAACTTTTCTGACATTTCTGCAGAATCCGAATATGTGATGTAGAGGAATAGCGCATGAAAATACCCTTCGCTGTCCCCTTAACATTCCATTTCTGATTGCATGTCCCAAATTATAATTAGGATTAAGACCCTTGACAACATCGGTTGGACTGACATCTGCATCACCTGCTGCATTTCTTAATCTTCCCGTAGTATGCTGAGTTGTATCAGCGTTGTCAGAATTATCTTTGGCAAACATCATGGACGGTCCGGCAGATCTTGTGTAATCGTCGGAATACCTGGCGAGTCCAAGAATTGTCGTAGCAATATCAACATTGTTATTTATCGATTCTATATCATTTCCGTCGATCACATATTTTGCACCTTCAAACAATGCCATAATCCCATTATTAACAAATCCAACTTTAGTTTCTGCCGGATAAGGATTTCCATTTTTTAGCAGAATTTCTCCCTCAACTTCGATATATGCCTCGCATGGCAAGAAGTATCTGCTTTTATCCTGAACTTGTAGGTCAATTCTCCCCTTGGCGTTTGGCTCAATTGCCCTGTAAGCAAAATACTGGTAATTTCCAACAGAATCATCCTTAGGTACTGGAGCGTCCATGTCAAATGCAACATCAATAATTTTCTTAAACAACATTTTTATACTAAAGTATTTTTTTTCCAATTATAATGCTATTACCGCATTCTTCGAAGTCCACTTCCCGATATGACATTTGATAACTCTGGAGTTGCTAACAACTATGGTGAGTTCATTATCAGCGACGCTACTTTTTCTTGTGCGGCATTATTTATAGCCTTGCTTAGTTTTGCTGGCATATTTTCTGTTGAAGGTAGCTGAATCTTTTGTTTTCTTCGTAATGATTTCATCAACGATGATGCTTTATCTTTCACGAATGAAAAAGCTTTACTGGCAGTATCTCCGACAGCTCCTAAAGTTTTATCTCTAATTACTTCAATAGCTTTCATACCAACTTGCTTAGCAAAAGGGGTTACTTTTGGAGCGATTCTTGTAAAAAATCCTAACAGAGTATCTCCTAACCCTTCGCCGTAAAATGCTTTATAAACTGGAAGACGTGAGTTAACCACGAATACTTGAGTCGGTTTATCATGATTGTAATGTATAATCATTCTTTATTGTAAAATCATTAGAATTCTAATTGTGGAAATTAATCGCTGTAATATCCATGATATTGACTATTTTCCATTAAATCATCGATAAATTCTCGGTATGTATGGAGATCAATTATCTTATTGTGAAATAATCGTTGTGCTATATCGGCTGCTTCATTAATTATTTCAAGGGAATTATTTCCAGCGAGTCTTTCTCCCATGAGAACTTCTAATCGAGAGACATCTCTGACAATGCTATTCGGACATATCTGCGAGTCATGGTAAGTGGCCGGTGCTATTCCACTTCCTGAAAATTCTGGATCTAATTGTCGTTTTTGCTTTCCTTTTCTTTCCATTTTTTGTTCTGTTATTTTACCATGTATTTCTTCATATTTTTTAACCGCTTTATTAAGCTCAGCAGAAAATAACAAATAATTTGGATCCTTCTGATTGACTGTGGGAGATCCAGTTTTTACCCTGTATAGTGCATCAGCCCACTTATCTAAAGTATTTGCGTATTTTTTTTTTACTTTCTCTCAAATATTCTTCTCTCCTTTTACTAAAAAATGATTCTACCGCAAGGATAGGAAGATATGCTATATCTCTTTCTTCAATTGCCTCTAATCCCTCCTCGGTAAATCGCTCGCGTTGTTCTCTAATCGTTCTCTCTTCCCAACTTTCTTTTTTTTCTTCTTTTTTTTCTTCTTTTTTTTTCTTCCTTTTTTTTTGTTCAACAGGTTTAACATTTTCAGATATTTCTTTAAGTAAATCGGCTATTGGGTTCTCGCCGGTAGGTCTAAATAAATCGTCGGTATCACCGTACAACATAGTTTTCAAACCAGTAGTAATCGGAGCGAACGTTTCTTGTTGTCCAGCAAATAGATCAGTTTTTGCCTGTTGGCGCTGCTGTAGTTTTTCCTTTATGCGTTCATGGACTGGTAAAAATTTATTGATCGCATCGAGCTTTTCTCGGGCAAATCTAGTCGATGGAGCCTCTTTAACTTCCATAATATAAAATCACGGTATCTATTAATTGTAAAATTTTCGGTTAGAAACATGTCACTGTGGGTCACCCCGACCATGGGTCATCCCTGATTTTTTGCACTTTTTGACATGGTCGACCCTGGGTTTTTTTTGCATTTTTCGTCGTGGTCTATATATATCAAATAGATTTTCATAGTCTTAGAATGACAACTGCAGCCTTGGTGGCAGACTATATTGGGTGGAGGGGTTGGATGACCGATAGGATTTGGTCTGTTCAACCCTTCTGCTGCTAATGTAACTTCAAAATTGTTGTAATGCCAAACATTCCTTTTTGATTGTTGAACAATTTCTTTGGTACTTACTGAATTTCTTAGAAAAATAACACATTGGATGGTCAAAACTATTTTTATCTTCTTGAATCAATACTGCTACAACCCCAACACCACGTGCATCAATAAACAGTTTAAATGACTTATCGAAATTTGGATCTGTAAGAACTGGTGCACTTTTAAGTATGGTCTTTGACTTACTAAAAGCCTCCTGATATTTTTATGTCCATAGAAACGTGTATCTCTTCTTCAGTAGATCGGTCAAGGGTTCAGCAATATTAAAAAAGTGGAGAAAAAAATTCCAAGTGCACCCATCCAAACCTAAAAATTGCATTAGTTGGTTTTTACTGATAGGCACCGGGAATTCAGAGATAACTTTGACCTTATCATATAAAGGTTTAACTTGTCCATGTCTCAAAATGTGCCATGAAAATGTTATACATGCACGACAGAACTCAATTTTGGATGCTGGAGTTATGAATGGCAGAATTTTCTTTGCCCTTTCTGTCACTGGAATTTGCCAAAATCCTTTCAGAAGGTCAAATTTGGTGACGTACTCGGAATTTCCAATTTTATCAATGTAGTCATCGACTCTTGGCAATGGAAAGGAAACTGTCTTAGTCACACTGTACACCTTCCTATAATCAGTGCACATACGGAAAGTTTTATCTGGTTTTGTAACATGTGTACATTGTGAACTTCAGTCACCGTTACTAGGTTCTATGAAATCATTCTCCAACAAATACTGAATGTCTTGTTTCAAGTATTCCTGTTTGAGAGGATTCATCTGTATGGGTGTTGTTTCACAAGTTAGTAATTTACAATTTCGAAGTCATGAAAAATTATGTATGTCCTCTTTGAAACATCTGGAAATAAATGCTCATATTCAAATAATAATTGTTAAAGTTCATTCCTTTCTGTTTGTTGCAAATGTGACAGTTTCTGGTCCAGATTATTCATAATTTCTAACTTTCGAAGATTTGTCACTCCAAAATCAATAGTGTGTGATGGCATTCCTTCAGGTACAAGTAAATTACTTGCATGATTTATCTAACTCTATCAATGTACTCTCTAGTACTCCTTTAATTTATTTAGATCAGAGTCTTATTGTGATATTTTAACTCATTCATTTTCTTCTTTGCTTTTCAAAAGCCTTAATACTTAATTTAAATAAACTTTTGAAGAATGTATATGGGAGATAAAGCCCTAATACCAGACTCAAAGGTACTCAACATTGTAGTTCTGTCGAACCATAACTTTACTTTTGACATGAAATGCTGAATGCTTGATTTAAGCACAATTAGCTGGAAAAATTACAGACGCTCAATTTGACAATTGATCTGATTGGACAGATTTGGGATGGCCAAACTGAGTTAAAAAGAAAAACGTTGTCAAAGCTTTAACTATTGTTTTGCTTTAATATTCCTGATAGGAATTTCTTCTGCGAATCTTGTTGACACACATTATGGCCAATAAGTATTGGTTGCCTGGATTGGTCTTGGATACGGAACAAACACAATCTACCATTATTCTACTAAATAGATCGTTAAATACTGGAATGGGTTGCAGGTGAGCCTTAAATATCTTCTGGTTGGGGTTTCCTACCATTTGACAGGTATAACAAGATCTGCGGTATTTACAAACATCATTTTTGACTTTTGACCAATAAATTTGATTCAAGATCTTGTGAAAAGTCTTATTAATTCCTAAATGAGCAGCCAAAAGAGTTTCATGTGCCAACTAAGTATTTCCTGTCTGTACGATTTTTAAAGTACAATTTGATTGGTTGGTTGAATTTTTACGGTGCACCAGCACAAAAAGGCCATTTAACGCCATGCAAAAGGTTATTTCCTTCATTATATATAAATGGTAAAAAGGTTCTGTATCGGTCAGCGATACGCAGCCAAATTGCTAAAGGTAAAACGATAAAAATGGTAACAGTGATAAAAAATAAAGTTTACCGATCAACGGGGATTGCAAATAATGTATGACAACGAAAACATGAACATCTAGCGACTGTACATATATAGCACATAAAAATGTTTAAGATGATAACATAAAAGTTATAACTTATGATATATGTTTACTTCCTTAAGGAAGTCTATAACATAAGAAATACTAATGGTATTAAAGAGCTCCCTCATGTCTTGCACATTGTAATATTGATTACGTGTAGATTGGAGGTCGAAATACTCCAGCATAAAGTGCTTAACTGTGAATGGTTCATTGCAAGATATGCATTCTGGTGCGTCCTCTCTTTTTAGTATGTAGGAGTGGGTTAAATAAGTATGGCCGATTTGAATTCTAGCAATGACTACCTCCCCCCCTACGGTCGGCTCTGTAGGAAGGAGTCCATTCTCCTAGGATTGGCTTGATGGTATGAAGTTTATTATTCACGGCATAATTCCATGATGCCTGCCATTTCTTACGTAAACAGTCTTTGATACAACGTTTAAAATCAGTATATGGTGTTTTAAAATCAGATGGTTCTAATGATAAGGCCATTTTAGCAGCGCTGTCTGCTTTATCGTTACCTTTAATTCCATCATGGCTGGGTAACCAACAGTATACTATATTATGCGAGGTACTCAACTCAGTATGCTTAAAGAGAATATTAGCCAATAGTGGATTCTCCAGTTTTCTATTATGTAGTGACTGAAGTACTGATAGTGAGTCGGAGAAGATTATGCTATTTGAAATACGTTTGCTTACAATTTGATAGTTCAGTGACCACTCCTAACCAGCAGGTACATCGGAAGGTCTCCATTTTCTCATAAAAATTCCATTTTCAATATATTAACAGAAAGATAATTCAGTGACTTCGGTTTCATTGATGGCTCTTCGAAACAAACAGGATATCTCGGCATCTTTTTCCTGTTCGACTAAATGTGATTAACGTTTGTCACCCTGATTAGAAAAAATATCATGAGTAGTTTAAAGAGGATCATTATGATCAATATGATCAAAAGAATGAGTGAAAGTGACTTCATCGAAAGCTTGACCTTTGCATAATTCATCTAAAGGAACACTTTCCTTGTTGAAATCATTCTCAAGAGCTTTCTTTGCTATTGTTCTAGTAACTGCACAAGCTGGGTATAAATCAGGGAATTAATTTTCAATAAGATCAGCTTTCTGATCCAGAGAAGGCTTGTCAGTTACAAGTGGATTAACCACAACCTTATATCCAGCTAGGTCGTTGCTTAGTAATAAATTAATTGCCCTGAACGGGTACAGAATACACTATTCCGACTGACACTGGTACTAAGACTAAGTCTGATGACAAATGTACACAATAGAGAGGAACATTAACAAATTCACTCTTTTGTTCCTGAATATTAACACTCTCATTTGACGAAGACGTCTCAGACAATGGTAAAGTACGTAATAATAAAACTCTGCGAAGTTTATGTGTCCTTTAAAATTTTAATAGAGGTAGAATTAGCCAAATCACACAAAGCTAATATAGAACCGTTCATAATGAAAGATTTATAATGCTCTATAAAAAACAGACTGGGTTTATCAGACCCAACAAATGAATTGCTTTCAATGCATAACTGTAACCTTAACCTCTTAGAAATAAGAGCATTTGAGATTGGTCTATGTTGATTCTGTAACTTATTTTTCAATTTGAAGCATTCAGAAATAACATGACCTTTCTTCTTGCATTAGGTACATGAAGGAAGAGACCAAGATTTTGATAAAGTTTATCAGAAGCTTGATTTTTGAAAGTTGAGCCAAATTGAATATTTAGAAGGGCTCGTATTAAGCTAAAATACCTTTTTACCAGAAGACTGCTGATAGAAAAACTTGCATACAACAGAAGATTTATTAGCTACGAAGTACTCGTTAGCAGCTTGAGCAGTATTTTGCAATGTTTCGAGCTTGTACTTGTCGAGAAACATTCTTAATGTCACTATGGACACAGTTCCTGAACTCTTCCACTAATATGAGTTGTCTGACATTTTTGTAATCTTGTTTGATCTTTCTATAGGAGCATCACCTAACAGATTGTTGCGCCTTTTTCCTTGGAAAAGTTTCTTTTTTATAGCTCATGAATTTTGAAAAAATATCTGCCTACATATTGTCCTGAAAAAGAGGTACTAACTTGATATTTCTAAAAGCATCAAAAGTAGAAGAGTGTTTTCATTTAATCATCTCTAATTCGTTTAACCAAATTTGAAATTCCCTTTCTTCCTTTTCTCTTTGCATTTGCATTATCATATCTTCTATTCCTACGCTTCATTTGTATTTGCATTTCTTACCATTCTCTTTACATTTGTATCTTTTCTGTCTCAAACCGAACCTGTCTTATCTCTAATTCTAAACTTGTTTTGCCTGTACTTCCATTTTCAAAATGTCCACCCACTCCTGGGTAAAATTCATAAAATTCTATACTTTTGATGATATTGTGAAAAAACTCCTTTTAGATTTCACTATATATATATATATATATATATATATATATATATATATATATATATATATATATATATATATATATATATATATATCAGTAAATGTCAACAAATAATGTTCTCTATTTAATATTCGGGTTCTACATCATACACTGTCATGAAAGTTAAGTTTATATTTGTCATTATTTCATTGCGTAAAAGTTTGTTGCATCTCCATGTACATGTATTATTTATGTCTAGAATAAACAGGAACTTAGTGTGCCTCATTTTTGTCGAGTGTACCTACCTTAGATAATAAATGCAATTTTGTAAAATATATTTTAGTCATGATATCGGCATCAGATTAAAACTTATTAATATAATTTGCTTTCCTTTTAAATTGATTTCAGCACTAGTATGTTACAACATAAAAAAAAACAATTATACGTCACTTAAGGATGAAAATGATGTATATAGTTTTATCGCTCTCAAAACGTATTTTTAGTTAAATCTTAAACTTTATTTTTATTATCCTATGTCGAATTTTATAGAAATTGTATATTGTGCAAAACTGCTCATTTCAATTAAAGGTTTTGATTGAGGAATAAAGGGGACATGTTTCAATTTATTGATTAGTTTTAAATTGCAACCGGCATCAAGTCGTTGAACTTACTGTAGAATAACTTAATTGCCACAACTCCTAACAGATGGTGGTGGATAAGAGACAAATGGTTCGCTTACAAATTTCAAAGACACGGTCTCTGAAACAACACCAAACAGCTTGTGAAAAAGCTGCCTCGCATATGCAAATCGTACATCTTACACGTCACCATTTCTGCGATGTCTGGACCCGGCATATGTTCACCCGATTCTTGTGGAAAGTATCTTCCCTCTCACTGATGGCAATAAACACATCCTAATTTAAAATCGGGTTGAGACATGCGAGATTAAACAGGATATCATTGATGTGATTACTAATGCAGTATTTAATATCAACAGAATCTAAGATCAGTGGGTCACTTATTTAGAATAACATACCACATCTGTGGCTGAAAAATTGTGTTGGAAGCGAAGTTAAATTTTCTCCATACTTTTTTGCGAATCAACAATTCCCACACAAGTATATCAGAATGATATTAGATTTTTCCCACAGCTGTACAATTATTTGTGCACTATTAGTGGCGAAAAGAACGTTTTGTTAAAATTCCATCTCTAAATTTACATAAAAAACAGTCATAATAAAAATGGCTATACAATCTCAATTATGTGTGTGTGTGTGTGTGTGTGTGTGTGTGATTATTAATTTTAATATAAGTCAATTTGTCCTGGACAAGTTGCTTAGAGAATTAAACTTGCCCTTGGACATTTGAGCTTTGCCTCAAACATAATGCCGCAACATGAGTTAACCAGTAAGACTAAAGAACGGTAAATTTGAATGAAATGGCCTTACTCTTTCATATCTGTTATATATGTATGTATGTATGTATGTATGTATGTATGTATGTATGTATGTATGTATGTATGTATGTATGTATGTATGTATGTATGTATGTATGTATGTATGTATGTATGTATGTATGTATGTATGTATGTATGTATGTATGTGTGTGTGTGTGTTTGTGTGTGTGTGTGTGTGTAAATAATGCATGGAGCTTGATATGTTGATTAGAAATAGTTGGAATACTGATATAGTTGGACTAGTACAAGTAGTCATGGCAAGTTATATAGACAGCTAACGGGATAGATGGCAAGTTATAAAGAGAGATAACGGGATAGGTAGAACCGATTCTGGAAAAAGCTGCATGTATGTGTGTGTGTGTGTGTGTGTGTGTGTGAGATAGAGAGAGAGAGAGACTGATTGTAATGATTCATTTATATTTACACCTCAAGGATTTATGAACACTTATTTTATCAATTTACTCAGCAATTATCACGTAATCACCATCAAATTATTGGCGAATCCTTTTTTTATAGAACGATATAGGTCCATTTAATTGTTTTCTAAGCTAATGCAACGAGTCTCTTGTTCTTGGAACGTATACAACGTACATAACCAAGGCCTGTGGGCGCTACATTTCCCTAACATCAATTAAGTTCTGGGCTTAATCGTGTTAATCCTTAGAGTCAATTGGTCCCAGCTTGACTTAGGAACTAAAAGTCGTCGAATGCTTGATGCTACTAATAGTACAGTTACAATGAAACTGATAAGCTAAAAGATAAATATTTATTTCTTATTGGTCAAAAATTGCTTTAAATAATATAGAAGTATAGTAGAAAAAAATATACACCTTTGACAGGAAAATGAGAGCGATTACTAGCACTACCGACCTCGGGGCAGAGATCACTTATTTATTTAACCTGAGTGAATAAAGGAGGAAAACCCGACCAACAGACAACTGTCTGAAGGGAGTGCAGTCCATACCTTTGACTCCAAAACCACAAGATTGGCCAAGTTAGGGAATCGTAAGGAGCATCCACAAAATTACTGACTTGTTAAAATCAAATAATGCAATAACGCCCTCGAGCATCCAGAAAGTTTGGATGGTGCATCTCTTGAATTGTAACCAGCTATAAATGCTTAAACGAAGTTGCCCACAAGCAAACTTTAAGTAACAAATATTCGCATTATCACGTCTCCGTGATATAATGTGAGATTTAACATGATATTGACTACAAGATGGAAATGACGTCTATAATCGAATCATTAAATGTATTTCAACAAGTTCTATTCTGAGAATAGTTATCTAGTTCATAATGAGTTACTGATGTATATCACTACGAGAAAGATCTTACCACAGCGGCACTACCACTCTCCTATGGTACAGTCGATATTACGTTTGAAACTAGTTTCTTTTTCCATTTAGGAAGCATATCTCTCCATATGCATGCTCTTCCGACCTGTATTTCCATAATTAGGATTATTTTTCTTCTTCTTGTATTCTATCTCAATTGATTGCAATGAATAGACCTTAAAATTCATCAACACTGATAATCTTTTGGAGTACATTTGTGTAAACAATGAAAAGACGCAAGCAAAAATCCAAATCTCAATCATCAAAATCAGGCTTCAAGTATTAACATTTTGCAATTTTTTTTCACATGGATCATGCAAATTGTAAATGATTTAATTTACATTGCCTGTTCCTATTCGACATTCTGTACAGTTTCCTACTTGTTTCACTCCAAGACAAATGGCAAACGCATTTTGATGAAAACCTCCCGATTACAGAGAGTAATAGAATTGTTTTTTCAGAGATTATCGGTGTTATCGCAATCATACAATATGTCTGAAAACGATGGAGAAATTAAGGTAGTATGTCTGTTACTGAAATAGACTGCAAGCATGCAAGAACAATAAATAGTTCACGTCTGAATGTAAAAATAAACCAAATATCAGGAGTGAAAATCCTTCAAAGTAAACTCACATTCAATAAAATATGTTGTTTAAATTTTACGTTCTAAGTCTATCACGTTGCTCAAGTAACCCAACAAAACAATGTTGTTTGCAATGTTCAGTATATCAATCCGTGCAAGAATGTATTTAAAAAATAATCTCATATCATGTTTGCTTCAAAACCCGCATTTGCGTGAAAAAATGCACAATTTGAAGCACTATATGCTCAATTTACAATTAAAGTATTATATGCACGATGTAGAACTGAATCATTATATGTACAACGTAAAATTGAAGCAGTATATGTACAATGTACAATTGAATCATCACATGTACAATGTACAATTGAAACATTATATGTACGATGTACAACTGAAACATTATAAGTACAATTGAAACATTGTAAGTACAATGTAATTTTGTACAGTTTATAGCAGTTCAAAACATGACTGAAATGAAGACGAACACTTGTGCTGCGATAGATCTGCAGTTTTTCGTATACAAATCAGCATTGTAATGTTGCTGCTGATGCTATTATTGATGTAGCTATCATCTACTATAGACGATCTATCTTATTTTCATCTACTATAGACGATCTATCTTATTTTCATCTACTATAGACGATTTATCTTATTTTCATTAGGCATGAAAGAATTTCAGATGCACCAATAGGATCGATCCTAGAAGACGACATTTTCAAGAAAAAGCAAGATTAAGAATTTCAAAGATTTGAATAAATTATAGAGGAAGAAGAAGCGACTTGTCTACATAAACGTAAAACAAAGAGGAGGAAAAGAGACAGAAACAATGACGGTCGGTGATCAAAAAAAATGTTAGCAGTGACAACTTGCATGTGACCGCAACAGGTCAAAATTGAGCTGATGAATTTAAAACTTCTTCGGCCAAGCACACTTCAAAAAATTTCGAAGACGTCAGCAACAGCTACAATAAAAAATATATCTTATATTGAAGTGATAAATCGCTGTATTTGTTTGAGGACTGGCGTCCCAGAGCGTGATAGATTTTTGCCACAGAGGTATGAGACTATATCTTCCGGCGGGATGACATTGTATTTCAAGTGTCTTGCCGTGGCCTTGATCGTCAATTAGACTGTCTTCTTGGTAGAAGACTGGGTCGCCGACTGAGTCGTTCTTCTGGGTCATCGATTGGGTCGTCCTTCTAGAGTCCTTGACTGGGTTACCGATTTGTGAACTGGGTAGTCCTCTGAGTCCCCAACTTGGTCGGGGATTAAGTCGTTGACTAGGTTGTTTTCTGGGTCGTCCTTAGGTTCGCGGACTGGGTCGCTGGGTCATAGTCTCAGTCGTTTTCGTCACGAACATCGCTAAATGAAGACAGACGAGAGATCTTCAGTTGTTTTCTGTATTCTTTCAAGGTCGTGATAACAAGATTTTTGTGCCTCTTGGATGAGCCTTACACCACCTTTATTTCGGTCGACGAAACACTAACCTTCTGAGATTTCCCGGTGTGGCCTTTGCCTGTTCGGTGAAGAACGACCAAATGTGACTGCTCCAGCTGTGAAATTACACTTACCCATCAAGGTGAATCACGTGGCACAACAATAAAAAGCTAGATTTCGGCACAAAATGCATTAACGTTCAAACAAAACTTAGGTACAACGACGCGATAATTAGCTGTAAGTTAAAGAAAATTAGTAACCATGTTTTTCCTCATTACATATATCTCTCTTAAAAATATTTAGAAAATTCAATCATTGAAGAGCTCTAACATTCCTTTAAAGACAATTTGGATATATAACGGCTGTGCGGAATAACTGTGAATTCTTTCAAGGACATTTGGATTAAAATCTGTAATGGAATTATTGTTAATTCATTTAAAGAGATTTCTGTATTGTATCAATGATCTCTTCTGTTCCGCTGACACAGCAATACAGCAGTGACATGAATAGGAATATCTTTGGAACTAATAGGGGTTACTTGAAACGGTTGTAGACGATAGAACAATTAGGGTTTTAGGGATACATTCACCATACGGTAAGTTATGTTTAATTTTACACATTTGTATTTAAAGCTAAATAAATTATATTTTTTTGATTATACAAAACATATTGGTTTTCCTGTTATTTTATTTACTGTAAGACCCTAGAGTCATGATTTAGTGAGAGATCCTAGAGGCATAACATGAGTTAACTGGAATTTTGAAAATTGTGTTCCAAGAAAGTGACTAAATCCCACTCAGATAACAAAAGGACTAAAACAATAAAGAAATCGATACATTGAAATGGATTTGAAATAAATACGCATTCTTTCTCACGACTGAGAATAATGAAACGGAAAAATGTGTGGTTGAACGTTTTACTTAATTATTTCATTTTTATCCATGTCAGCTCTTACTAATGTAAAGGAAACCATTCAATGATCAATGACTTTCTTCTTAGTTGTGGTACCTACCTTTTTGGATTATAGATGTGTTGGCTTATTATATCCTGTCACGCAAATTTCAGGAACATTTGCATCCTAAATTGTGCATCAACATGCAATGTGCATAAAAGTCCATCATAAAAACTAAAACAATTGATTTTTATTTTAACATTGTTAAAAGATAGTTATTTTGTCAGTATTTTCGTTTAATTACCTCTGATGCCTGTATTATTTTTCATATAAAACGTTTTACTCAAATATAGATAAAGCACTGACCTGCCCTCAAGCATCTTGCTGTCCCTTAAAATACATTGTATTTATTAATCATTTTCATATAGCACATGAATAACACACTTGTATACATTATAAGTGTATAGGTAAAATAAAATATGTATATAACATAAAAAATGATCACTTGTAAAGGCTGCTGAAAATGATTTCTTTGTAATCAAATTTTTTTAACGTTCTGTCTCTCTGTCTGTCTCTGTCTCTGTCTGTCTGTCTGTCTGTCTGTCTCTCTCTCTCACACACACACAAACATGAATCATCACGATCAAATTATGTTTACTAATCAACAGCAGGAAACAGTGGGAAGATAAATAACAATATGCTAGATACAGTAAAAATAATAACTATAATACAAATTTCTTTCAAAGTCAAGTTTGAGTTATTTTAAATTTTTGATGGATAATAGTTTCAGCCATTCAACGAATATATATGACAGAAGAAAGGGACATTTGGAAAAATAGCGCAAGGCAACCATAATAAATCATTAAAGGAAAACATATATATATATATATATATATATATATATATATATATATATATATATATATATATATATATATATATATATATATATATATATATATATATATATAAAAGTTACAAAAAAAAAACAAAGTCACTGGGAAGGCTTGCACTACTGGTATTGTATTTTGTGTTGATTTATTGGCAAGCATGTACCTAAACACCAATATTGCATTTTGTGTTGATTTATTGGCAATCATGTACCTAAACACCAATACGTTTCTTTATGCTCATTTTTCTCTTCGTTAACTTTGCATCTTCAGAATCGTTCAGCATTTTACGATACGGCACTCATGTGCAATTTATATTGCACTCACGAGTGCCCAAAGCGTATTAGGAACTACTTTGTAAACAAATCGTGTGCACTCACGTAAAAGACTCCTTACGTTTTGATTGATTAAATTTGTTTATGGAAGAACTAATGCATGTTTCGTGGACTGCCGCATACCAGCTGCTTTGCAACATTTTGCTTTAACTTTCTTGACACAATGTCTCGGATTTAGGCTAGAGATAGATGCCAGATTTATAAAATTGTTTGGTCCCTACAAGTAACATGCCTGTGACAGTATCAAGGTCTAAACTGTCTTTTTTAGCTGGTAATAAGAATTGCAAAAAATATACTTACAGTTTTACATCCTGTTGTTCCTTAAACGTACTTCATTAGCTCTGCAAATCCGAATTACATGAGTCATGTCATGGGTTCTCAAGCTTGATTACACATTTTGAAATTGTGCTGTAATTTCGACTATATTCCAAGTGTAATTACATCCTCCTTACGGCATTCAAAATGAAATAAACATTAAATCCCATAGCGTCGTTTTGATAATTACAACTGAAAAACTTCATATGTTTCTCACACTATGATTTCAAACATTCAATGACAAAACGGAAATACACTTGCCAATGTCAACACGCTTCTCTCTCGCTTCTGAAATCCGATGTATTTCATGTAGAATTGGCACAGATAATCGAGTCCATAATTACGACATTTCGTACAATCGGCAAAAATACCAAAATCATTCATTTCAGATCACATGGGAAAGTTGTTTCAATACGCATTCATTCACCGATATGACTAAATTTCCCATGGTCGTGCAGTATATCCATCCGAAAAACTTTTTCATATTTTTCCATACAAATGCGGTAACCTATAAGTACTGCATTACAAATAGTTTGAAAATGCTGATAATGAAGTCCATTTCCTCAAGAAATGCATTATCTAGAACTACAACATTGAATTCGCCATAGATGGATAATGATGCTAATCACTTTAATGTTATGACTGCTGAATTAAGGACTTTCCAGGAACAAATGTGCAAGATTTATGCTATTCTAATGGATTTGTCAGTGTTGTAAATTCACATAGGGTAAACCATAGTTTGCTAATGCAGTAAACGATAACCGATCAAGGAAAGTAAACGACATAAGATAATTTATTTCGAACATCATTCCTTGTCTTTAAGACATTGTTACTAGTATCATATCTGCCTGTTATTGTTATGTGTTGCTTTCATTGATGTTCCATACTACATGTGGAACATGGAACATACTTTGCTACAATGATCCCAATAGTCCAATTAGGGAATGATCAGAAAAAGGACAAAAATAATCCAGTTTAAAGTTAATTTTAAATGTCAGTTATTTTAAAGAGTGGGAGGGGGAGAAAAATGTGGAATGTGTTTCTCAAAAACAAATCTTAAAACTTGCTTGTCCATTGCGTTGGTAATTTGTATGTAAAAATTGAAATATTAAAATCACAGTATTGCTAATTAAATCCCAAAATAATCATAGAATACCGACACAAGTCGTAACTCTTTAATAGTTCTGAATAAAACTCAAGTAGAAATCCAGATTAAGTCCAACGTTGAAGTTTTTATGTTTCTGCGATTGCCTGTATAATGATAATATGCCAACTGCTTTTTATTGAAACACAATAATACATTTCCTGCATTGAATTCACTTTTAACCCCAGTGAATGTCTCTGCCCAGAATATTATTTTGCGTGAGCATTTTATATTTCAAGAGAAAATAATCACTAATTTAAATAATTTCAAGAAATATATTCCAGCCTAAATTAGCACTAAAAACAAACAATAATACAAATTGATTTTGCTAGATCTTAAGCACCCATACACATGTAGAATATGTCAGCTATATATCGGTTGTTTAAAGAATACAATAAAATACATCAATAATTCAGGTCAAGTAGAAACTTTACTTTAAGCAAGGTTAAGTCTGAAATGCAATGTTACATCAAAATAACATACAATGAAGTATTTGTTTTAAAAAAATAAAAAGACATCATACAAACAATGCAAATTAACTAAACACAAAACGTGAAAAAAATGTATTTATAATAAAGTTTTTAGAATATAACATGTGTTACAGTGGACATATATTCAACAGTACAGTACAAATTAAGTTACAATCTCTCAAATTTATCGCTAATCGGTGGACAAAATAGTCCCAAATGCAAAATTGTCCCTTTTAGTTTTATGACAAAATTGAAAACAATGTAACAGTTATAGTCTTCTTGCAATCCTTACATATTTCAGAGGAAAATTTGTAAAAAGTTCTTCACTTTATTTATTAAATGTCTTTGCTAGGAAATTTTAAAGATGAAGGTTGGTGTCACTCATAACTGTGTAGATATGGCTACGTTTCTGTTTTGGGGGAACTTAGCAGTGCGAGAGGCAGGGACCACTGTAATGAATAGGGAGAAGTCTGTTTCTTACTGAGACCGATTGATTGTATTTAGATATATAGATATATAATGCTACATTCAACCGATGCATGTTATAAAGCCCTTATTTTTAAAATACATGAAATATATACAGTTATATTTTTACTTCGAACTTACTAACTTCATATAGTGTGTAGTTTCTACATTTTAGAATATAATATAGATAATCGAATATCGAATAAGTCAAAGAACATAATTTCAATTGTTGCGATTAAAGCAACAATCATTTAAAAGAAATGTATAGATTATTAATTTGGAATACGTTACTAAACCATTGTTCTCTATTACTTAAAGAATCTTTTAATTTCCAGATTAAATTTAAACATAAAGTTGGTATCAAATTAGTCTTTTCCATAATACACACCACGAATTCAAGTGAATATAATTGCTTTGAAACAATAAAATATTTATTACATTATAATAGTAAGATCTCACAAAATGTTAGAAGATATCAAGTCTAAATTGAACTTTACCATAAAAATCTCAACATTAGAAAGTTCCTATAGTTTAAAGAGTTTATGAACACAAGCAATTGTTACCCGTAATGAAGAGAGAGAAGTCTGTTTCTGACTCTGTGACAGAGTGATTATACTTAATGCTGGGTGTAGTTACGTAATTTACAGAGCTTGTATGCAATCAAATTGTATAAGTGCGTATTATCAGCCTGTCATCAAATATAAAATTTGTTTTGACGTTAACCTTTAAAATGCAGGAGAATGTACTTGGTCACATTAACGTGATTTACCAACCAAAAAAATGCGCACAACTGCTGCGGCTCAGAAAAATGTAAATCTCACTATTGCTTAGTGCAAAAATTGCTTTTAATATGATTTAATGTAAATTTGCTTTAGAATGCGATTTTAGAATTGATTTTAATCACAATACTTTTTACTAAAACCTGTATCGTGATAATATGTGCTAACTTAACCAGAAATGTATGTTTAAATGCAGTTAATACATATTATCGCTATAGAGAGGAAATGAATAATTTAAACGTGAATAACAGTTTCTATTTTTTATCCATGGCCCACATGCGACTACCAAACTACAAATGATATTCTTGTGATAGATTCTTAATCCGTACCTTTTTACTCCTCAGAACTGTAGAATTGGTTCTTGCATGTGGACCAAGTCAATTTACTAAAAGAAATAGCTTGAATGTTTATTGTATAGGCAGCTGTGGCGTCATGAGCACGTGAATATGATGTCAATATGTAATTATATTTTTAATGATTGATTGGAAGTTTAAGTTATTTGAATATTAATCATTCTCCTGTCATGGTATTTTATAATCAATTACATTTTTTTGACAATTCTTAAAAAAAATTTGCCAAATCTAGGCCTTTTAGGATCGACCCATTTAACCACAAATTCTTGTAAGTTTTAGTTCATATGTCGCAATTTTCTTGTTCACAACATTCAAAATTCTCTCTCTAAATCTCATTAGCCATATGTGCATGTCAGATATATGACGGAAATTAGTAATGTTCAATCTCGCATATGTACTAGCATACTAAGTTATATAAACGGATTTTATATGAGATGCTTGTTTACTAAGGAATGTTTCACTGAGACCTTCATGCACCACTAAATATAAATAACATTTGTTTTATTTTATATTTGACCTTGCCCACTATCAAATTAACTATGTACCTAACTAACGATATTGATTGTTTAATAAGTTATATATGGATAGTATCAAGCAGTCGGTATAACTTTACCCACAGCATGTGCAGTTTTATATTTTTGATATTATACACGTGAACATATCACTTTATGTGATTCTGATTGTTCCAAATAAGGCCAACAATTTATTATACAGTATTCTCATTACTGATTGGCTGCGATGGTGCAAAAGCATTTTTAAGCCCGCCTTCTGGTTTTTTTTGTTTTCACTGAACACTTTTGGCGGCCATTTTTTTATTCGACTCGCGAAAGAGAATTGGGAATATGAATGGTCTCGTCTGTTAATTTACCCCCACGGGGTTTTCTTATGTCATGTAAAACATAACAAACAAAATGGCAAAATCCCTAAGACAAGAGCAAAAACATCAAGTAAAACTTCCAGTCTTGCTAAGATGATAGCGAGGGTGGGGAAGGTAAAGCATGGGATGCATATCTGCAGTATTGGAATCCACCCTATATACAAGCTTGATTTAAATGTGAACTTAATGAAGTAAATAAACTCACCTTTGTTCACAGTAGACTGTAGAAATAAATCGGTCTACCTAACTGACAGAACTTTATCCAGCTACAACATATTTCAGCGGTAAATATGTGACGCAAGTCCGACTCAAAATTAAATTTGTTTACATCTTCTATACAATCTAATATTCCAAAATAAATACTGCAGATATTCGGTCACAAATACATTACAGTAAATATGTGTATTTCTGCATCCGGTTATCATCTTTTCAAAAAATCCCGCAACAATGTAATGTTTTGTTGTGAATTGGAATTTCAACGTCAAAACTGTCACTGTGGTGTGTTGGCCAACTCAAATCGGTACTCTCTACAATATCAAACAATGTGGCATCACACGCAGTCGACATTTTTTGTTGATAAATGTTTTGTCTTTTGTAAAATGTTCTGTTAATATGGATGGACGCTTATTTTTTATTTATATTTATTAAAATGTGTATAATATACTTTTACTATTTCAACTTCTTTGTCACTATTTTTTACGCGCAACAAAAGAAATTATTCGTTTTTCTTTTTATCTAAATAATTTCTACTCAAATAAAACAATGTGATTAAAAGAAACCTTTTGTGACTATTTGTTACGCACAACAAATGAAATTCTTATTCTTCGTTTTTCTTTCTATTTAAATAATTTCTACTGGAATAAAACATTGTGATGAAAAAATCTCAATTGGGTATTTATTTATTATTAAATTAATGAAACTTGTTAAATAATGTCCAGCGTTTGCTCTCCAAGCCTCGCAAAAGCTGGATATTATTCAACTTGTTTCATAAATTAAAAATTAAATAATTACCCCTTTGAGATCCTCAATATATTTCACTGAGTATAGATTAAATATTAGGATCATTATCAATGGAGGTGAGCATGCTTATCTTAATCAGAGTCCAGGATTTTTTAATTCCTCCATGGAACAAAAATGTTGTACCTGATGTTTGTCATGTTCTTTATTATAATTTTAGTAATAGACCTTAGAATGTTCTAGAATTGAACTTTTGAATCTCATCCTACTTCTAGTTTTGTGGTTTACCTTTTCATATAATGTTGTCTACTTGAAAAATTAGTAATTCTTGCTACATAGCAGAATCGGTCTCAATGTTGTGTTCAATATATCATTTTAATACTATTCTTGGACTGTAAGACTAATTTCAAATTAGTGTTAACTTGACAATAACATTTTTGGAATATATCATTGGGATACATCAAATGAATTTTAGCATATCATCAAATTTCAGGACAGATTCAACACTACAAGTATATCAAGAATTTTATTTAGTAATACCACTGGAGTGTGTCTGTGTCTGTGTGTGTCTGTGTGTGTGTGATTTAGATTTTCAACGTAGCTTTAAAATATTTTCAGTCATATTGCTACGATGTCTGCAGTGTGACAGTATATAGTGATGTCTAGCACTGGGGCATCATGACACAGACATGTGGCACGATGTCTTCCTATTCACATCATACTGACAGCAGGCCAACCATCCCTAACACTAAACTTTTAATGCTGAGCGCCAAGCGAGGCAGCTGTTAGTACCATTTTTTAAAAATCTTCGGTATGACTCGGCCGGGTTCGAACCCACGACCCGACCTCTCGCATTCGAGGCGGACGCTCTAACCACTAGGCTACCGGATCTGTTCAACTCGATTTTGGTTGGAATTTTATTCATTTGGTTTGTAATACAAGTTTTAGGACCTTTTGAGACAGTTTGTAATAAAATGTTTTTTTATTTTCAGTTTTCACTTTTGTTATAGGGAAATAAATTGTTTTTTTAATTTTACATGTTTTTGCACTTTTCTATCAAACCACCATTAAGTCGAAATAACACGCAGAAGATGAACATCTTCTTTGCATGGTATCCTTAAAGGTTTCTGAAAGACACAAGCGTTCTGGTGTCAGGAAAGGTGTCTTCTTGTTTTCTAATAGTAATCAGGAAGACTTTTCGCGGAATCATCCGCTAATTGTTATACTTCTTGACAAATATACAAGAAGACTATGCGATATTATCTTTGTACAAAGATTTAATTATCTAAGTATATATCTATCTTGGTTTAAAGTTTATAAACTTAAAAGTAATGACAAATTTTTAAACCATATTTCACAATGCTATAAACAACACGATGCTAAAAAACAACAATGCATTTAAAACAAAAGAATGCTATAAATAACATAATTCTCTGATAATGAGGTTCTGTATGTTATTCCAGTATATGCAGCCTGGTTGTGGAAACTAAAGACTTCTAACATCGACACATATACACTTTAAGACGAATTAATCCTCTCTTGTAATTCGAGTGTTATTCAGCAGAGAACATGGGGCTGTTCGGGAAAACCGGAATCAATGTGCAAGTGTAAAACTGGAGATTGCCATCAATATCCTGTTGACATCTTTCTCCTGACAATAATATGATTGCTACTAATAACCAACATGTTGGTGAAGTCGATTGAGATGCAAGAGATATTGTCAAGTTTGTCAAATATGGTATTTTTGGTTTTGCTGGCGGACCAGCAAACATCCATCAAAAGGAACCTTCAATTTCCCAACTGTCTGAAGCTGAATATAATCTTCCACTCAACCTGCCCCCAATCAAAATATGTTACGAGAATTTTTCTTATGAACTTTATCAGAAATGACGTATTTTATCGATACACTGTCATATTTTGACCTAGGCTCTGTAAGTAGAAATAAATCATTAGTGTATATTCCTGCAGAAGAGCTTGAAAGTGATTAGTGTTAATGTACAGTCCCATTATTATAGTACGATCGATTCTTGGACTTCTAATGCGTGAATGTGGTTACTCTTTTGACAAGTATGTAATTTCTGAGAGAAAAAAAATATTGCTTAACGCGATATATGTTATTGTTTATGCTCAATTATCGTTACAACGTGTAAATTGTGCATAAAACTTCCCATAGATGATTAGACTCAGTCTCCGCGTAAAGCCGTTATAAATAGCATTACGGTCAAGCGATCTCAATATGCAACTTTTCGCGTGCTTTTTTGCGTATTTTAGTTAATTTTTATTATCCCCGTAATAGGTTAACCATTGGGTCGGGGAACCATCCCAAGGTCACCTTACAATCAAATATTTATTGATTCCAGATAAATTTGGGATAGTAAATAAAATGTATATTAAAAGAAAAAGAAAAAAGAAAAAAGAAAACACACTCACATACACACACATGCACACACACATGCACACATGCATATGGAACATAATCTCTTTAGATAGCCTACTCAATGTTACAAGACAAATACATGTAGGTGACACAGGATTTTGAAAATAGTGTTTTGTTCCTGTTTACCATCCAATCAGATACAAATTACCTATTCATCTGTTGAGGTCCATTTTTTAAGAAATTGGTCCTCCTTTTTGCTTACCTTAGCAGCATATTTTTCAAGGTTCTTATACATTACAACTATCTGCTTAAAAGCATATATGGAAGGATTTTTCATATTGAATTTGCAAGTGTAAATGTAATATTTTGCCAAAACAAGCAAGAAATTACACAAACTGTCCAGTTATTCACTTCCTAAAAGTGTTTCTTGTTTGGACAAATGTACAATATTTGGGAAAGAATGTGCAAAGTGTTCAATAAAACTGTTCCAGAACTGTGAAGTAATATTGCAATCATAGAAGAGATGTTCAATACTTTCATTCTCTTTCTTACAAAACGTATATTTGTTGTTGTCCAATATGTTGATTCTTTTCAAAAAAATCATTAGTAGCGATTATTCTGTTGATTAATTTAAAGTTGAAAAAGATCAACTTGGTATCCTTGGTACAAAATTTCACCCTGCTATAAATCTCAGACCACTCCTTACTACTTATATTTGTATTTAATACTTGCATCCAAGATTCTTGCTTAGCAGTATATTGCCTTTTAGCCCTTTTTAAATGATCTTTGTAAACAAATTTGAGTGAATTATGTTTTTGCAGGTCCATTATTTTATCCTCCTGCCTATCAAAATTATTATGTGCTAAATAGTTTTTTTCAGGCTTCTTTCCAGGCTTTTGGAATTTTGGATATTAAGGAGAAGTATTTCAAGAAGTCACCACTTCTAGTTTTTTGTTTTATTATTTCAAAAGGTAATAAAATGCCATGATCGTCTACTAAATCATTCAAAATTTCAAAACCTGTTTCTATCCAGGATTTTTATTGATAGAAGATTCGGGGAGGGGATAAAATTAAAAATACTTTGGATAAGTACTCGTTTGCACTTTGCGGTTCCTCTTTCCAATAAGATACTGCCAAAATAACATCTCTGAACTTTTCGCATGCTTAGTTTTCTGTTTGGACTACTATGTCTATTAAATATACACAAAAACAGTGATAAAGGTGTTCCAACATAAATGAATTTTTAGATACAACATTCGTTTGACTCTAATAGACTGTCCGCTGATACTGTTATCTTGCCGAAAATCTAGGTCAGAGTGCATGTTGTACCAGTCAGTAAGAGATTTTAAATTTAAACAAATTTATTCTATATGAGTCCGTAAGAGATTTGGATTTAAGACAATTAACTTGTTCTATATAAAAAAAAGAAGCGTTTGGGCGTCATAGTATTTTAAAATAATGTTGCAATGTATGCGAACAATAATATTAGCTATTAATTACAAGAAGAGGTGTTTTTAAATAAAACCGTTGTAGGGATTAAACACTTTTCAATGTGTTCGCTATCCTTGTTAACATTCGAAGAGTTTGTACTATCACAAGTAAATCATTAAAAAAGACGCATCCGGTTCACAAATACATTCATTTCTTCTACAATCCACATTATCCATCCTTCCGTCGCCATTATTTCATGCATAGATCAATGTATTCATCCATCTGTCCATCTTCGTACGTTATACATAGTTATACGCACATCTAATACCACCACTCCATCATTTGGTTTTGTACTAATGAACAGATGGGACCTTTATTCTTCGAAAAACATAAGTAACATAAAAAGAATTTGTGTTCCATTCCAATATTCAAGCACAGCATACCTGAAGTACAGATTGAAATTGTTCTTGAGACCAAACTCTGGCACTTTTCTATGCGATATTTACAATAATTTCTTGTTGAATTCTTGAAACCTTTGCAAGAAGAAGCTATATAAACGATAACAATTTAATTTCATATGCATCAATTTGAACGTTCCATAGCCGGAAGAACAGTATGTGAAAAACGTTATAGATGCAAAGAAGTACTGTAAGTATCCGTGCAAATATTGATCTGCTTTTGAAAACAAAATAACTTTAACAGGGAAAGTAAGAACTTTAGGG
The DNA here is from genome assembly GCA_016746295.1 of Potamilus streckersoni. NCBI lineage: Eukaryota > Metazoa > Mollusca > Bivalvia > Unionida > Unionidae > Potamilus > Potamilus streckersoni. Next base: position 660,181 of record JAEAOA010000421.1, read on the forward strand.
ATATGGTTGTCGGTACTAGAGGGATAGGTCTCTAAGAGATTTGTCATGAAAAGAAAAGATGAGCCTACAGAATGAAATTGTTTCTAATCACAAAACATAAATAGATAACGAGATAAATGAATTTCCAAATTAAAACAAAGTATCAAATCCTCTAATATGCATATTAGATGGAAAAATTAGGAACGGATCGCTGTTTTAAGAGTATGTTTTTGAGTTAAAGAGGCAACTAAGAAGACGATATAATTCTATATTTAGGAGAAAACCATTACACTAGTGGAGAGTTCTACAAAAGCAGAGTAGATAGTGAACATGGACTATGATGTTGGTGGTGATGGTGATTTTCTATTACCAACCGAGATGTTATGAAAATTGGCAGCATCGTTATGATGCCAGTACAATTTATAAAAGTCCAAAGACTCGTGTAAACTTAAACTATACAAATAGTATTGATGTAGACAACACCAGTATTGACAATTATTAGCAGACAGCCTGTGGTAGTATTACATAAATTACAGAGGACTAAAAAGAAAAACTAGGTGAGTTGAAATTCTGTAGAGTAGATAGATTCATGTAATGCTCATGATGTTTAATCTGCTATTGTGATGGCTCATTCTCTTGTAGAAAAGACACAAAAATAAAGCGTGGTCAGTTTAGTCTCCAAATGACAAAGAACACAATCCAGTCATTCATATTAATAATTAACTCTTAGATAGAATTGCAATATTTTACGTTTTAAAATAGTTTACGATGTAAACTTTCACCATCATCTCAGGACAAAAGACGACCCAATCACATATCGGTGCATGTTGAGAGCAAGATTCGTGTCATGTGATTATAACAAAAATCAAAACTTCACCTCAGGTAACGAACTTTTCTAATTTCTAATCTTGATTTTGTTTGGGTACACCTTTGATCAGTTAAGCAAGCAACAGGCCAACAGATAACAAATCGGGACAATACCAGGTTTAGTTAGGATAGATAACGCGACAAGCTGCTTTCAAAAAAACATCTAACACAGCTAATAATTCCAGGAAGTATTTATGTGCCATTCCTAGCTAGCTAAGACAAATATATTTTCAGATCTTTTAACCCTTTTTAATTTTAACATAGAACAAATTATCTTTTCCACCAAATGCAACATTAATGATAGGCGTTTCTCCAGGAGTTATTAAATCTTTAGGGCATTAATTCAGTTAGATTCATTATGTATGTTTTATCTTTTTACATTTTTAATGAAAGCCAGTGCATTACTTCTAAGTTTTCACATGTACCAAAAGTATATTATGAATTCTAGGCACTACCTTGGACATAAAATAACCACGGCAAGCATGAACTAATGATTTTGGTGGTAGACATAATTTGACAGATTTTGATGCATCTGCCTTATAATTTGATAGATCTTGACACACCTGCCTCTACGCATGTAGACATAATTTGACAGATTTTCACACACCTGCCTCTATGCATGTACTAATGATTATGGTGGCAGACATAAAATTTGACAGATTTTCATACACTTGCCTCTATGCATGTACTAATGATTATGATGGCAGACATAATTTGACAGATTTTCACACACCTGCCTCTATGCATGTACTAATAATTATGGTGGCAGACATAATTTGACAGATTTTCACACACCTGCCTCTATGCATGTACTAATGATTATGGTGGCAGACATAATTTGACAAATTTTCACACACCTGCCTCTATGCATGTACTAATGATTATGGTGGCAGACATAATTTGACAGATTTTCACACACCTGCCTCTATGCATGTACTAATGATTATGGTGGCAGACATAATTTGACAGATTTTCACACACCTGCCTCCATACATGTACTAATGATTATGGTGACAGACATAATTTGACAGATTTTCACACACCTGCCTCTATGCATGTACTAATGATTATGGTGGCAGACATAATTTGACAGATTTTCACACACCTGCCTCTATGCATGTACTAATGATTATGGTGGCAGACGTAATTTGACAGATTTTCACACACCTGCCTTTATGCATGTACTAATGATTATGGTGGCAGACATAATTTGACAGATTTTCACACACCTGCCTCTATGCATGTACTAATGATTATGGTGGCAGACATAATTTGACAGATTTTCATACACCTGCCTCTATGCATGTACTAATGATTATGGTGGCAGACATAATTTGACAAATTTTCACACACCTGCCTCTATGCATGTACTAATGATTATGGTGGCAGACATAATTTGATAGATCTTGATACACCTGCCTCTATGCATGTTACTTATGATTATGGTGGTAGACATAATTTGACAGATATTGACACACCTGCCAATGCAGATCACATTGCAAAGCTTGAAGATGCCCCGGTGCTTGACATAACTGTAGACTACCACTCTACATATGTCTTAACGACATGAATGGAAAATGTTCAAACCTATGTTAAAAATTTAAAAACCACACCCATACCCACCCACCCACGTACCATTATGTCGGTTACCTTACAAGTTGGTAGATGAAATCACCCTTGCTTATTCACAATATATCCCGTCTACACAATGGGTACCACATCTTGTTTTGTTATAATCAAGACAATGAGTCAAGGTATATCTTTGTCTTAATTTTGACCATAATGAGGAGTAGCGTTCTTCGAGGTGAAAAGTGGACATATGATGTAAATTGTTTCTTCCGTGTGAGTCTAGACCTCATAATAAATCTAACCTCCCATAAAATATAAGGGCAAACCATAACGTACGATAGAGCACGGCGGTTAGACGCTCCTTTGACTTTTAACTAAACAATAGATCAAATTCCTTGGGCTCGTCGGGAAATTATTAGGTGGATGTTGACACCGTTTTAAAATACAACCCGTATCTAGTAATTACATGTGACTTTTCCAAGTTATTTATACAGTCATTGTATCAATTTATGATGAAAGTTTCAAATTCATCTATAACGCTTGTTGTTTAGTGGAAGCCTCTCAAATCTAAAGTGAAATGGGACATAATTGATGGCCAATGATAGCTGGGCGTAGATTATTACATGGGTTAGTTCCAAACGATAAGCAAGATATGGTGTGATGTGTGGGCTGGCATGTTATGTAGATGTTTTCTCAGTCACTTGGATATTGCGATTACTGGATATTATATTATGGGACGGCGGTAGAAGCACCACGATGTGTTAATGATAAATAGTATACATAATTAGAGGCACCACGATGTGTTAACGATGATAAATAGTATACAGAATTAGAAGCACCCCGATGTGTTAACGATAATAAATAGTATACAGAATTAGAAGCACCCCGATGTGTTAACGATGATAAATAGTATACAGAATTAGAAGCACCACGATGTGTTAACGATAATAAATAGTATACAGAATTAGAAGCACCCCGATGTGTTAACGATGATAAATAGTATACAGAATTAGAAGCACCACGATGTGTTAACGATAATAAATAGTATACAGAATTAGAAGCACCCCGATGTGTTAACGATAATAAATAGTATACAGAATTAGAGGCAACCCGATGTGTTAACGATAATAAATAGTATACAGAATTAGAAGCACCACGATGTGTTAACGATAATAAATAGTATACATAATTAGAGGCACCACGATGTGTTAACGATAATAAATAGTATACAGAATTAGAAGCACCCCAATGTGTTAACGATGATAAATAGTATACAGAATTAGAAGCACCCCGATGTGTTAACGATGATAAATAGTATACATAATTAGAGGCACCACGATGTGTTAACGATAATAAATAGTATACAGAATTAGAAGCACCCCGATGTGTTAACGATAATAAATAGTATACAGAATTAGAAGCACCACGATGTGTTAACGATAATAAATAGTATACATAATTAGAGGCACCACGATGTGTTAACGATAATAAATAGTATACAGAATTAGAAGCACCCCGATGTGTTAACGATAATAAATAGTATACAGAATTAGAAGCACCACGATGTGTTAACGATAATAAATAGTATACAGAATTAGAGGCACCCCGATGTGTTAACGATAATAAATAGTATACAGAATTAGAAGCACCCCGATGTGTTAACGATAATAAATAGTATACAGAATTAGAAGCACCCCGATGTGTTAACGATGATAAATAGTATACATAATTAGAGGCACCACGATGTGTTAACGATAATAAATAGTATACAGAATTAGAAGCACCCCGATGTGTTAACGATAATAAATAGTATACAGAATTAGAAGCACCACGATGTGTTAACGATAATAAATAGTATACAGAATTAGAAGCACCCCGATGTGTTAACGATGATAAATAGTATACATAATTAGAAGCACCACGATGTGTTAACGATAATAAATAGTATACAGAATTAGAGGCACCCTGATGTGTTAACGATAATAAATAGTATACAGAATTAGAAGCACCACGATGTGTTAACGATAATAAATAGTATACAGAATTAGAGGCACCCCGATGTGTTAACGATGATAAATAGTATACAGAATTAGAAGCACCACGATGTGTTAACGATAATAAATAGTATACAGAATTAGAGGCACCACGATGTGTTAACGATAATAAATAGTATACAGAATCAGGAGTACCACGATGTGTTAATGATAAATATTATCGATCAAAAGACTCGAGGTGCATGGATAACAACTCGTCAGGGCTAACAATTCGTTATGGATAACAACTCGTCAGGGATAGCAATTGCTCTGGCAAGCTGACATCAAGACTAAAATAAATATATAAAATCAATTAGTGTTTACTTGAAATGGAATGCATACGCATGAAATGCTCATAAAAGGTTGACACCAAATAAAAGACGAAAACAATAATCCATGGATTTCACATTTATATACCCCCATCCCGTGAAACTAGGTCGAAATAAAGAACAAGAGTTGTTCCTATAAAAGTTTCAAAAACCACATTTTCTTGCATTAAATTTCATTCTCAAAACTCATGATCTTAACATCTAATTAATTCTTGACAAAAATAATTCCAAATGTGAAACGTGTTTTTCTTACTAGCCTCAATTTATCACCTCCTGAAGAAAATACTATATTTGAGAAATTTTTCATTAATCAATTATAGCCACCTGTACTGGTTCGTTCATTACTGGCCTGTTTGCTTACGTCACTAATTATCTTTGCTCTAGCCACATTATATCTTGAAAGCGTTTACTTAAAATGCATCCTAGCATGTTGCGCGATGCAACTTGTTCCTTACTTTCGGATTAACTTCTAATGTTCTTGTAAATAGCATAGCCAAAAAAAATGTCGACTCTGTAGAATAATTACTTTTTTGTATTTTGTTTCTGTCTTGTTTGTGTAATCGGCCTATGCAGATTTGTGTCATAAAGAAATAAATCGGCTGATATATCAAGACTGAAACGTAATCAAGCAGGTCAGAGAGGTCTACGTCGTTTTGTCAGGATTCCAACTCATTCCACGCACAGCGCCCTAACCCACTCCGTGCTGTGTGTGTATGTATGTATATATGTAAAATTTAGGCAGTGCAGATGCTTTGCAATGCATTAGGGAATGGTACGCATATGAAGTAGGACAAATTAGATCCACTAGCAAACTAAACCAGATCCACTTGCAAACCTAACCATGTCAGATCCACTTGCAAACCTAACCATGTCAGATCTACTTGCAAACCTAACCATGTCAGATCTACTTGCAAACCTAACCATATCAGATCTACTTGCAAACCTAACCATGTCAGATCCAATAGCAAACCTAACCATGTCAGATCCACTAGCAAACTTAATCATGTCAGATAAACTAGCAAACTTAACCATGTCAGATCCACTTGCAAACCTAACCATGTCAGATCAAATAGCAAACCTAACCATGTCAAATCCACTTGCAAACTTAACCATGTCAGATCCACTTGCAAACTTAACCATGTCAGATCCACTAGCAAACTTAACCATGTCAGATCCACTTGCAAACTTAACCATGTCAGATCCACTTGCAAACCTAACCATGCATGTCAGATCCACTTGCAAACCTAACCATGTCAGATCTACTTGCAAACCTAACCATGTCAGATCTACTTGCAAACTTAACCATGTCAGATCCACTTGCAAACCTAACCATTTTCAGATCCACTTGCAAACTTAACCATGTCAGATCCACTTGCAAACCTAACCATGTCAGATCTACTTGCAAACCTAACCATGTCAGATCTACTTGCAAACTTAACCATGTCAGATCCACTTGCAAACCTAACCATGTCAGATATCTTGCAAACCTAACCATGTCAGATCCACTTGAAAACCTAACCATGTCAGATCCACTTGCAAACCTAACCAAATCAGATCTACTTGCAAACCTAACCATGTCAGATCCACTTGCAAACCTAACCATGTCAGATCCACTTGCAAACTTAACCATGGCATATCCACTTGCAAACCTAACTATGTCAGATCCACTTGGAAACCCAACCATGTCAGATCCACTTGCAAACCTAACCATGCATGTCAGATCCACTTGCAAACCTAACCATGTCAGATCTACTTGCAAACCTAACCATTTCAGATTCAATAGCGTACTAAACATATCAAATCCTTTTTCAAACTAAATATATTATCCAGTAGCAAACTAATCATATAGGATCTGCTAGTAAACTAACCATATTTCCACTAGCAAACTAAACATATCAGATCCACTTTCAAACTAAACATATTAGATCCAATAGCACAATTAAACATGTCAGATCCACTTTCAAACTAAATATATTATCCAAGAGCAAACTAACCATGTAGGATCTGCTAGAAAACTGAACATTACGTCTAACAGCAAACTAAACATATCAGATCCAATAGCATGTTAACATATTCTAAAAAAAAGCACCCGTTGCCAACAGAATCGTCATGATTGTATCGTTTGAAGCATGCTAAGTCTATAATGATATTTCCATTTATTTATTTTTTTTTCGATCTATTCAGTCACAGGTCAATAGTTTGGTCTTCATATGAACTCATTATTGACGATGATTCAATTGACTAAATCGTACAGTTTATCTTTGCGTAAATCTAGTAGACTTTGCATGACACCTGTTATGTCATTTTATTTCCTTTTTGCTATGTCACATTTTTCATGATGCAGCAGTTGCTAGTACAGTAGAATAAGAGGTAATCGTCGCCTCCCGCGAGGAAAAAGAGTTCCTTTATAAATGGGTTTCTAGTGTTTCATCAAATTAGAAAACACGGGTGTGTCAAATCAATGTTGGTAGATATACTCGTGAAAGGAGATAAAGTAGAAGTGGCAGGAGACACCGTCACCCAGTGGCGTGGTTTTCTAGAGTGCGTACTCTTCCTAGCAGCAGTTCCATTATTTATGGCAGAGTTTGTTTTGGGGTTTTCCCCATCTTCTTCATATGCCTTTTCTTTATGTAACTATTACTTTTGGATGTTTGCCGTTTTTGTGAGATTTAGCATTTTTGGCTTTGTTTTTCAATCCCATTTTAAAAGGAAAATTGTGTTGACATCCCCTAAAATTCCACCTCCATCACGTTTCAAAATAATGTACTTTATAGTCTGAATATTATTTTCGGATCTGCCAGTTGCGAAAACGCTTTTTATGTTTCAAACAAAACATTTAGTTTCATGGGGCATTTGAGTGATGAATTGAAGTAAATAAGATGCCGTAAAAGTAAACTATTGTAGTGACTGACTTCTAGCAAATATCTGCCTTTTTGTTGCGACGGATGCATCAGTCTGGCAGGAGGATGAAACTGAAATGATTATGACGTTGATTATTTTTTTAAAAATAAAGAAGAGCAGGATGTTTATAAAGTTTTATTTCTTCAGATAGATACCTAAGTATGTATGTATGTAAATCACATGGCTCCTAGATATTGAAAATGACAAGGCCCCAAAGTTGTAAATAAATGACAGAACTTCCATCTTAGAACAACGGTGAAGCAAATTGGTACGGAGTCTCAAATAATATGGAGTAGTCGCTTTTAAAATCGATTAATAAATACGCACGATATGATTCAGGGCCATGATCGTATGGCTAATTCCACCACACTGTTCATAGATACATAACTGGCTAAGATATGCTTCTGATATATTGTTACGACTCTTTGGTCATAAGCTATGCAATAAAAATTTGAAACCAACACGTTTAGTAAAAATCAGCAAATAATTTAATTCCATAGGTTTCAAAGTTAAAATTTAAAAGACTCAAGTGGTGGTGGATTAAATCCCAAATAATTCTAAATGTCCTATCACAAGTTCAAAGCATAATATGTTCCGAATTTTTTCAGCTGTTTTGAATGCCCTTAGGAACCAAGAGTCTTGAATGTTCTGATGTACTGAATACCTCATTAATATTGACATTTAATCTAGAATGTCTTAGTGATTTAGTCCAAAAGGTTGATGAGCACATTGAAACTCCAATAAATAATAAAACTAATTCCTCTCAAAACTATGAGCATTAAAAGACCGATTATAAGCCAGGAATGAATAATTGTTTACCAAACTTATTTATATACAAAGCTCACTTGACATACGACACAACAGACTTCTTACAAAATAAAAGTCTTATTCGTAAAGGTCAGGTCCTGAACCCAAAACGAAGTAAACATCTTTGCTTCTTAGAATCATGACGAAATCCAGGTATGCATGAAATCCACAACCCTCAAATACGGACAAATATAATCAGCTAATAAAGATGTACACCATAGGAAACAAACCATAATTAAATGAATTCCTCATTAATATTGACATGTATTCTTTGGTAGGGCATTACATATCTGGAAATAAACGATTCGTCTTTAACCCGCTGCCTTACGTTACTAATACACTAGAAGTAAGAAAACTGATGTATAGTCAACGTTATCAATACACTAGTAATAACAAATTAGTGATGCATAGCTCACATTACCAACACACTAAAAGTAAGAATACTGTGTAATGCATAGTCCACGTTACAAATGCATTAGATGTAAAATTACTGTGTAATGCATAGTCCACGTTACCGAGTAAGTAAGATTACTGTGTGATGCATAGCTCACATTACCAATATTCTAAAGAAAGATTATTTTGTGATTCATAGTCCACATTACCAATGCATCTGAAGTAAGAAAACTGTATGATGCATAGTTCACGTTACCAACACACTAGAAGTACGAAAACGACGTGATTCATAGTCCACGTTACCAGTATACTAAAAGTAAGATTACTGTGTAATTCACAGTCCACGTTACCAATACACTAGAAGTAAGAATAATGTGTGATACAGTCCACGTTAACAATACACTAGAAATTAGAATACTGTGTGATGTATAACCCACGTTACCGATAGACTAGAAGTAAGTACACTGTTTAATGCACAGTCCACCATATCAATAGACTAGAAATTAGAATACTGTGTGAAGCATTATTCACGTTATCGACAGACTAGAAGTAAGAATACTGTGTGATGCAGTCCACGTTATCAATACACTAAAAATGTGAATACTGTGTGATACATAATCCACGTTACCGATAGACTAGAAGTAAGTACACTGTTTAATGCACAGTCCACGTTATCAATACACTAGAAATTAGAATACTGTGTGAAGCATTATTCACGTTATCGATAGACTAGAAATGAGAATACGGTGTGATGCATAATTCACGTTACCGATAGACTCGAAATCAGAATACGTTACCGATAGACTAGAAGTACACTGTTTAATGCACAGTCCACGTTACCACTCACTCTATGCAAGAATACTGTGTGATGCATGATCCACTTTACCTCTACACTAGAAGAAAGAATGCTGTGTGGTAGATATTGTCCACATGATTAATACACTAGATTTAAGCATACCGTGTGATGTATAGTCCACGTAGACGATTAATACCTGATGAGGTTTATTTAAATTCCATTAATGTATTGAAATCTAGATTTACTGATTGTGTGCCAACATACTATTTGCTGTGTGATAATATTAAAGTTTCTGTCAAAATCCCACAGTTGGAGTGGCGGCAAAATGCTTCTAATTTGCCTTTTGTAAGACTGAGGCAATCGAGCTAAAATCATTCAACTAAATGATGGTCTTCCTTACCATGTCGGTTGGGTATCATCGAAGTAATTTGCTCTAACATAAATGTTATACAAACAAAGCCTGTTTCATATATGTTAGATATAGTTCAACAAGTTCTGTTCTGTCTTTTAAGATCTTATGTTTAATAAATGCCACCGTATTTGCATCTGCTATGTTGTGCAGAATGACTCGTTCATTTCTTAAAAGCTTTTCAAAAAAAAAGATCTTAAACATTAGGATACTGCAGGAAATCTAGTGTATGTGTGCCATTTGTAGCATGCCTCATACTGACGTATTACATAGTTGATGGCATGCCTCACGCCGAGACTCGTTGCATTAGGATACTGCAGTAAATCTAGTGTATGTGTGCCATTTGTAGCATGCCTCATACTGACGTATTACATAGTTGATGGCATGCCTCACAACGACTCATTGCATTAGGATACTGCAGGAAATCTAGTGTATGTGCCATTTGTAGCATGCCTCATACTGACGTATTACATAGTTGATGGCATGCCTCACGCCGAGACTCGTTGCATTATGATACTGCAGTAAATCTAGTGTATGTGCCATTTGTAGCATGCCTCATACTGACGTATTACATAGTTGATGGCATGCCTCACAACGACTCATTGCATTAGGATACTGCAGGAAATCTAGTGTATGTGCCATTTGTAGCATGCCTCATACTGACGTATTACATAGTTGATGGCATGCCTCACAACGACTCATTGCATTAGGATACTGCAGGAAATCTAGTGTATGTGTGCCATTTGTAGCATGCCTTATACTGACGTATTACATAGTTGATGGCATGCCTCACAACGACTCGTTGCATTAGGATACTACAGTAAATCTAGTGTATGTGCCATTTGTATATAGGGCTCAATTTATGGAAATGATTGCGTCTATATTTGCTTTACAATCTGAAACCGTATAATAAAATATTTCTTAGACCTATTCACGGCACATTATGGTAGCATTAGTTTTATATACTGATATTCCTGTCATTTTGTATATAAACGTTTCTTGGAATAATCTTACCTATAAGCGTTTAGCAATTCTTACCCTTTACGTGTTAAAATCCTGTTTGGGTACAAAATAACGATCTTTAGCTTGGATTTGCGTAATGAAAAATCATACAAGCATGACATAAGGAAAGCATGCAAGTTTGAGATTAGCATCGTGAATGAGTTGTCGTTACTTTAATTATAGTAGAATTATATTTGACATTCGTGCGTTTGATATATCTTGATCAACCGCGTCATTTACTGTCTGAATTTTGTTTTTGAAAAAAAAAGAATACTTAACGACCTCAATATGACATTTTTCTTTCATCACTCGGACTTCATGTGAACTTTTATACTTCCTTTGTTATAACCCCTGCCTTACTGATTGCGGTATTATTCCTATATGCAAAGTGCTTTTTATATCATGATCTACCATTATGGGGACAAACTACTGAGTGGGGTGGGAACACTTGCATCAAGCAATAAAATTCGAATAACACTTGGTCGAAATCAAAAGAAATAGCTGGGAATGGCTCGAGAATATGCAACTAGTCGGCAGTATAATATTCTCTACATATGCATCCATATATTCCTTACTTGGTATTACAAACTTTTAAAGGGTGCTAACGATCTCATGGCTTGTCTGGTTAACAACATTTCAATTATATAATACGTAGAGCGTTCGCGAGAGAAAACCGGAAGTGATAACCCATCTTAAAATGTCGCCAGATGAGTTTTATATTTACAAGCTAACATAATTAAATCTGCGCTAGTGAGTGCTGATTGGTTTCTGATTTGGGGGTTATTGTAAGATCGCTGTCTTCCTAAAAATGAGAATAAAATCATGTTCGGGTTTAAATGTTCTCTTTCCTAAATTATATCCAATGAAGCAAATTTTGTTTCTTTCAGTAATTGTAAATCTCGTATGCGCCGAAAAGAGTTGGTAGCATGCCTCATACAGACGTATTACATAGTTGATGGCATGCCTCATGCCGACTCGTTGCATAGAGTTGATAGTGTAACAGAATCGAAACCGAGTGGGATTTTTGTTTGGACTAAATGAATAACAACACAAAGCGATGATATAAATATATATATATATATATATATATATATATATATATATATATATATATATATATATATATATATATATATATATATATATATATATATATATATATATATATATATATATATATATATATATATATATATATTCGGTTGGCTTCCGTTAGTCTCGAGAGACGATGGAAATGCGCCCATGAAAGGTGTCCTAGTTTGTAGCTGTGCAGCGTCTTCTGTGACTATAAAGTCCCACACGGGAGTGGCAAATATAACAAATTCAAAGACACGTACAATACTATCATATGACTAATACAATATTCTACATACACTCATGAAATGAAAAGGAAAATATGATTTAACCTAACAAATGTATCATCTGCTATGAAAAATAAATAAAAATTAAAGAAAAATGAAATCCACTTAATCTCTTGTAAGTATTTAACTGAGATTCACAAAATCTCTTAAATAAAAATGAGCAATACTCAGTGTTATTTCTGACACTCCGACCGCTTCCTACGTTCAACGCAAATGAATGAACACAAACATACGTCCCTCAACTAGAATCCACTTCCTAAACTGACTACAGTTTATGCAATATATGAATTCAAATCTGTGGTCGACTCTCATTAGATAACGAATCTCCTGCTAGGCTTTGACAGTTCCACTGATACTTCGTTAGTCCACTAATGTACCATGTGATCCGATAATGTTCATTAAGCTTTCTTAATGTCCGCTATTCTATGGACTATAACAATTGGATCCAACAGACTCCAATGGCTTCCATAATCCACAACAGACTCCCGCAATCACAATAGGCTCCCGAGATCTATATAATATCGAACTTCTACAATGGTATCCAATCACCTTCAATAGTATCGAACAGGCTAATATAGTACCCAACGGCTACTATAGCATCCGACGGGATCACTCGTATCCAAAAAGAAAAGAAAAAGCTAAAATAAAACAAAACTATTCGTTATTAAAATGGTAATAAGAACAAACGCTAAAAATGAAACATCACCCGACAGGGAACACAATCGAGAAATAGCTTCACAAATCAAATAAAACGAAATTTCGACACTTACCCCTATGGCCTGAGACGATGGTAGAAAGTTCGCCTACCACTGACGAAATGCAAATGACTTGTGTCTTAGTTTACAATGGATCAAGTTTAAGACCATAGGAGTGATTAATCGTCATAGTCAAATATCTACGTCATCCATGCTTTTCAATGGCTCTCCGCCTGCATGTAATTTCGAATCACTATACCCGGTAGTCAGTGATTCACCCCAGGTAACATTGTACGCCTGTACAACAAATAAAGTATAAAATAGATTAAAGGCAAAGCAAGTTATTTTTAGCCTTATTCTGTGACAGGTAGCATACCTTATACCGACTCGTTGCATAGAGTTGTAGGCATGCCTCATACTGACTCACTGTTTCTATGTAGAGATAGAACTTGAGAGACTTAAGTGTTTACTTTCAATCAAAAATGAATATAAGCAAAATAACGAGGTCGGGTATTTTTTTATCTCTCGTTATCATATTAAGACGAGTTTTGGGAACATATTGACTAATTTCATCTCCGCCAAAAATTCCAAAATTTTGTCTGAAAAAAAATGTTTCCAAATATTTCTTTAAGAATGCCTTAAAGAAAAAACACGCTTTGGACGCTATTATAAAAGATAATTGCAGCCTGTGGACATAACTACGTAAGAAAATTGCAACCTTTGGTAACAATTACGTAAAATACAGTTACACATTGTTCTTTTATACGTGATTTTTGTCAGAAGTTTTAGAAGTTACTGTTGTCAGTAAATCAACCAAATGAAGACTCCTCTTCACATCACTGTTACATAAATCACACAAATACAACTGTTACATAGATCACACAAACACTGCTGTCACATAGATCACGCAGACACTGCTGTCACATAGACCACACAAACACTGATGTCAAAGATCGTACAGACACTACAGTCACATAGATCACACATGCATTACTATCACATTGTATACAAATTCACTGTCAATACGTAAGACATATTTTAAACTCTTTCTAGAGTACAATGTGCATTGATCACTTGAGTACATAGTTATTAAAAAAAATTCTTAAAATAAAAATAGTATGTGTATCGTACTATACTTTAAATGTATTTTTTTCTTATCAAGCATGTTTATATTCTTTTACTATCCTCCTAAATCTAGTATAAAATAATCGGCAGCAAATATTGAGGACTGCATAATGGCTGAAGCGCGGACTCCATTGACCATTGGGTTACATACAAAGGGACTGCATAATGGCTGAAGCGCGGACTCCACTGACCATTGGGTTGCATACAAAGGGACAGCAATGTCGGTTGTGATTGTACTATATTCGACAGGTTCTCATACTTTGGAATTAGATCCTTTCGCCTGAAGTAATATCTGTCTAAAGCTTTTATCAAGTGAGGCTAGTGATTATTGGAATGCAGACGTCGTCTATCGCCCGGTTAATGTATTAACCAATTATTCTGTAATGCAAAGTAAAGTCATAAATATTTGCTTTCACTATAGAATCTTCGTGTACAGATGAGATCCGTCGTATGATTGAAAATATTACAGCAGAGATCCAACAAAGCGCTTTCTTATAGAATGTTCAATGTTACTGTAACTGTCAAAAGACATTGTTCATTGCAAATAAATTCATGACAGTCATTAAAAGGGGTCGAAACCTCAGTTATATTTCATTTTTTAGAGGGTAGTTCTTTAGTAGCTGGAGCAATAAAAGATTACAAGTTTAATCAGCTTCTCACATCATAACTTACGATCAGAGCTATTTTGTAAATGAAAATCCATTCCATAAACTCCAAAGATTGATAGACGCGCTATTGCGGATTTAAAAGTTTCAGACAAACTTTCATCCATTTCAAGCTGACGTGCACATAAAATTGATTCAAACGAAGTTCAGCTGTATTAGAAATAAGTGAGCATTGCAACGCCTATCATTAAAGAAAAAAAGAAAGATCTGTCGCATAATTATTGTTCTTGGGCCGTAAATTAGTATCACGACTGATTTCCATTAGATATACATCGCTATTTGTGTGATGATCTATCCAATTTTGCTTGTTCGATCAGTTTTAACTAAATTTTTTAGTGGCATGAAGGATTTATTTTAAGTTAATGACTCATTATAACAGTTTGTTACATCAACATGTCAGAAACCTTGATGAGGACATTCTAAAAAGATTCATCTGCAATAAGCGACAACCACTATATTTAACTATCTTGTCTTATCTTTCATTCATTTCTCTAATATTTAGACGTATCGAAATAATGGCATTTCAAAAACTGAGGAGCAAATTGTATAGCGAATATGATCAAGTAATTATAAATAATTGATCGATCTTAATGCCTATAAATAATTTTTTGATCTTTATGCCCATGAATAATTGATAAATCTTTATGCCTATAAATAATTGATCGATCTTTATGCCCATGAATAATTGATAAATCTTTATGCCTATAAATAATTTTTAGATCTTTATGCATATAAATAATTATAGATCTTTATGCGTATAAATAACTGATAAATCTTTTTGCGTACTAAGCCTTGATCAACCTTCATGCCTATATACACATGATCGATTTTTATGCTTAAAAAAATCATGATCGATATTTATGTCACTATCACTTGATGATTCTTTATGCCTTGTTACGACCATGTAGTTTAATTATTTGTTTTATAATTTTAATACTTTCTATTTAGTTTTTCTATCGTTAAATATAATTATTATTATGATAATGAATATATTCACAGGGTCTGATATTTTGAGTGAAACATCATTTTATTTGAACGTAAATATGACTCTTAGTATTGCGTAAACAATATTTATAGATTGATTATCTGATAAACAGGGAAGATAGATGATTGGTTGTGACTAAGGTCATTTCTAATTATACTTGTTTACGCTTTGTAATGCCTTGTGAGATTTCCAACAACAACAAAAAATACGTGTTCTTTGTGTGTGTCTATGAAACAACATTTTCGTTCAGTTCAAACACTTAGTTACCTGTGAAATAGTAGTCAGAGTCATATTTTAACACCTTGTAGAACGAATCGCTCATATACCTTGAAGAAAGGTATTCTTTCCTGGTGCTAGAAAGAGTTGTTCATTTACACGTCTGTAGACAGAGATGTATATTGTTATAGAGTACAGTTGTAGTGCATCTACCTGTTAAACAAGAATTATTTTCCCTGGAGAACCACACAACTGGCTTGGACAAAGAATTTTGGTAAAATTTATTCTAAATTGAAATAAAATAGTACAAACTGTGATTCAAAGTGCAAATTCTGGACATTTGCTTGTAAACTTCGTCTGAGGCCATCATCCACTATCTTGGAAAGGAATTGAGATTCAAAATAGCTTCATTTAGAACTGTTGATAGGATTTATTTGGTTTTCATAATTCAAGGACAAATTTTTGGACTTTCTTCATAAATCATAAGTCCTTTTTCATGTTTTTACCTTTCCACCGTGTTTTATAGGAAAATAAATTATTTTTGTTGAAACTTACAAAGCTTACAAATCATTTCTTTCTTTACTTTGAACGAGTCGATACGTAGCAGCCTTTAAACAGTTAATCAATCTGTATGCCTATAAACACGTCATGTATGCATATGTTTATGTATATTTAGCTTGTATTAGCTTCTGACTTTTGGGGACCCAGTGACCTAGTGGTCTAAAGTGCTCACAGTTCCGGATCACTGTCGTCTCACCTCTGTATGAGTGGGTTCGAGTCTCAGGTTCGGCTATAATTAGTACGTAAGAAAGCTTGCCAGCTTCTCGTGGATCGGTAGTTTTTCCTTAGGATTTCCAGGGTTCTCCTCCACCAGTTATAATGGCCGCCATGTATATAATCTATCTTGCTCTGAAAAATCGAGTTAATCCCCAGAACAGAAACATCTGGCTTTTTTCCATTATTAAAGACTGTAAGGGTAATAGTGTAAAATATAAATTACTAAGTTTTTCTGTAATTGTTTATTACATTTTAAATGTAATTATTTTATTAATTAAAAATATTTGGATTTCCCTCGGAAATTCCTGGTTTACCTGATATTTGCCATGATATTTTACTTAAGTATAAGTGAAACTCTGTTATTGTTTCCAACTTAGAATAATCTAGAAATGCATTTTGACCCTCACCTCATTCTCTTATCATGTCAAAATATTTTACATTAGGGTTATTGACATCATATTTATTTATTTCTGTCTTAACGTCTGAATTAAATTCAGTCTTTTATTTGCATTAATTTCAATTATAGAGGATTTATTGATTTCAATTATTCATTGGAATTAGAAACTGTTCATTAATACTTCTGGACTATTTTGGGATTGTTACAAATGTATTTACAGACATTTTGGATTATATCATCATCGTGAGAGCCGAATAGTCTAAAACGCTGACCGTTACGGATCACTCCATCTCACCTCTGTCTGTACGAGTTCGAGTCCAGACTCAGCCAACATGAGTAAGTGATAAAACCTGCCAGTAGCTTCTGGTGGGTCGGTGATTCTTCCCGGGGTTTGCAAGGGTTCTTCCTCCACCATTAATACTGGCCGCCATGTATAGCCAATAATGTGCTGAAAATTGGCATTAAACACTACAACAACAGCAAAAACAATAACAACATTATATCATCATTATTGGAATTCATTCAGAACACCACTGGAATTCATTCGGTATAATCTAAACGATTGAACATGCTATATATCTTTAGGACTATCTGAGATTTCATCAGAATATATCGTATGTTTTATAAATAATCGCTTTTGTATTCTAGGAAAATACATTATTTGTTGAATTTTACTGAACTTGCTGGATTTTGTTCTTTTATGATAACAAGTTTAGACCATAGGATCGTAACACTGAACACCTGGTAAATATTTATTCAAATGAACACTGGATTAATATTTATTGCAGTGAACACTGGATCACACTTTATTCCAACGAGCACTTGATCAATACTTATTCCAACGATACTGGATCAATTTTTATTCCAATGAACAATAGATCAGTCTATATCCCAATGAAGAATGAATCAATCTTTATTTCAACGACACTGGATAAATCTAAAAACGATCAAGTGCTTAAGAATATAAGGACATTTTAATGTTTGAGCTAAAGCATTTCTTAGATTCAATCAGCTGAAACAAAATGGGACATTGGCAGGAATTTTCTTTGGAATGTTAACATCAAAGCAAAACGTATCATTGACAAGATTTTCGAAATTCAAACAGACATAAAAATAGATAAATAGATTATCTTATTAGATTAATACACATGAGAACATATTGAATAACATTGTTACACATGAGAACATATTGAATAACATTGTTACACATAAGAACAAATTGAATAACATTGTTACACATGAGAACATATTGAATACCATTGTTACACATGAGACCAAATTGAATAACATTGTTACACATGAGACCAAATTGAATAACATTGTTACACATGAGAACATATTGAATACCATTGTTACACATGAGACCAAATTGAATAACATTGTTACACATGAGAACAAATTGAATAACATTGTTACACATGAGAACATATTGAATACCATTGTTACACATGAGACCAAATTGAATAACATTGTTACACATGAGAACAAATTGAATAACATTGTTACACATGAGAACAAATTGAATAACATTGTTACACATGAGAACAAATTGAATACAATTCTATTCAGTATCTTCATTTTCTTACTTAGATCTCAAATTTTTTCCCCAGAATTAGAAGCTCGGTGACTCAAACGATGTGCCCAATTACTGATATTTCGTGTTGACTCAAATGATGTGTCTAATTACTGGGATTTTATGTTGACTCAAATTAATGTGATTAATTACTGGTATCTCTTGTTGCATCTGATGATGTATCTAATTACTAGCATCTCGTCTTGACTCAAATTATGTGCTTAGTTACAGGTGTTGTATGCTCGGAATATTCATATAAATTCAAATCATCGTATCTTATAAAACAAATTATCTATACGCGTTAAATTCTGATTGTAGATTGTTCACAATACCGAATACAATTAAAAGTCTAATTGTATGGACATAAGACTGATATTTCATTTTCATATATCGATTTTGCATATTGTTTTATCATTGGCTTCACCAGATTTCGGCTTCACATCACACTCTCTTGCATGCAAACCTGTGTGCGAATGTTACCACAAAATGCCAATGCAAGAGGAAAGTCACGTGGGGTAGAAGGAGTTAAATTGTGTCACTAATCCCTGACATAAAAGCGGTTAATCCGACACTCGGAGAAAAAAAAAAGTCACCAGAAGGATCACGAAAGGAGGCCAAGACTGCACGCCATGGACAACTTGAAGATAAAATATGTTCGTAACAAATAAACAATCATAAATACAAATAGCGTAGTATTTTGAGCAGACCTTATCCAAAGTGCACAATAGATTTCCCGTAGTTGAATTGATTTGAAAATATCTAACGACTTTCATCGAGATCATCTATTCTTTTTTTGAAATGATTGAGTCCGATGACCTGTATATGAATACGCATTAACTATCAGATGATCCCAACAAACAAAATGGCATTGACATCTAAGGACTGCTTCAGCATTGCTGATGTACTTAAATGTATATATGTACATTCACCATTTACTTGGCCACTGCTATTCCAAGACAATCAAGGCAAAGAATTTCTTAGAGCTATTGTTGCGTTGTTAAGAAACCAGGTGCTCGTATTTGTTGGCTATGTTGTCATTTTATTGTTATGTTTTCATTATGTGTTTGTAGAATTGCATTTATTGATGGTCATTGCCAGATGAAGAGAGAGAGAGAGAGAGAGAGAGAGAGAGAGAGAGAGAGAGAGAGAGAGAGAGAGGGGGATGGAGAGAGAGATGTGTCGCTCTGAACTCCGATTGCGGTGGTGCAACTCTGGCGATGATGGTGTTGTTATACTATTGGTGTAAAAATTATTTGTGAAATATTATTAACAATTTTTAATAATATTATAACCGTTAAGTGAAATACACAAACAGTATAAAGAACGCGAATCTAAAGCATTTGTCCTCACACTAACGAGGGTGTTGTTACATTGCTGAGGAAAAGAGAGGTAATGGGTTTGAACTGCAAGAGAAGTCAGAAGTCTTAAAATCCCGATGGTGCAATACTTTATTACCAAGATCAAGCAATACTCACGATATATTATTGCACATAAAATTATCAGAATTGCACAAGCAAATATTGTACTTAACCAAAACTTACCAACTTCTTACTATTCTGAAATTTAGGTCCTTTTGAGTTTGACATAAATATTTAAATATGAAATGAGCCAAAGACAGACAGACAAACTACACTTCAAAAATGGTAAGAATTCAATGCTTCTAACCAATTCTTAAATTATTGAACCGTATGTACATATTATACCTCAAAGATAGTAAGAATTCAATATTTCTAACCAGTACTTTAATCATTTAATTGCAAGTACAAATTATTCAAATGTTGGGTCTATAATTCCAAAATATAGTTTTTACAGCTTCAGAGGTATTTCCTTTTTAAAAAAAATTATTATTGGGCATGCGGCTGATATTAAGCAATAACTCAAGACTATCATTGCAATGCATATAAATTCACAGTAAGTTCAAACAATTCAGATATAAATTATAATTAATCTCGTGGAATAAAAGAACAATGAAGATAAAAATACAGCATGTTACAAAGGAAAACTAAATTACTTTCCTAATTGTCTTCTAAACAGAATTAAATGCATTGAGATGCTAATAAAGTCTTTAGAAAAGAGTAACATCTATTATTCTTACCTATCTACCAAACAAGTTGAAAGCCCCGATGGCGCAGTATTTATCTAGCTCTCTACATTGCGTATGTATTGCCTACGCTTTCCATTCCCATAACTGGTTAGTCATTTGCATAAGTATCACGCCACCTGATTTATTTAATTATTAGTTATATTCTTTATATTAATAATACTATTTGGTATATTAATAATCATTTCTATTATTTATTTTTTATAATATTAGTAATAATATTTGGTATATCCAAAAGGTCCAAATTCTAAAACCTTGAACGACATTTATTAATGAAATATTTTTTTTTAAATTATGTCCCGTTTACAATTTATAATATTTCTATATTATTTAATATTATTTTAATTAAAAATTTGATTAGTGTTAGTATGATTAAGATTATAAAAATATATTACATAATAACATAAAACCTAGAGCATCTCAAATTAAGCATATGATATATTATGATTGTTTATTTATAAATGCTTTCGCATAACATAATGTTTTAAAATTTATTTATTATATAGTTTAAGTTGAACTGTTGAACATTATCAAATGTTTTCTATTTTATATTATATTTTTTATATTTATGATTTCAGTTAATGTGTTTGTACTTAATAATAAAAATATGAATAAAACTGTTTAATTATCCATAAAAGTTCATAAAAATTGATTACAATAGAGACGTATCTTTGCGTACCAGTTTTATGTGTATTCATGTTTTTAAATATTATTAAATGTGATATATACATATTTACATATCAACTATTCACTAAAGAAAAAGACATTAAAAAATGCAAGTATGACGTCATCTTGTTTTTGTCATATTGTTTATTTATCATTTAGAAAAAGAATATATTTAGTGACGTAAACAATGGTATTGAATTCTGATGAAGCAATAAAGCGAAACCGGTCACACAGTCTACGTGTTGGTGTTGTTTGTTTTATATATATATATATATATATATATATATATATATATATATATATATATATATATATATATATATATATATATATATATATATATATATATATATATATATATATACATATACATATATAAATTAGACTGAGTTTGCATTTTAATGCAAATACCACGTAACATACTTTCATACATACACACATAGAGAAATATGAACGTTTTCAGAAGTGTTTAATTCTTGGTATTTATCAAAGTGTTCTACATATCTTACATACTAATGTTCAATTTATACAAGGCACACTTTTAAGTGATTTTAGTCTTTCATACTAATGTTCAATTTATATAAGGCACACTTTTAAGTGATCCTAGTCATACATACTAACATACTAATGTTCAATTTATATAAGGCACACTTTTAAGTGATCCTAGTGTGAGCATTCACAAATCTAAAACATGAAATTATCCATTATGACCGAAACCTGTTCATCTATATTATTTCTATTTTTATATATATTCAATTTAATTGCTTGTTAGTTTGAAAACAAAATCATTTCATTTCATCTTATTGTAATGTAGCATTGTTTTCCTGGGCTTGACCTTGTCCAGGTTCAGTTCTCTTTGACCTGATTGACATTTTTGAACAAATTTCTATTTTATTTCATTTGTGTAAAGAATTAATAATAGCTTCCTTACTCTCTATGGGTATGAGTTATTGACCAAATTATAATTCAAGTAAACAAGAAGGCGTATACATGTTGATTTGGGTCAGGGTTTTTAGGGTTTCCAAAGTTAATTTTATTGGATATTATGTTTTAAATAAACAAGGCTCATTAGATCATTCAAGAAGGTTATTTTTCATGAGATATTGGTTATTTTTTAGAAAATGCTAATTTGTGACCTGAGATCAAACAGAAAATTATATAATCATGTGACTGTGAAAATTTTACCAGTTGTCCTTTAACACTTTAAGTTGTATTATATTGTGTCCAGTTTTGACTGGATTTTATTTTCTTCAAATTATTGAATTCAAGTGATTATATTCTCTGGAAATACAAAAGTGCTCTGACAAAATTCTTGGATTGACATTCATTGGAATTTATATTAAATTCAAACCTGGAATAATTTTTATGTTATTCAGCAAGTGACTGTGGACATAACAGTACGAAACAGGCTATAACAGACACGTCATCGCCTTTGTTTTAAATCTCTTTGGGACTTGAGCTGAATTTTATTTAAGACATTTATTACTAGGACATGTGACTCTAATTCTTGTATTATGTTTGGATTAAGTTCGCAAAACCGTAAGTCCTTTTCTCATTTTTTACTTTGTATTCCAGGGAAATAAATTATTTGTTAAATTTTACAAAGCTTGTTATCTTCACTCTTTTCTGTTACTTTTTTTAAGAGCATAGACTCGTAGCACTATTAGTCTGATTTTAAAGAGTTTTTAAGTATTGGCCCAAAGAACTAATTCGCGTGCCTCCGCATATCTATGATAACATTATTCAAGTCATATAGCCCCTCTTTCCTATTTGTGGTCACGTGATCTAACCTGAAAACAATAACATTCAGTTCATATCACCTTATGTTCTCAAACACAATTTTTTTTTATAAAAAAAAATGATCATCTTGATTCGGGTTTCCTTTTATTTAGCACGACGGTAGCACTCTTCGAATTTCTGAATTTTTTTATCCCATTGTCTGAATATTTATGATGACAGAGCAAACGAAACAACGATTATCTTATTTGCCATTTGTATTCTAAATTCATTCTTCATGGTTCAGCTCTTTTCATTTTGATAAGTTAACCGTAAACGTAGACTCTATGAACAAGGTATTTCTTCTCAACTTAAGGATGTTTAGAAAACACCTCTAATATTAATTTGTCACTGTCGTAATATTCTCAATTGAAGCCAGTTAAAATATATTTTGTCAGCCTCATTAAAAATAAGTTACCTGTGCTTCCCAAATAAAGCTATACCTCTTCATCACTTACCAACAGCGGGTGTCGCAAAGCATGTTTTATGTTGCTGTTGGGTTTAACTTTTTGTCTTATTATATATCATGCCGTTACTAATGGGTGTCGCGTTATGGTTGGTTATATATCATGTCATTGCAAGTGGAAGTCGCTTTCTGCCTAGTTATATAATCTGTAATTGCTAGTGGATGTTGCTTTCACATTTTATTAAACAGTAACTTAAATCCGATTAAAAAAATTACAAAACACTTTTACAATTTTTCTCGAAAATCAAGTTCCATTAAAAGGCTTGATCCTCATTTCACTATTGTCAGAACCGCGTTTATTTGTATCGCAGACTTAATTTTGTAATAAAATTACTTCATTAATCATGACAAGGACATAAAGGTGTTTTCGTTGCATCGTCCCGATCACGAAATAACAATTCGATTACTCGGGGTATTAATTAATATCAGCTTGAATGCATTGCCTGTTTTGTCCAATAGCAAAGCTTTTGTCCTCAGCGACCAGTAATCGAACCGCCGTATTAGAGGATTAAATTTACAAAAGGTCATTACTGTCAAGTTAGAGGGCTGATGTCTAGCAGAGTTACTATTAAAAAAAGAGTAACATTTGGACACTCTACAGTTTGCCCGATAATAGAAGATGCATTTTAAATCTTAATCGTGTAATCGTGAGTGTAATTTCTTATGATTGCTATGACGGATAAATACAATTTGTTTCAGATACAATTTTAGCCAAATTTGTTATAGCTATCGACTTGTTACTGGCGTGTTTCAAAATTAGGTTTTATACAGTGTTACAACTGGAATCTGAAAAGGTTAGGAGGTCAGTCCTCAAAAAAGGACAAACAGCAGTTGAAATTATAGTATAAAACAGTTATTTTCTTGTTACTTTACTGTAGACAATCAGTCCTGAAAATAAGGACAAAGATGGTCTGAAATCATTGTACAAAAATGGTTATTTTCTTGTCACTATATAGGGGATAATATATATGTCATATAGACAGAGGGACGAAGAAAAGAATGAAAGCCACGAAAAAGTAGTTATCAAAACAACAATTAATACTGACCAATTCCATCGTAATTAATACTGACACCAAGTTATACAATGAGACTCAAAGTTTGATCTCATTCGCTATTTAAACAAGAAATACACCTTCTATTATTGACCTGCAAATTTCCTACATGCTGGTACACATGTGATAGATAAGGATTAAAATCGAGTGTTGAGATTTATTATAGATGCGATTGTTCAATTTACCCAATTCTACAAAAATGGTTGACACGTTGCCTATTCAGCAAGCAAGAGGTTATCAGGCTATCTTGCTTATTTAACATAGCTGACATTTCTCTCTTCACATAACATAGCTGACATTTCTCTCTTCACATAACGTAGGTGAAATTTCTCTCTTCACATAACGTAGGTGAAATTTCTCTCTTCACATAACATAGCTGACATTTCTCTCTTCACATAACATAGATGACATTTCTCTCTTCACATAACATAGATGACATTTCTTTCTTCACATAAAATAGATGACATTTCTCTCTTCACATAACATAGATGAAATTATTCTCTTCACATAACATAGATGAAAATTACTCTATTCACATAACGTATATAACATTAACATAAACAAACATGTATTTATGTTCGAATGTTCGTCCTTTATAACCAAACGTTGTAAAATATGTCTTACCAAAGTAAAATTTCAAGTGGAAATTAGCATCTTATAAATGATTAGACGTTTTACAGTGTACTGTAGTTGATTGGATAAAACTGTTGTCTCACTTGATCCCGTTTTGCAAAGAAAGATGATTCAGTATTAGGAATGGCTAGAATAAACATCGGTGGGTATTTCATGTCTATTTCCAGTCAATCAGCAATATAGTGAAACTGTGATTGCAAACTTTATTGTAATAAAGTTTGGCTATATTCTATTTCTATTTGCGTTTTCGGTGATGGCTTTGTTAGATTGTATTGATTAATTGTACACTACGGAGAGTTGCTATAGGGAAGATATTTCTCAAACCGAGCAATTAGCAACCTTGTAAGACTCAACTTCGTACTGAAATATATTTACGATGGATTGGGTTCATTTCAAATGGATCCTCGTAATTCAGCTAGCAATAATTATGTTTTTTAAGTATTACAGTCACTTTTGTGCATGGCGTAAATTATCGATCTTTGGCTTTCAAAGGGTACATGCAAATAAAAAACAAAATAAAATATGTGCAAGTGAGAAATCAGTTTCGTGATTTGGTTATTAATTGAATACAGAAAACGTATTTGCAGTCTTTGCGATTTTAAGGACACTCCAGTTTACAAAGATTATTGACTGAAGTTTCTTGGAAATGGTGGAAGCATGGCCGTCAAACAAGACATACTCAGGAGCTGTCTAATTATCTTTATTTATATATATATATATATATATATATATATATATATATATATATATATATATATATATATATATATATATATATATATATATATATATATATATAACAGGTTTGAGAATCTATAATTCGTAATCTACGGAGATTCGAACCGAGATCCGCATAGTCAAGTGAGTGTGTCTGCTATGCACGAGTGCATTTTAACACTGATTTAATTGCATCATTCTATTTAGTGATGCGTGCTTAATCGTGATGGAATATGGGCTTGTGTTTACAGGCTTTATTGTAATTAAGCTGGGGTATACCCTCGGACCTGGGTTCGAATCTCGGTAGAGTGCAAATTAAAATTCTCTAATCTGTATGACAGTACTATTTGTATTAAATATTAATTCTGCTTACTTTATTCAAGCATTCTTCTATAGAATCCAGGGATAGTAGCTTCCGTTCTCTCTGGTGTATATTTGTAATTTTCTGTCTGTCTGTCTGTCTATCTGTCTCTCTTTCTCTCTCTCTCGTATAAATTTGCAATCAAATAGATAGATAGATAGATAGATAGATAGATAGATAGATAGATAGATAGATAGATAGATAGATAGATAGATAGATAGATAGATAGATAGATAGATAGATAATTTTGATCTACACATTTACACAGATGCTTGGTTGACTGCATTTCTTATACACCTTCTTGCTATACCTACTCTCTCTCTCTCTCTCTCTCTCTCTCTCTCTCTCTCTCTCTCTCTCTCTCTCTCTCTCTCTCTCTCTCTCTCTCTCTCTCTCTCTCTCATACTATACAACATAAAAAGTAATGTTACTCTCGAACTATTATGAATCTTATTGCTACTATCTTTAATACTATAAGACTGTTCTTGTTACTACTATCCATAATAGTATAATACCATTCATAATGCTACTATTCATTATAATACAAGACTGTTCCTATCACTACTATCCAAAATAGTACAATACCGTTCATTATGCTACTATCCATATTAATACAATACTACTCATGCTACTGATACTAATACTAATGTTGCTAATAATATAAAACTGTGACTACTGCTTCTAGTTCAGTTAATACCACTGATACTACCTTTACTAGTATTATTAATAATACCGCTACTATTACCTCGACTGCTGCTGGTACTGGTAGCATTTGTATAGTTTATAATGCAATTACTGTCATTACTAATAAAATACTGTTACTATAACAACATCTATAACTGCTACTCTTTTTGGTAATAAAATACTGCAGCTATTACTCCTACAACTGTGGATAATGCTACTTCTAATGTCTTTAATAACACAATAATAATATTAGTGTCTTTAATAATTCAATGCTACGCTAATATCGTTAATAATACAATACAACTGCTATTCCTAGTGTTTTTAATAATGCAATACTACTACTATTAATACCACTAATTCTTTCGTTAATAATGCAGTATTAATGATAATACTCTCATTAATAATAAAATCCTACTACTAATACTACTGCTACTACTACCACTGCTGCTGCTGCTATTACTATTGTTATTCCTAGTTTGTGATGATATCTTGGTAAATCTAGTCTAGTTTTCTAACATCTATCATGATGATATCTTGACAAATTTAATTTAGTTTCCTAATATATGTCTATCATGAAATATTGGTAAATATAGTTTAGTTTGCTAACATGTGTCTATCAAATACTTATTATATCAATTACAAAACGTCATTCAGTTATTTTTTCGTGAATTTTCTCAAACATCTTCAGCATCTCCTTTATAGACAGCTCCGGTGGCCAAGTGGAGTGCGTCCGCCTCGGATGCGAGAGGTCACGGGTTCAAACACCAGTCAAGTCATACCAAATGCTTATAAATATAGCACCAGCAGCTGCCTTGCTTGGTGCTAGGCATTAATAGGTTAGTGTTAGGATTGGTTTGGATAATGCGACTGGATGGAACATGATGCTATATCTCTGTGACTTAATGTCCAAGTCCTAGACGTCACTATAAACTGCCACACATGAGACATAGAGATATGGATGAAAACTGTTAAAGCAGCATTAAAAATCCAAATTACACAGACACACACATCATCTTTATGCTATGATGTTGAAGCCAACGGATGAATTAATAAGACTTGTACTATTAGGACTCTCGGGCCTAAAAATAAGTAATAGAAAAAGTGAGAATTAAGAAAGGTTTGTAAATTTCAACAAATAATTTATTTCCGTAGAAAATAAAGGTGAAAATACTAAAATGAGACTTACGGTAACTAAATCCCAAATAATCTTACAATTGCAGACACAAGTCTTATGGTTCAAGTTATGAATAAACTTAAGAGGAAATCAAAATTAAATCCAGCGCTGGACGTGTTAATATGCCTGTTGTGACCCGTGTAATGGTGATGTACTAACAGTGTTTTGTTGAATCACAATAATACAATCAAAGAAGATATTCTTATTTAAAATTTTAACTATAAATTCAAGTCTCTATTTCCGAAAATGTTATTGTTTATGAAAACCTTTTATTTCCATTGAATAAATAATTTTATTAAATCAAATTCCAGCCCAAATAAACAACTGGAAACAAAAGTAATGCAACTGACTGAACATCTTATAGCATAAATTAATAATTTTGGAAAAAAACAAGATTAAAAAATCATAATTAGTAATTTCCGTACCGCCCCCAACCCCAAACAAACAAAAATTATTACCTAATGGAAAATAATCTTCTACAAAGGTTCTAATGTTAGCAAGATGGTGATAATTGGAATACTAATGTCTAGCAACAAAATATTCTTGACAAGATGGTGATAATTGGAATACTAATGTCTAGCAACAAAATATTCTTGACAAAATGGTGATAATTGGAATACTAATGTCTAGCAACAAAATATTCTTGACAAGATAGTGATAATTGGAATACTAATGTCTAGTAACAAAATATTCTTGACAAAATGGTGATAATTGGAATACTAATGTCTAGCAACAGAATATTCTTGACAAGATGGTGATAATTGGAATACTAATGTCTAGCAACAAAATATTCTTGACAAAATGGTGATAATTGGAATACTAATGTCTAGCAACAGAATATTCTTGACAAGATGGTGATAATTGGAATACTAATGTCTAGCAACAAAATATTCTTGACAAAATGGTGATAATTGGAATACTAATGTCTAGCAACAAAATATTCTTGACAAGATAGTGATAATTGGAATACTAATATCTAGCAACAAAACATTCTTGACAAGATGGTGATAATTAGGATGTTAATATGTAACAACACATTGACCTTGAGAAGACCAATAATTCGAATGTTAATATGCAGCAAACACAGTGTCTTTGTCTAGTTGTTGATAATAAGAATGCTAATATGTAACAAACCAAGTGAATGTGACTAGATGTTGACAATTAGTATATTAATATGTAGCAAAACAGTTTTCTTGCCAAGATGGAGATGATTAGACTGTTAGTATTTAGCAAACACAGTGTTCTTGCCAGCATAGTGAAGACTAGAATCTTAATATGTAGAAATCAGTGTCCATGACAAGATGGTGATAA
>JAEAOA010000421.1:692500-765000 GCA_016746295.1 Potamilus streckersoni
AATTCTTTCAAAAGTGGTATGAAGATATATCTACTAATTATAAATTATTATTATGTCATTTCACATCAAAATCTTATATATATATATATATATATATATATATATATATATATATATATATATATATATATATATATATGTGTGTGTGTGTGTGTGTGTGTGTGTGTGTGTGTGTGTGTTATATGCGCCTGATGAATGGTTCTTAAAAAAGAGATTGTATACCTTGTAGCCTTTAATAATTTAAAAACAACCCTACCATAACAATGCAAAGTTTCGGGCGCCTTTTCTTTGATTATCAAAATCCTAGGGTCTAATAGTTTTTATCAATCATGGACGATTGACAGATTCATCAGCATCACTTAATGCCTGTGTTTGAGGTGTAACATATTTCGAATATTTCGATTTCCACCATATACATGAAAATTTTATACAAGGATATTTATTGCTGCCAGTTTTATATTTTTGGACAAATGTCTTAAATGAAAAACACAACCAGCTATGGACATACCATCCGTAATTTTCTGAGAACCACATCCAGTTGTTGATGCACAATCCGCTGTTTTATGACAACCACAGCCAGCTATTTAACACTTGAGTGTCTGAGATGATATATACTTCCAGTATCCACAAGCCACAAAAAAACGTTTTCATTCTACATTTGAAAAAAAAACGTTCTCACATTTATTTAAAAGGTATTTGACTTAGTAATAACCTTTGTTTTACTGTATATGGTAAAGGCTTCTCATTTCAGGACTATCCCTTTTGTATCAACTTCCCTCACTCTTAAAACGTACGAATTTGTTAACAAAAAGTCAGATTTGTTCCACTTCTTTTGTAGTATAAATCCCCAGCATGAACAGGGTGATACTTTCTTCTAAAATGGGATATACATGCGTTGGTTATCACACAAAAAGCTACAATGTCAATCTGCAATGTTCGTGAGAACTGTGTGGTGTTTTTGTAAACTCTGTCTTCGAATCCAAACATTAACCATGTTTGTCTAGCTCTTCGCCATCTGTTACAAGCTGCTTGGCTGATTAAAAATGGTCACATAGATGATTCGCCATTCTTAATTGGTTCTTTTTGTGGAAAATCAGTCGATACATTTAAGAACATCAGATAGGCGTCATGAACTCCATATGATGTGAACAATATTCTCAGATTTTAAAAAATGTGAACAAAAATTTACTTCAGATTAAATACGAACATATTTCCTTCACTTCTTCCTTGATTCAGATTTTTTCTTTAAAAAATTACAAATATTCTAAAATATGCTGATAGCATTTTTAATGTAGAATTATTCTCAAAATGTGTTAATATTTAATGCGTTTTACTATTTGTTCAAAGGTATTATTATGTAACGGGTTTGACTACTTGTTAAACGGTATTAATATGTAACGCATTTTACTGTTTTTTTCAAATATGTAACACGTTTTACTATTTGTTTAATGGTGTTAATAGGCAACACGTTATATAAATTTTATCCTTTTCAGATTAATATATATTCATTATATATGTCAAAGTTAAAAAAAGACATGATTACCTTTCAATTTGAAGCTAGACATTTAGATGCCATTATTTTATTTTTTTAAAATCCTGTTTGACAAATTTTCAGAAAAGATTTTAAGCTTATCTTGGAGAGACATATTTGTTTACTTAATAATACGCTTAGTTGAATAAGGCAGTTGAATAAACCTAATAATCGATTTATTGGGATTAGATTGTAAAAAGGATGAAATTAATTTGCTGCCGTTTTTATTCACTGTTTCATCAGTTTGTCTTTTCATTGTCAAATCTTTGTACAAAACAATTGTCAACCAAAACCAAAGTGTAATAGTATTGATGCGGTTTTAGAAAGAGTCGAGACGTTATTCTCTCTTTCAGACCCTTTCTATTGATGAATACGTCTGACTGATTACTATTATATCGTCATTTATAGACACCTTTCCGATCCCCAGCAATTATAACCTCTGCAAAACGTGCGTGTCGACACCAAAAAAAAGGACGTAGTATCAAAATCCATATTGATTGACGCTATCTTACTGGTAGATGGATAGCGAATCAGCACGCGTGTGGGTTGTCCCAGCCACAACCTCTTATGCGCATGAATAAATTAGACGAGTATAAAATTGATCGTTTTGTCACCGCGGAAATATAATCCTGCTATTAAACCGTAAATAGTTTTCGGTCCTCGAGGCAACAAAGCAGTCAATGAAGTGTCAAACTGGTGGTTGAACCAGCCAGTTGTGTTAAAAAGGAGAAAAGTGGAATCACATTGTGGTGGAGTATTGAAAATATAAAGGCAAAGCCGGTGATTTCTTAAATCAGTCTTAAAACTTTTACTGAAACAAAGGTAAAAGAAAGTGTTCTATACTTATCAACAATATACAGGAGAGATATATGATGGAAAGAGAGCGTAATTATGCTTTTTGACAATTGCGCAGTAATTGTCCAATTGAAGAGACGCGTGATGGAAAAAGACGTTAGTTCTTAAACAAGTGAATTACAGTCTCTGGCAATAACGTGTGTCTTCGGATCACGAAGGTAAGTTTGAAAATCATTGTTAATAACATACTTACTTCATATTTACATTTTTTTTCTACCACCTACTTTTCAGACATAGACATGTACTTAAATTCAATTTTAGATTTAGTTCTTTGGTTCCATTCGTTATTTTTTGTAATGAATCAAATATATTGGAACGATTCATTATGCTCTATGATTCATACTCAATTATTTAAGAGTAATATCAATTGTAATCGATAATCGTAATTTCATATATTTTTAACATATTCACTTTATTCTTCAACCAAAACGAAGTCAGGTTTTCTCTTTTTCTCCATTTTAAACCTAGCGAACGTTTCGTCACTGACTAGTCAAAATTAAGAGAATAGTTTATTACGGAATATATATATATATATATATATATATATATATATATATATATATATATATATATATATATATATATATATATATATATATATATATATATATATATATAAACTACAAAACAGCTTCGATGTGACTTAATCAGTCAGAATATGTGGACACCTTTCTAATTTAGATAAACAATTAGGCTGACCCCCCCCAATCCTAACCCCACCCAACCCCTGTTAAACAAGCTAAAATAATAATACATAACGGACAATAAAAGCAAGAAGATTGTATTCAAATAATCGGGCCGTTTCTTATAAGAAATCTGAAAGTGAACTAGTGTGCATGGTATTTTATTACATAATAATTGTGTTGGGCGAGATATATTATTATATCACTAAACTTGAATGTAGCTAAGTAAATAAGAAGGGGTATTTCATTGGGCATGTCTATAAAGCATGTTTTTCATGCGTTCTAATTCAAGTGGACCTGAAAACTGGTTTATTTTGTATCTAATGTTGTCGTGTATCACCTGTATTTGCAGTCATCTAAAATTAATCCGATAGAATTACTTTTAAAAACTTTAAGTTAGAATGTTATATAGCGCAATAGTACACGTTACTACAATGTTGTGATTCTTGGTATTTGATAAATACGTTTTTGATTAAGACCTACAAACTGAACGTGGTCTGTTACGTAAATGTCAACGAGATTAAACTGGAACCACATTCGTTCGATGAAGCATAATTATACAAGTCTGAACTTTGTTCTCATCCATAGAAAAATTATTTCTATTAACTAATGGTTTGTAAAACTGCCGCACAAAATGTCTTCACAGACGGATTGTTCTTTTATTCTTGGAAGAGTCATGTGGGCAAACTTGAAGTAGACAGACAGAGACAGAGCTAAGGTTCAATTGGAGGAACTAAATCTGAATACGTCTTCTAAATTGCGGATTTAGTTAAAGATGACATTCACGTCTAGTGATCAAGGGTCGCTGTGTGTCGTACAAGGTTGCAGAAGACCGACAAATAGATGTTACTCTATGTAGGTAAACTTTAACTAAAACCAAGATCACTGAACAATGGGGCCGTCTATGGGTAAGTGTTCGTTATATGCAGGTGATAGCTTTTATATATATATATATATATATATATATATATATATATATATATATATATATATATATATATATATATATATATATATATATATATATATATATATATATATACGACAGACAGAAAATAGAATTGGGACCCATTCGTTCGGACACATATTTCAACCAGGTAATTATACTCGGAATTATAAATTCTAGTAAAATAGCGAAGGGTTCCGATTAACCATACGTTTGATTATATGTGTGAGTAATCGGGTTAATATCAATGTCTTGAACATGTTTGATTTTTGTCAAATAACAGAACAAATATTTCGAATGCACATAAATAATAACAATGCAAACAACACAACGTAAAATTGCAAATAAAAAACAAATAACAACAATGCAAACAGCACAACGTAACAATGCAAATAACAGCAATGCAAACAACACAATATAATAATGCAAATAACAAATAATAATATTGCAAATAATACTGTGTTCTACTACAATGTGTTACCAACCTGTTCAAGTATAAATGGAATAAGTGCAATTTTATTTCACACCTAACCCAGTAGACGATTACCTGTCATGACATACCAAGTTATCATTGGTTGCTGATTGTCCTTTCATTTGATAGATTTAGACTGCATAACGATATTTCAGAAGATAATTGTGAATCTTTGTTGATGTTTTATCAATCCGATTATCTGTATAACAGATTATACCAATTGTCGTAGCAACAGTCATTTAGCGACACTCTTCTGACACTTTCACATATTACGCACTTTTCTAGCTGTTTATAATCTCATTTTAACTTTATATTTGTATATGGCATTATATTTGACAGTATTTTTTATTTATGTTACTCAGTAATATATTGGAGTCGTGATCGGCAAATTATTTCCAGGTTTCTCCTACAGCCTGACTTTTCGCGTAATCTCTTTTCTTAAATGAATATCCGCAAGGCAAACGTAGCATTCCCACTTGAATAGACTTTATGTAGTAATGTAAACAGCATGCACTAATCAAAATTAGCCAAAGGTAGCATTCCTACTAAGATTTTACTCTGCGTCGTAATGTAAACAGCATGCACTAAATTTACTCTGTACAAAGGAGCAAGAGATAATACCTTGTCCCAACTGTCCTAGGGCTAAGGATAATAAAATACCAGTATCCCCACGCCCTGGGCTAATGTTATTGACTGCGACAAAATTCGCTCGCTGAGATTCTTATAGGTGTTTGGTTACCTTGAAGGTAGTTTGGTTCAAGTGTTTATTTAGGTGTTTCGCTAGTTTATTGAGTGTAATGTGTATATATTCATTTCTTCACGCCAAATTAAGCCTTTTAGTGTCTAATAATTTTTGTATAGCAATTAAACTCTTCCGGAAGGTTCGTAAATAATGGACAGCGCACGTGGCTCTTATGTACCATCTGAGTTTGATGAATGATATGTTATGCATGAAAAATCGGATTCGTAAGATATCAGAAATATTAAAAAGAGTGATGAACTATTTAAGACAAGTTGGTTAAGGATATGAAGTAATACATCCTTGTATGGATTTTAGCCACGCCGATTGACCACTGGACGCACACTTAATAGGAAATATACACAAGGGTTAGTAACCTCTAAACGCAGAGAACGTCTGAGTTTAGCATTGAATTTTGGCTACATAGACCGTTCAGATTTAGCGTCATCTCACAGGAGTCTGCAGTTTTATTAATAATGCACGAAGAAAATACTGACAACATGAAATCACCTTAACGGTATTATAAATTAACACAAGAAATGCAACGGCGACCACAACCCTCCGCTCGATTCGACTTTTCTCACGCGTCTTTTATTGCTTCAGAATCGTAAGAAGACTGAAAAACTACATACATCCATTCAAAATACAGTAACGTACCAAAGTATCACTCTCAGATGACCATCGTATGAATCCAATCTGGCGAATTAACCTTTGTTTTCACCATTAGGGTCACAAACCCTGAACAGCGCAATCATTATAGAAAGTAGCCAATTTCTACTAGTTTTTACCCTGCAGTAATTATGCGTTAGGGTCAAATAATCATTCCGAACACGGCGCAGAATCTGTTCTCTTTTAATACAAGACTCTAATATTTGAATGTGATGACGTCATCAACCGTTTTTTGTACTCTCAGAACTTTCACTACATATGACTGTTCTGGAAATTTATACAAAAATTATTAAATGATGCAATGTGAAAAAATAAGTTAAACATTTTATCTTGTAAAATTAGTTTCATGACTACAATGATGGCGCTGTTCAGCGATTGTTCCTTGGATACGAATTACACTAGTATGCCAGGTTTTTCTTATTTAATTATAATGCCCATAGTCTTACAATGGATCTACCTATAGTACTTACATCGAATTGATAAAATAGTCATTAAGATTACACTGTGTTTATCTATATAAGATACCTAAAATTTTTCCACCGGTCTCTTTCTTGGTCGTGAACAACGAAAATACTGTATTATTGTTTCTTTTTCGATTCGAAATTGTGTGCTTGTTTCTACAGGGTTTAAGTTACAAAAGCGTTAAAACATGAAACAATCAAAAGGACAATAAATGTAAGGAACAGACTTGCTTTTAATTACAGTCGGACTGTGAACTGGAAATTTTTGCAAACTAATAATAATATATCTATCTATTTATGTCAGCGTTGCTTTCTTTCCTCAGTATCATCAGATGACATGGGTGTTATAACAGAATATGATATCGATTACGGGAGGATATTTGGACCATTCCCCACCATCGAGAACATTGACTCTGCCCACTTCATTGGACTTATGACGAAAGATACATTAAACGATAGCCACAGAATTACGGTAAATTGCAGTATTAAATTACGATCAGTTGTACTAAGTTTTCATTGAATTATAATGCCATGTTTTGTTTCGATTTCATTTCACTATTGAAAAATTATACGTCTTCTAGCTTGAAATTAATTATTAAATAAGCCACATAAAAGAGCAATTCCAGATTATCTTATAGTAGAGCTTTTTTGAAAAGGAGATTTCATGCATACCATTGAAAACTGTGACACTATCAAAAGACATATTTTTCAATGTATAAGGGAGTGTATACCTCTTCCCTGATTTCATTTCTTGTAGATCGATGTAAGAGGTGAGCGTAATGCTATTTTGGAATGGTTACCGTATATCCAGCCCGCCAGAACAGAAGAAGAGCAAAATATGGAGGCCTACACAAAAAATGACGGGAAAATTTATTATCGCACTCTACGCATCATCCGGGCAAAGGAAACGATCTTCGTCTGGTACAGCAAGGATTTTGCACAAATTCTTGGAATTCCTACATTGAAAAGGAGCAATGCAAATGGTAAAGATAACATCGAGTCTATGAAAATATCTGAAATACTACTTGCTATAAATTAATATTAAGTTCGACAATATTATCAAAGTTCTTTGTAAACCATTTCACCATCACATTTGCACTGTTATTAGCTGAAAACATGAAATAATATATTTTATTATTATAGTTTTATTCTTTACTTGCAAAACTCGATCGTGTAACAAATTATCAGAATCAACTTGTAAACCTCAAAACAAAAGTACTGATAGGGGTCAAAATATGCTTGGAATTACAGTTTATTCTTTTCAATGATTTAATTCATTGAAGCGGTATATATATTTTGATTCGGTACAGCAAACATATTGTGCATGTGTATTTCAGATCACAACAGAATATACTCATGTGAGATGTGCGGGCAAGAATTAAAGTTCCCTTTCTCATACCTGGCACATGTGAGATTTCAGTGTATTCGAAGGGAGGGATTTAAGGGAAGCAGTATTTTCGAATATCCGACAGTACAATTCTCGTCCGTAAGCAGAGTTCTTGAAAAGCGACTTCAGGCGTCAGCAACCGTAGAACCAAACGGCAAACGAAAATCTGATCATGAAATTGTGACAGTTTCGCCAAAGAAAATGGCAGTAGAAGGAAAAACTGTGTCCCTAGCTAAGCCCCAGAGAGATCAAAATGGCAATCCTTCACCGATAAACTGTGAAATCCAAGAACCCTGGAGCGCATTCAGAAAGGTGGCAAAGGGTCAGCCGGAAGAGAGTGATGAAAACAATTCAGATATTTACCATAACCAACTCTCCTTGGGGCAATCAGGGATTGGGCATAGCACCCTAGCCTCTACAGAGATACAGGGCATGTATTCAGATTCTTATATTTTTCGAAATCCTTTTGAAAACGGTGGATTGAATAATATTGGGATGCTGTTATCATCGAATCTTATGATGCCTGCGGGCAATATGAGACGTAACATTCCAGTCATGAATGGAAGGCAGCTGAGAAATGTTATTCAACCTGGCAGTAATTTAAGCGACGGAAAGTCCATCCTAGGACATGTAAACGATGTTTTAAGCAAACAGTTGTTGATGGAAGAATTCCGCAAATATCAGTTACCTTTTATAAGGAGCAGCAACCCAATGGTAGAACAAATACTAAAAAGTGGTCCTAGCTCGACTATGATACACTCCCCACTTCTTACATTAAATTTAGCTCAAAACTGGTGTGCCAAGTGTAATACCACATTTCGGATGACAAGTGATCTAGTCTACCACATGAAATCTCACCACAAACGAGAATTTGATCCTGTTAAAAAGAAAAGAGATGATAAATTGAAGTGTAACGTTTGCCAAGAAACGTTTAAAGAGAGACACCATTTAACACGTCATATGACGTCACATGCCTGACTTTCGATCCTGTAAATTATTTACTGATCGTAACTTTAAATTATGACACAAAAGACTGGTCATAATTCTTTCCTGGTATTACAGATTATATCTTCTTGCAAATTATTAAAAACTGCTTATTCAATGTAATAAGGGTGTTCTGTTTGTAAGGTATCATTCGATTTAATAATAATATGCATATTTCGATTGAGATTAGCATACTGGATTAACTGTACAATGCCATTCTGTCTATCTAAGCACAATTAATCATTTTTCAAAGTATTACGAGCAATACGTTTACTTGTTTTCTCTCCTGACTCAAGTAACACCTATATGGCGTTATTTAATTATTTCATATTTTCAGACCTTCTCATATATTAGTGAGGTTGTTTTTTGGGGGTTTTTTTGCTTTCATTGCAATTGTGTTCACTGGCATTGAATTTATTAAACAGTAATAAGAATTTTACTGCTATAATTAAGAATTTTAAATTACATTTGTATAATTTTTTTAGGGTGTTAATTTGAACAAAGGGTTACAGATGCTTCCTTATCGGACTGAAAGAGCAAGCTGCAAAAGTTTGATAAATTATCTCAATATAAAAATAAGAAAACTGACTTCAGCCTCATTTATTATTTCATATTTTTTTAGATCGATAAATAACAGATCTGATTTTAAATATTCAGAGTGTCTTTGCATAATTTGTTAACTGGATATAGAAAATATGCGAACATAATCAATGGGAGTGATTGATATTGTATGCCATGTGAAAGTAATGATTTTGAAGACAAATTTCATGTTATTATAGTTAAGGATGTCATCTTAAGTGTCTGTACAATTAGAAAGTACTTCAGGAATAAAACATACATGCATGGTTACATTTAGTTGCTCATCACGGATAACAAAAAAATGTTCGCCAGATAAATTTGTTCATGAAGATGTTAAAAAAGAGATAAATTATTATTTGTATAGTAATTTGTTATGAAGATTGTTCATATTCGTCCATTGCTACTTTCAATCCCTCATTGATTACCTTTTTGGTGTTTCTCTTTAAAGTTATACGTATAGCATTTAATAAACAAGCAATATTTGTTTGATGTACCCTATTACCCTGTACATGCTTATGAGAATAAACTATTGAATTGAATCGAATTGCACATGAATGTTAATAGATGGAGCAACGATTGTGGAAGCAACGGAGTTTTATATTGGTAGAGATATTGATGGAGATATTGGTGGTATGCAACAATATCGTCATAATAACAAATAAACTTTAACGTATTAGTGAGTATTTAGCATTGGGATGGTAATTCACTTTTGTTTACGAAGCTCAGCAATTTCAATGTATCAAAACTTCTATTTATGGTACATAACTTACACAGCAGAAATCAAGACTTTCAAATGTAATGTGAAAATCAGGAAACAGGAAACGTTAAACCTGCCGCAAATGCATCACCGCTTTAGCAACCTTGAATCTTTCTCGGACCAGCATTGTAGCAGGCGTTAATCTGTGTCATATAAGGTTGATAAATGCGGATCATTCGATCTAAGAGGCCAATCATTTGAATTATGTGTGCTATGAGTTTTTGAAATAAAATGTCCGGATCCCAAATAGCTAGAAAAGTAAAATACGCTTTGCTTTTTGTAGATAGTTAAAAATATATTCTCTATATTAGCAATGATCATTATGTATCAGCCATTTTCATTTATTAGACTAACAGAATAGAATGTTTAAAACCCAGTTTCATGTTGTACAATTTTGACATCTTCTGATCAGTCTTTATGCAGTTATGCCAATAAAATGACATAAAAACATTAATCGTTAAATTTTTGTTCATGACAGTCTTCTGATAAAATGTGAGAATCTACATGAATATTAAAATTGCTGATTTTATTTGTTTGGAAAGTTGCAATCTACCGCAATATTGTAGGAGTATTGGCAAAATATTTGATCATCAACTTAGCCGATCTTCATATCTTGCTGGCTAGGTTGGCACGGCGTGCTTTGAACAGATTGCGTAGAAATAACTCATAAAGCATCATTGGTCACTCTAAAATGGACAGTCTTTGGAAAACTCCATCGTTGGTCATCACTCTGACGGAGGATATATTTATGGAGAATTAGGTAAAATCTATACCCAGGAGACGAGAGTATTAAGGTTGTTAATGAAACCATCAACACTTGTCCTTTCTTCGTGATAAAGAAACCGATTTTAACTTCATAGAGGTTTACAATGGATGCAGTAAGAGGCCTCGAACTGCAACGATTACTAATAAAGATGGAGTATGAAGCTGTAATTACAATCAGGACCAACAAAGACAAAACAAGAAGCTTATGATTACTAGGAAGACTAACATAAACGTAGAAAGGGATGATGATGATGATGATGATGATGATGATGATGATGATGATGATGATGATGATGATGATGATGATGATGATGGTATTGGTGGTGGTGGTGGTGGTGATGATGATGATGATGATGATGATGATGATGACTAACATAGATGCAGCAAGAGTTCATGATAATATTACAAACAGAGACGTAGTAAGGGTTCATAAAAACAATAACAGACGTAGTAAGGGCTCACAATGATAATGAAGACGAAAATAGATTCAGTAAGAGTTCATTATAATAATACAGATTAACATAGACGTAGTAAGGGTTAATGATGACTAGCAAGCAAGGAATAATAATAATAATAATAATAATAATAATAATAATAATAATAATAATAATAATAATAATAATAATAATAATAATAATAATAATAATAATAATAGAGACTAAAAGACGTAGTAAGGGTAAATGATGACTAGCAAGCAAATAATAATAATAATAATAATAATAATAATAATAATAATAATAATAATAATAATAATAATAATAATAATAGAGACTAACAGAAGTTCATATTAATAATAATGAAGACTAACATTGA
Source organism: Potamilus streckersoni (assembly GCA_016746295.1). Lineage (NCBI taxonomy): Eukaryota > Metazoa > Mollusca > Bivalvia > Unionida > Unionidae > Potamilus > Potamilus streckersoni. The sequence goes on from JAEAOA010000421.1 coordinate 704,142, forward strand.
CGTAGCAAGGGCTCATTATAATAATAATGACTAACAAAGACGTAGTAAGAGATCATGATATTAATACAAACACTGACGTAGTAACGGCTCAAATAATAATGAAGACTAACATAGACGTATAAAGGGTATATAATTGCAAGGACCACTAACATAAACGGACTAACACAGATGTATTAAGAAGATTGAAATAATAATGAACACTAGCATAGACATAGTAAGAGGATTCTTATGACAACGAAGACTAACATAGACGTATTAAGAAGCTCTAATTACAATGAAGATTTACAAAGAAGAATTAACAAAGACGTACAAAAGAGTTTTCTCATTGACAGTGAAGACCAACAAAGAGGAAACAACAAAGACGTACAAAAGAGTCTTCTCATTGACAGTGAAGACCAACAAAGAGGAAACAACAAAGACGAACTAACAAAGACGGAGCAAGAGATTCCTTAGTGATACAATTGTTAAAAATCTAAGGCATTAAACTAAGTAACAGAAAAGAATGAAAACTAAGACGTTTTGCAAAATTCAACAAATAATTGATTTCTTTGGAATAAAGAGTGAGAACGTAATAAAAAAAAAACTTTCGGCATTGTAAATTAAATTCCACATAGTCCTGAAAGTTGTATCACCAGTTCAAATTTGTAGAGTATTCCAGATAAATTTAAGTCGTGTTCGGAATGAATTTGAATCTTGAATGTTATGAAGTGACAATATCCTGGAACAGTGGTGATGTACTAGCAGTTTTGATGTATCACAATGATCGAATCCCAAATGTATCCAATGAATTTAGAAAAATCACAAGGATAGTAACTTAGTCTGAAAAGGGCCAGTGTGCACTTTGTAATTCGAATGAATAATTTAAATAAACAAAAACTCTAAATTTAAACTGTTTTACAACTGAAATACAGTTTCTACTTTAGATGTTAAGATATGAATGAGTACCTGTAATATATACAACCTTAACATAAAACATTAGACACAACAATAAAAGGACCAAGATGATGACCCAAAATTCATTTCTAGAGTATTATAAGTTGTCGACAAGATTTGGTTTATTACTAATATTTTAAAAATGAAAGTGGCAAGGATCAGATCCTTCCATGAATTCCCGAGAGAAAAGTCTAATATCCTGAACTCATATCCATGTAAGCACGTTTACCTACAAATACTACTACTACTACTACTACTACTACTACTACTACCACTACTACTACTACTACTACTACAAGTAATAATAATAATAATAATAATAATAATAATAATAATAATAATAATAATAATAATAATAATTAATAATAATCTGAAAATATAACTTAAAGTCGTAGACAAAAGTTAGCTATGTAATATGCTACTTACAACAAGGACATTAGTCAGGTAGGTCCAAATTCTTAACCTTAATTATGAACAAAGATCAATCACACAATACAAATTAAATAAATGTAACTCCATATTCTTTTCACAGGCGCAGTAAGGGGATCCAAGCTACAATGAAGACAAAATTAAACGTTGTAAGAGGATACTAATTACACTGAAGATCAACACATAGTAAATGGCTCCTGATTACAATGAAAACTAACATAGACATTGTAAGAGTTCCTAGTGACAATGAGGATTAACATAGACGTTCTAAGAGTTCCTAGTGATAATCAGGATTAACATAGACGTTGTAAGAGTTCCTAGTGACAATGAAAACTAACATAGATGTTGTAAGAGTTCCTAGTGACAATGAGGACTAACATAGACATTGTTAGAGTTCCTAGTGACAATGAGGATTAACATAGACGTTGTAAGAGTTCCTAGTGATAATGAGGATTAACATAGACGTTGTAAGAGCTCCTAGTGACAATGAGGACTAACATAGACCTTGTAAGAGCTCTTAGCGACAATGAGGATTAACACAGACGTTGTAAGAGCTCCTAGAGACAATGAAGTTTAACACAGACGTTGTAAGAGCTCCTAGTAACAATGAGGATTAACATAGACGTTGTAATAGCTCCTAGTAATAATGAGGATAACATAGACGTTGCAAGAGCTCCCAGTGACAATGAGGACTAACATAGACGTTGTGAGAGTCTATGTTACAATGAGGACTAACATAGACGTTGTAAGAGCTCCTACTGACAGTGAGGATTAACACAGACGTTGTAATAGCTCCTAGTGACAATGAGGAATAACAGACGTTGTAAGAGTTCCTAGTAACAATGGTGACTAAAATAGACATTGTAAGAGCTCCTAGTGACATTGATGACTAAAATAGACTTTGTAAGAGCTCCTAGTGAAAATGAGGGGTAACATAGACGTTGTAAGAGCTCCCTAGTGACAATGATGACTAACATAGACGTTGTAAGAGCTCCTAGTGGCAATTAAAACTAATATAGACGTTGCAATAGCTCCTAGTGACATTGATGACTAATATAGACGTTGTAAGTGCTCCCAGTGACAATTAGGGCTAACACATACGTTATAAGAGCTCCTAGTGACAATGATGACTAACACAGACGTTGTAAAAGCTCTTAGTGACAGTGGGGACTAACACAGATGTTGTAAGAGCTACTAGTGACAATAAGGACTTACACAGACGTTGTAAGAGCTACTAGTGACAATGATGACTAACATAGACGTTGTAATAGCTCCTAGTGACATTGATGACTAATATAGACGTTGTAAGAGTTCCTAGTAAAAATGGTGACGAACATAGACTTTGTAAGAACTCCTAGTGACATTGATGACTAATATAGACGTTGTAAGAGCTCCTAGTAACAATGAGGGCTAACATAGACGTTGTAAGAGCTCCCTAGTGACAATGATGACTAACATAGACTGTATAAGAGCTCCTAGTGGCAATTAGAACTAACATAGACGTTGTAAGAGCTCCTAGAGACGTTGAATTACTAATATAGACGTTGTAAGAGCACCTAGTAACAACGAAGATTAACACAGACGTTGTAAGAGCTCTTATTGACAATAAGGACTAACACAGACGTTGTAAGAGCTACTAGTGACAATGATGACTAACATAGACGTTGTAATAGCTCCTGGTGACAATGAGGACTAACAGACGTTGTAAGAGCTCTTAGTGACAATGACGATTAACATATAAATTGTAAGAGTTCCTAGTGATAATGAGGATTAACACAGACGTTGTAAGAGTTCCTACTGACAATGAGGATTAACACAGACGTTGTAAGAGTTCCTAGTGACAATGAGGGCTAACATAGACGTTGTAAGATCTCTTAGCGACAATAAGGATTAACACAGACGTTGTATGAGCTCCTACTGACAATGAGGATTAACAAAGACGTTGTAATAGCTCCTAGTGACAATGAGGATTAACACAAACGTTGTAAGAGTTCCTAGTAACAATGAGGACTAACATAGACGTTTGTAAGAGTTCCTAGTAACAATGGTCACTAACATAGACTTTGTAAGATCTCCTAGTGACATTGATGACTAATATAGACGTTGTAAGAGCTCCTAGTGACAATGAGGGCTAACATAGACGTTGTAATAGCCCACTAGTGACAATAATGACTAACATAGACTTTGTAAGATCTAGTGGCAATTAAAACAAACATAGACGTTGTAAGAGCTCCTAGTGACATTGATGACTAACATAGACGTTGTAATAGCTCCTAGTGACAATGATGATTAACATAGACGTTGTAATAGCTCTATTGACAATGATGATTAACATAGACGTTTTAAGAGCTTTTAGTGACAAAAAGGACTAACACAGACGTAATAGCTACTAGTGACAATGAGGACTAACATAGACGTTGTAATAGCTCCTAGTGACAATGAGGACTAATAGACGTTGTAAGAGCTCTTAGCGACAATGAGGATTAACACAGACGTTGTAAGAGCTCCTACTGACAATAAGGACTAACACAGACGTTGTAAGAGCTACTAGTGACAATGAGGACTAACATAGACATTGTAATAGCTCCTAGTGACAATGAGGACTAACACAGACGTTGTAATAGCTCCTAGTGACAATGAGGATTAACACAGACGTTGTAAGAGTTCCTAGTGACAATGAGGACTAACAGACGTTGTAAGAGCTCTTAGTGACAATGATGATTAACATAGACGTTGTAAGAGCTCCTAGTCACAGTGAGGAATAACAGACGCAAGAGCTTCTAGTAATAATGAAGGCTAACACGGAGGTAACAACAGCTTCCTTAGTGACACATATTCTTATTGCAGACAGTTATTCTTTTTAGAATCAGGAGATTTTTTATCCCACCAGCTTAAACATTCATAGGTGTCAGAGTTACCTTATATATTTCTTAAGAAAGATTTGTTATGTGACGTTCAATGGTATTCGCCTATTACAGTCAAATTTGTATTTGGGACTCAAGGTTATAAATTTTAACTAAGAAATGAAATACAAAATGTTCAGCATATTTTGTATCCTTTGTTCTTTTCTATTCGTAAATTAGTTGGAGTCGGGGTAAAAGTGTGAAATGGGGGGATAAAATATTCAAACATATAAAGTCACCATCCCATTCAAATGAATTTTTGGTTGATCTTAAACATATGCAATGTCTGTATCAAGTAATAAAACCGTCCCAAACTAATCAGGCATGTGAAATGTAGTAAATCCGCCTTCAATTTATAATGTATGTATCGTATAGTAAAACAATCATCAATTTATCAGGCATGTATAATGTAAAACCGTCTCGAATTTGTCAGGGTATCGTGTAATAAAACCGTCCAAAATTGATCATGCATATATCATATAGAAAAACCGTCCTTAATTTATCATGCATGTATCATATAGCAAAACCGTCCCTAATTTATCATGCATGTATCATATAGTAAAACCATCCTTAATTTATCATGCATGTATCATAGAGTAAAACATTCCTTAATTTATCACGCATGTATCATATAGTAAAACCGTCCTTAATTTATCATGCATGTATCATATAGTTAAACCGTCCCTAATTTATCATACATGTATCATATAATAAACCTTCTTTAATTTATCATGCATGTATCATATAGTAAAACCGTCCCTAATTTATCATGCATGTATCATATTGTAAAATCGTCCTTAATTTATCATGTATGTATCATATAGAAAAACCGTCCTTAATTTATCATGCATGTATCATATAGTAAAACCGTCCTTAGTTTATCATGCATGTATCATATAGTAAAACTGTCCCTAATTTATCAAGCATATTTGACCTTTTTCAAAAGTTAATATGTAACTTGTGGCCCTTACTTAACTGTGAATTTCGGGGCCCCAAGTGATCAAGGTGTCTAATGCACTGTCCGTTACGGATCACTGCCATCTCACCTCTGTCGGTGTGGTTCGAGTCTAGGATTCGGCGAAGGTGGATATGTGAGAGAGCTTGCCAGTAGCTTCTCGTGGGTCGGTGGTTCTTTCCGGACATTTCTCGGTTTCTTCCTCCACCATTAATACTGTCCGCCATGTATAGCCAATCGTGTGCTGAAAAATGGCATTAAATCCTATAACAACAACTACAACAACATAACTGAATTTCAAGTCTTTACAGGGCAGCCAAACCAAGGTCAAGGTAGAGGAAATATAAACCTGGAGTTCCGAAATTAATATTGAATCATAAAAGTCCTGAAGTTACAGGCTGAACACTCTTGTATGTATGTATGTATGTATGTATGTATGTATGTATGTATGTATGTATGTATGTATGTATGTATGTATGTATGTATGTATGTATGTATGTATGTATGTATGTATGTATGTATGTATGTATGTATGTATGTATGTATGTATGTATGTATGTATGTATGTATGTATGTATGTATGTATGTATGTATGTATGTATGTATGTATGTATGTATGTATGTATGTATGTATGTATGTATGTATGTATGTATGTATGTATGTATGTATGTATGTATGTATGTATGTGTTATTTTGGATTTTAATTAAGCTTAAACAATTTTACAGTTATATCTCTATGGTCTCTGTAATGTGGCAGTTTCTAGTGATATCTGGTACGGTGGCATTATGACGCAGACAAGAGGCATGACGTCCCACCCTGTCTCATTATCCTGACACCAGGCCGACCAGTCCTAACACTTACCTCTTAATAATGAACGCTAAATGAGGCAGCTGTTTGTACCATTTTTATAATCTTTGGTAAGACTCGGCCGAGGTTCGAACCCGCGACCTCCAATATCAGAGGCTCTAACCAGAACTGTAGTAATAATACATGTAATTTGTAGTATTGCTTCAATGATATGGAGCCATTTTCGAAAATATCATTAGAAAATCTTCATTGTTTGTTTCTGTGTAGGTTTAGGAAAGCTACTAATTTGAATAGCTTGTATGGCTTTGCAGATATATTGTTTCCTTTAGAACAATTCAATTGACAAAATTTACAAATACAATAATTTTTTTTAAAAATTTTGGTTGTCTGAGTAACATAAACACACCAGGACTGGACGAGCTATTGACGTCCGAAACATAATACAAATACTACATATTTCAAAACACATTTACTAAGGAAGTGTATATTGGCAGTGATATAATAATGCAGACACAGCATTATCATGTCAACAGTAAGGTAGTTTTAAAAGGCAGCATGATATACCATGCGATACATATTGTTTTAAGTTTTATAAGACAATATGACATACCATGCGATACATATTGTTTTTAGTTTTAAAAGACAAGACAACATGACATACCATGCGATACATATTGTTTTTAGTTTTAAAAGAGAAAACAACATGATATACCATGCGATACATATTGTTTTTAGTTTAAAAAGACAAGACAACATAACATATCATGCGATACATATTGTTTTTAGTTTTAAAAGAGAAAACAACATGATATACCATGCGATACATATTGTTTTTAGTTTAAAAAGACAAGACAACATAACATATCATGCGATACATATTGTTTTTAGTTTTAAAAGAGAAAACAACATGATATACCATGAGATACGTATTGTTTTTAGTTTAAAAAGACAAGACAACATAACATATCATGCGATACATATTGTTTTAAGTTTTAAAAGAGAAAAAACATGATACACCATGCGATACTTATTGTATTTAGTTTAAAAGACAACATAACATATCATGCATTACATATTGTTTTTAGTTTAAAAAGACAAGACAACATAACATATCATGCAATACATATTGTTTTTAGTTTTAAAAGAGAAGACAACATGATACACCATGCGATATATATTGTTTTAAGAATGACTGTCCATGTACGCAATGACAAGTTTCTTTGTTAAAATGGATGCATAAAGGTCCTATTTAATATGACATTATGAAAAGAGGTTGCTAAAATTTCGAATAAAATCTAAAATCCTGTGTAAATAAATAAGTAAAATAGGCATTATAGAAGCATGATTTATATCAAATACACTCAGGTGAATTGCTCTGTCTCCTAAAATGTATGACCCAATGTACATTTTTATTGATGTCCTTATCTTGTCTGAATCTGCATGACGGTTTTGTCTGGAAACAAGGATTGTTGTCAGTCCAATGTGAGGGTTGTTCAAGACTGGTGTGAAAGTTTAAAAAGAAATGTTGCCTAACCTTGTCGTCTTTTTCATTGATATTGTTGCCAAAGTTGGTGTCTGAAGTCATTATTGTTGTTTTCATTATGGCCAAACTCAGTATTCACCAAACTCCTCAACTTGAGTATTCACTCAAACTTAGACTTTAATTACTGAATTAAATCATGCTTGCCTAATTTATAGTATCACTCTGCATTCACAACTACATATATCTCTTTTAGTTATAGAAAGTTTTCTCAACAATTAATATGAAGACGGGCTTTTCGTGTAAAATCTAGCTGACGAGTTTTGTGAATACATAGCAAGGTTATTTAAGTAAATAGGAGTTTTATTTTGAAGAGCATTACATCCATTACATGCATCGTACCTTATTTTGCTATTATACAGACAAGGTATATATGCTTTTCTTAGTACAGAATAATATGATCTATTGAAACCACGAAACGTCAGTTTTAATGTCCTTTACTGGATGTGTTTTTTTATTTTTGTCAGAAGTGTATTTGCTAAAGAAATGAAAACTACGGGTCATTTGGTAAAGTTTGACCTCATATGGATGTGGAAGGCCATTGGCTTTATGTTGGTTACCATTAGTGGTTAAAAGAGATGTTAGAAAAGTAGCTGCTACAACTTGGATGCGGGTCGAAATCTAATTCAAGGGGTTTCACACCTTCCACACGGAATATTTCAAGTTTTTTACGATGATATTGTAACAATTGAACGTAGTTTACCTAGAAAAATGATTTGGGTTCTTTTGGGCCTTGCTTTCGTACAGTTGGCTGCAAACAAGTATCTCGATCTAGTGATGCACAGTAGATTTTAGAATATTTGAATAATTTTCGATATATGATATTTTATTATGATCATATACTTTACTATAAATCTTGATAATAGCATTATTCATCGTAAAGGTTTAAAAAATTATTTCAAAAGGGAATTTTTTGTCAAACTCTTAAATATATCTTTGTTAACATTTCTTCTTTCTTGATTTTTATGACACACTGAAAAAACAAAATCCATTATTTCTTGTACAATGATTCAATTTTATTTTTTGCTTAATTTTCTAATAACTATGTGAGGTTTTATACACACTTTGAACACATTAATATTTGCATTGTTATGCATTTGATGTCCAACGGTGTTTTGCATAAGCATTTCTTTCTTGATAGATTATAGTTCTATCCAATTTTAGCGGAATAGAGTATAAATTTGGTAATTAATTACACCATTGTCAAATAATTAAGCAGAAAAGATGACATATATCACCAAACATGTCATAAATCTGTTCGAGTTTTACCTTGTTTTTTTTATTTCGCCAACATTAAGTTTATACTCTCATACATTATACCATTTTCATAAATAGGAACAGAAATGACCCTAGGATGTGAGGAACCCCAAGGCAATAAGCGATGAAATGGGCCCCAAGCAAAAATATTGCATTGCGGAGTAGATTTCCGTCAGTTCCGATAAGCCCCTGAAAGTGCGGGGTTCAAGGAAGTTGCCTCGCTCGCTTTGCCCTAGGCCCAGGCCTGGTAGAAACACTGCATTTTTTATGTGGCCGAGTGGTCTAAAGAGCTCTCCGTTACGGATCACTGCCATCTCACCTCTGCTTGGGTTCGAGTCTAGGATTCGGCGAATGTGGCTATGTGAGAAAGCTTGCCAGTAGCTTATCGTGGGTCGGTGGTTCTTTCCGCGAATTTTCCGGTTTCTTCCTCCACCATTAATACTGGCCGCCATATATAGCCTATCATGTGCTAAAAAAATGGCGTTAAGCCCCACAACAACAACATAAACAACAACAACAATATCTCTTAAATATTACTTAGAGTATTTACCTACCCTATACAATTAATGTATTCCAATTATGTGTAAGAACATAAATATGACACTATCTGTTCCGCGTAAATACTTTTAGTCCTTTCCCTTCTCAGCTGTTCACTAAATTATAACTCTTTGCAATCCGAATTGCCACATGCACTATCGGACTTATTCCACAGCTGCCATCTTGCATGTGAGCCAACACTATCCAAATTGCCATAGACACTATCTGACCTATTTCACATCGCTCTTGCCATAGGCACTATCGGACTTATTTCCCGACATCGCTCTTGCATGTCCGTCAACGACAATCTGAATTGCCATATGAACTATCTGACTTATTCCACGACATCGCTTTTGCATGTGCGCTAATGCAATCCGTATTGCCAAAGGCACAATTGGATTTCATTCACAACATCGGGGATGCATATGCGCTCAGTTCGATTGCACCATTTATACAAATAGTTAGTTGCAGTGATTACTAACGTCAAGTCTGAGACGATTGCATCTTAAACAAATATATACAACAACACACTACGAACTGTAGTTTTGTAGAATTTTGCTTTATCCATGTGGTACAAAAATGCCTTTTTGGTTAATTTTGCGATAATTCTTTGATAGGAAAGAATGTTTTGAGACTTTTAAAACTGTAATGAAATTTTTCTTCCATAAGAAACGGCATTTTTATTGGTGAAGACGCACGAAGAGCAGGTGCAGTTACATACATTTGTATTTGTATTTGACTTTGACCAAAATCAAGTTCATTATGTATTTGACCAGGCACATATTTTGTATGCAAAATAATGCATGACATAATTCTCCCTCTTCTAAATAAATATTTAGATCATTATTAGACATGTTTACCAGAATTTGAATTGACATACAGTTTTGATTGTGACCTTATATTCTTTTAGAACGGAAAATATTTAGAAGTGAAAGAGTATTTTCGTAAAATGAAAATGCAGCTCGAGGTCAAGTAGACGGGTATACCATCTTGTTTACCTAAAGAAGTACTCATAATTAATTTAATTATAATTAATCTTATTGTTGTATTCAGTTTTTCAATGAGTGGATTACTTTATTCAAAATATTATTCTCTTGAAATACAAAGTGGACGAAACCGCTCCGCTGGCCTAGTGGTTAGAACGTCCGCCTCGGATGCGGGAGATCGTGGGTTCGATCCCCGGTCGAGTCATACCAAAGACTTACAAAAATGGTACTAACAGCTGCCTCGCTTGACCCTCAGCATTAAGAGGTTAGTGTTAGGACTGGTCGGCTTGGTGTCAGGATAATGTGACTGGGTGGGACATCATGCTACATGTCTGCGGCATGATGCCCCAGTGCTAGACATCACTATAAACTGCTACACTGCAGACATCGTAGTGATATGACTGAAAAATTGTTAAAAGCTACGTTAAAATCTTAAACACATATAAACACAAAGTGCACGATAATATTCTTGGACTAAAACATTAGTTTGGAATTATAGTGTATTCAAACAAAACCATTTTGGATTATATTATTGTGACACATCAAAAAACATAGCAACACATCGCCATTCTCAAGGCCACTGGCACATTAGTACGCTCGAGACTACAAGCAAATCAACATATTCGATATTGGACCTTACTTGGAATATCGCTGAAATTCTGTTGTAACTTGATACATTTGTACTTGTGATATCACTTTTAGGACATTTTGGGACTGAATTCACAATGCTATAAGTTCTTTTTAAAACTTTCCTTTGTATTATAGGAAAATAGCATATTTCTTAAATTTTACCAAATTTGTTTGTTTCTCTATTTTCTTTACTTAGCTTAAGAGCATAGTATCATAACAATCTACTTTCTTTTATTTAAAATTCAAAGAGGCTTAAAATATACCATGATTACATAAGCATGTCTATAATTTGTATTGTCCCAAAGACAAACTAGCTTTCTTAACATTGCGTCAATGTTTCAGATTGTGTTGCGTTCGCAGTTTTAGATGCCATCTCTTTTCATTTCTTCGTTAATATCATTTATTGCCCAGCTAGGACATTGTCCACATTGCAATCGCCTTAATATCATGCTCGTCATGTTGATTCTTACAAGCAGCAATTTTGGTTGTACTTTCTTTCCTCTCTGGTGTACCATGTGTGTCATTTTGATTCTTACTGGTAACAATTCTGGCTGTACTTTATTTCCTTTCCAGTTGTGTCATATGTACCATTCTTACTGGTAACAATTCTGGCTGTACTTTCTTTCCTTTCCAGTTGTGTCATGTGTACCATTCTTACTGGTAACGATTCTGACTGTACTTTATTTCCTTTCCAGTTGTGTCATGTGTACCATTCTTGCTGGTAACGATTCTGGCTGTACTTTATTTCCTTTCCAGTTGTGTCATGTGTACCATTCTTACTGGTAACGATTCTGACTGTACTTTATTTCCTCTCCAGTTGTGTCATGTGTACCATTCTTACTGGTAACAATTCTGAATGTACTTTTTTTCCTTTCCAGTTGTGTCATGTGTACCATTCTTACTGGTAACAATTCTGAATGTACTTTATTTCCTTTCCAGTTGTGTCATGTGTACCATTCTTACTGGTAACGTTTCTGAATGTACTTTATTTCCTTTCCAGTTGTGTCATGTGTACCATTCTTACTGGTAACGATTCTGGTTAAACCTTTTCATCTTTGGTTGTGTAATCAAATCAACACTGCTTATACGTATGCACGTATGCACGCACAGACCAAGACATGCATATGTATGCGCCTCTTTCCGTTGTATCGCTGAATTTTCCCGTGTTTTGAATTGATATTCAACACTTAAATATATAAGGGCTCTTGTAGACCCTTAGTTGCATAAAATTTAAATATCATTCTCTGAATTTACTGCTATATCTTTCAAAAACTATAAGCTCTATAAGTCTTTATGCATACTTAATTTATATTGTGTGCTTCATCTTTCTTACGTGGCTGAGGGTAGAATTTCGGAATTCATAACTTTTGTCATTTTTTAAAAAAAAACAAATGTTTATTTTGGTTGGCGTTTTGTGTCTAAACTCATGTACAATCTTAGATTGTTCCGGAAGGAAATTTATTGACAATATGATGGAATTGAACATTTAAAAAATCCAGCTCCTGGGCATTCATCTCTCTCTCTCTCTCTCTCTCTCTCTCTCTCTCTCTCTCTCTCTCTCTCTCTCTCTCTCTCTCTCTCTCTCTCTCTCTCTCACACACACACACATATACACACACACACGGATGGATGGATATATATATATATATATATATATATATATATATATATATATATATATATATATATATATATATATATATATATATGTGTGTGTGTGTGTGTGTGTGTGTGAGAGAGAGACTATACACACGGATGTATGGATATATATATATATATATATATATATATATATATATATATATATATATATATATATATATGTGTGTGTGTGTGTGTGTGTGTGAGAGAGAATATACACACGGATGTATCGATATATATATATATATATATATATATATATATATATATATATATATATATATATATATATATATATATTTATATATATATATTTATATATATATATGTGTGTGTGTGTGTGTGTGTGAGAGAGAGAGAGAGAGAGAAAGAGAAGTAAACAAATTTATGAGGTAAGCAATAGTACATTCCTGTTTTAAATTTAGTTTTTGAAAATATTTACTATTTTATTCAGATATAATTTGAGAGAAATCATTTGCTTAAAGTACAGGTTTTCTTTTTGGATATACACTACCTTCAGATTATTGTGAATGCTTTCAAAGACATTATAGATTGAATCATTCTGACACATCAAAAATATTGGTACATTGGCACATTCAAGACTATAGTTAAAGCAACACATTCAAATTGGTGTTCATTCTGAACGTTAGAAGTGTTTGGATTTTTTTATGGAACATTTAGGATTATTTGAGATTTAGTTCACAAATGTTGTACATTTCTCGTCAATTTTCAGTTCGTAACTAAGAAATATGAATTATTTGCTAATCTTACTAAACTTGTTGATCTTGCTTTTTTCTGTTAATTAATTTAAGATTATATAGTCTTTACATAGTGCACATATATGCTGCGTATGATTGAAGTTCAATGTCTGTCTCTGCCATGTATCATTGTTGCTGACGAGAATGTCATGCTTTTAAGAATAAATAGTCTGAAATAATCCAAATTAGTCACAATATGCTCAATTACCCCACTTTCGTTCTATTACTCTCTACATTAACGCTTCATACCTTACCAACTAAAGTTGTTAAATGTATGTATGCAAATCTGTCATTAAGTAATGTGAACGTCCTCGCTTTTCCAGCCAAAGAATTTAGTATTTGATTGATGAGATCTGGACCCCTGCGGACAATAACAGTGAAATGTGCTGTATCGTTTGGAATATTGCCAAGATGACGCCTAATGGTGTGCAAATATGAGTAATTTTGGAGAAATTTTAAAAAAATTCCAGTCGAATAATGTCAGGATCTAAAGATGGTTTTATTTCAAATAAATAAGTCTACCACATGGCTGGATGCTTATACAGATGTCAAATAATCATAAAATCAAGTACGAATTCATAAAATCTGAATCGGTAGAAACAATAATCAAATAGACGATTCAGTTCATTCTGTATAAATAGGTGAAATTTTATATCGATCATCAGCATTGCCATGTAACTGGGATTCCAATAAGCATACACACTGTTTGGAGAATAAGTCAATTAAATCATTAATCTGTATTTGCGATTTAGATTTCATTGCATATTGCAGGTGTTATAAGATGGCAAGTGTTAGGAACCAATTTCAGAAGATGATTTGTTGTTAGTACATAACTACAGATGGAACTTCTCCATTTTTGGATGATCAATACCACCACTGTCAATATTATTTTAGCAAATTAAAAAGACACACTACACCATGGTCTTAAACTAGGTAACACAATTAAAGAAACCATCAGTTTTATTTAAATCAGCAAATAAATTTATTTCTCTAAATTATAACAGGAACAATTTAAGAGGGACCTAATGTATTATGAATTAAATGGCATATAATGATAAAACGTTAAACCCCAAGTCCAAAGGCATTTCTGTAGGAATTGTATTATTGAATATGCTGATGTACAAACAGTTTTTAATGGGCTTATGTATCACAAGTCTTGATGTTTCAAAATAATATCCTCTGGAATGCCTTTGAATGAACTAGCCATCATCGCAAAAGTCAACTAGTACTTCGTAATTCCAACAAATGATTTAAATAATTTGATTCTCTCAAATTATATTGCAGCTGAACATGATTCCACATACTGATCTTAAAATGACATAATTGTGTTTACATCAACCTTATATAAAGTCTTAGACACAGTAAAGTGGCAAGGATGAGGGTCAAAAGTTTTCTTTCAGAACATTCAAAGTTTATAAATAATGCTTGACGTTTAACTCAACTATCAGTAAACAACTTTAATTAAAACAATGATAAAATCACGTTAGCAATATCTACTTTAACCTCAATTATGTACACACACACACACACACTCTGATCCATCCATCCATCCATCCATCCATCCATCCATCCATCCATCTATACATGGCCCGCCCCTAACAGTCTGCTGATGGTTAATGGATTCATCGAGATCTATTTCTTCCCTACAGACCCACTGATCCTAAAACATTGGTCTAACAATAATTACTGAGCCGTTTTGTTCATGAGAATGCATGCTCTTTGAGCAAGCAGCAATTGATAAACCAAACTCAGTACTTTGGTATAACCAAGACTACAAATAAACCACGGTCGGGCACTCTATACCCGAAAAAGACATGTTCGTTGATATATAATTAAAACACATTTTATTAAATAGAATTACGTGACAACTCTCAAAACCAGTACAATAATTGTTGTGTGGTTTTTTAGAGATTATGTATTTCATTATTATGACAATCTATCGAATTATGCAAAACATAATGCTAATATTAAATGGACAATGAACATATTTTCCAAGATTAGTGATGTCTTTAGTTTCATCAGAGATACATAAACTCAGTAACTTATACATACAGGAGTGAACATTTTTCTTAATATATATCTTACTGAAATGATTATACAGAGAAACAATAATAAAATTATTTTAGCGTGTACATGTACCATAATTCCCATATTTAAGAGACTAAAATACTGCATTTCCAAAATTTAAGTGATTTATGTACCGTATTTGCCATATTTAATAACAACCAATATTTTTCTGTTCCATCGTGTCTGCCCGCTTTTATTCTGAGAACTTGTTGAGGCCGCAAGTAATTTAATAAAATTACGTTATATAGCATTATTTTTAAGCAGTCGAGATAATATTCAAGTTCTAAATCACTCTTAATTCCTTAAAAAGAAAGAGTTTTGATGTTTACATAAAAATTTTCTCAAATAGTTAAAAACAATCCAGTAATTGTTATTTGCATGCAGTTGAAAAATATTTAATCTCATTAATGTAGGATTTTCCTAAACATACAATCTCACCCATATAACATCTGTTGAGATTTAATATCCATGATATCACATTTTTGGTGGAAAAATTGTATAACATATCTGGGGTTATGTTCAAAATGCAATTATTGGAGGATAAAATATTACATCAATGTTGCAAAAATGATATGTATCGGTTCCAGTAAGATAGAGCTATTCCAAATTAAAAATGTACATAACATTGTGTTATTATTTTTAGAAATTTATCATGTGACTTTTCAATTTATTTGACGTTAGTCTTGTTCCTTTTGTTGTTTTATGGCACAGCAGCACACACAGATTAATTAGTATCAACGTCTTTACAGTCATGCCCAATAACAACACTGTGGTAGTCTTTAATGGTTGATCCAAGAGTAATTTTCCAACTCAGCAAATTGGTCACGTGTCTGGCCTACTAATCACAGAGCACCTTGGCTCCTGCCTCAACTATTCACTTTTTAAGACATAAAGGGAGAGCTGGTGCAGCCTATTCCATATAGCCTAACCCTTAACCACATATCTCTCATGCATAATTAATTAATAGCATTGAGATCTTTTACAAAATCAGTATTACCCAAATAGATGAGTTGGTCAGCTGCTTACATATTTTATTGACCTTCTTTGCGGTCTATTATACAAAGCACACACACGCGCGTGCGCGTGCATTTGAAAGGACCGAAATTGAGCGATATTTCGAGGTACACTGTATGGGTTATGCTCAAGAATTGTGAATCCAATAGAAAGTGAAGCAAAATTAGCAGGTGATTTCAGATTTATAAAAAATACCACTCCCGTGGCCTAGTTGTTAGAGCGCCCGCCTCGGATGCGGGTGGTCGTGGGTTTCGATCCCAGGGCGGGTCATAAAAAAAACTGGTTGACCTGGTGTCAGAATAATGTGAATGGGTGGGACATCATGCTACATGTCTGGGGCATGATACCCCAGTGCTAGACATCACTATAAACTGTTATACTGCAGACATCGTAGCAATATGACAGAAAAACCGTTAAAGCTAAGTTAAAAATCCAAATAACAAATAATACAGATTAATAAAATCTGACAAGCAGAAATATTTCATGTTGGAAATGAGGCATGATGGTATTTTCAAGTACTGCTTAAGTGATTACAGTGTTGAAATTTTTAGTTCCAAATCATTAAAGTCGCATTTGAGTTTAGCAATGCAGTTATTGGCAATCTTCACAAGCATCGATTATATTCACAAGGGTTGGTTCATTAGGATTATTCCAGAATGTTAGCTGTTTTCCTAACCAAAGATTTGTATAATTTGTTAATATGCTGAAAGTATCTGTTCAATAAATGGCAATAACTTACGTTTAGGCCGTTTATCAGGGAATGATTACCTGAGGGGATTAAGAGAAGGAGAAAAACATAAAAATGCACTTCATTCACAGCAAATGGTTTCAAGACAGCCCTAATTTAGATTAGGGGACTTACTCATACGAATTTATGGCAACGTGCTGAGAAATCAGTATTTAGATAAAGTTTGGAACGTTGCTTACGTGGTTTTGTGGAAAGAATACATGCAAAGACGTTAATGAAATTGAGTTGTAGGAATGATATATGAGTGGTCGTCACCATAGGTGTTCGTTACAATGAAAATTGAGTCTAACTTGTAACAATATAACAAGGGAAGACACCGGTCCGCACCCTCTCTAGTTCCATCCATGCTACTTTATCCTAATTGCGTCTACTAATTTCCAACTTAAACCAGTCGTAATCAAGAATAGTTCATTTTTAAAAATAACTCAACACAATTTGTTCAGTTTGTGACATATTGGACAAAATGTAAAAAATTTTCGCCGATTTTGGAAAAATGATGTGGCCTGTAAGTGCCGTTTGCATTCGGATACACATGGATTTCACCATTGAAAGTAAGGTAAGATCCGAACAATCTCGTGTAATTGTGGTAAATTGATGCTTATTTTCTAAAATCAATATTTTTTTGCCACCAAAATTAAAACGCATCACAATATACATTAACGATATTTACTGCGGACACGAGGTTGTTAGGATCTTACATTTCGGTCAATGGTGAAATCCAAGAATGAAAATTGCGCTACTGGTCAGATAACTTGTAAGAACGTATAAATCGGCGAACAATTATTGTTTTCTTCTCCAATATGTCTCAAACTGAACGAAGTGTATCGAGGTGTTTTGAAAATTGAACTATTCTTGATTACGACTGACTTAAGCTGAAAATTGACATGCGCAATTAGGATAAACTAGCAGGGTTGGAACTACCAAGGGGTGCGGACTGGTGTCTTCCCTTGTGTTATATTATTGCAGGTTACTTTATTTTTTGGAGGGTGCTTTTCCCTGTTTGATCTTTGCAGACAATTTAGGGAGGCCCTCCTGCCATACTTGTAATGGATTTAATGATACTCCACTTAGAATTATACCAGAACTGGTCATTAACAACGGTAGATATGATATTTCTCGAAGGATCTTGTTGTAGTATTTGTAACATTTTTTTACGCACCAAAGTTTTTTGTCATAATATTTGTAGTATTGTAATAGTGCATCCACATCCTGTTATGGAATATCTTTTGAAATATGGTTGAAATCAACTATATTTCTTTTCATTATAATATTTGTTTACATATTCCCAGGCTTGGTTATTGTAATTCAGCTACAAATTCCAAACACCACCAATAAGGGACACGGCCTTTAAAATTTTCATTAGCTGGATGAAGTAGAAATTCTTCCTCAGAATTTTTATCTATTGTTACAGTTACAGTTTCAGAAATCTCACATTCAAATATTGTGAATATGCGAATAATTAGAAAATATTTTAAACTTTGCAATGCTAAGTACTGACAATCTATACACACCATAAACCTCCGCAGTGTATTTAATAGAATTATTTTGCTGCGACCATATATCAGATCCAGAAGCAACAGTATACACAATATTTTTAATCTGTTTGTGAGGAATTTTAATCATACTCGTTTTCTCAACAATACTAGGAATTCCACTAATAATAACATTGAGTTTTGTGTTAATATCAGTAAGTTTTATATAAACATTTGGTGGATTTCCAAAAAATGTATTATTTCTGTTTATGATTGTTTGAAAATTTATAAACGTATTCACGTGACTGTTATAATCAATTTTGATCGTGACTACTTCATTACTGATTGGAATCTGTTTATCATCGACGTATTTCTTAGTGCAGCGTCACTGTCCTCAGTTGGATATCCAAGATCTGTAATCTTGTTTTGGTTCTTAACAATATTCCCACTAAATAAATCACCAGCTTTTTTAACAAAATCATTAACTGATCTACCAGAATCTTGTATCTTACCTCGATTGTTAACAGTAACGATATTATTATCAACCGCAAAAGGATTTTGTACAAGTACATCTGACAGTTGTACATTACTCGTCTTTAATCGTCCTTCTTTGTCCTGGAAAATGACTACTTTATTTTGATCTACACTGGTAACATTTAGTAAATTATTGATTTCATTTTTGAGCTGATCAAGAGTTGCATACTTGGATAAATCACCTTGGTAACCTTCTGTGGATAAATCTCCTGATATTGTTCCAAATTTTGTATAGTAACTCATTATTTACTGTCCTACATAAAATTATCAACACTAGTTTAATATTATACAAAATGGCAAAATCGTCAATATTAAACTTTGATACAGAGAGACTGGTGAAGCACAAACATAACAATGAACTTCCTGATTGTCATTATCTTATTGTTGGGCGAACTGGATCGGGGAAAACAAATTTGCTTATGAACTTGCTTCTTGGTAATAATTTTAACTATAACAGAGTTTATATTTACACAATCAATCCACAGCAGGGTAAGTACGAGTTATTAAGCGAATATAATAACAAGCTTCGTGATGATCTTAAAGCTGGTGAAGATATTTTTTATAATTAGCCAGACAGAAGATCTTATTCCAGTTAATCAACTTGATGCAGATAAACACAAGATAGTAGTTTTTGACGATATTACGCTAAAAAACATGGAGATGAACAAAATAAGATCGTATTTTTTACTGTCACGAAACAATGTAATTCTGTTTATCTCGCTCAAGGTTTTTATAATGTTGACAGATTTATTCGGCGAAATACTGGTTGTTTTATATTATTTCCAGGACTGGACAATGTTGACGTTAGAAATATTGCAAGCGAGCAATGCGGTGACGTGACAAAAGATAAGTTTATTGAACTTTATCGTAATGCTACAAAAGATAAATACAACTTTTTCTTATTTGATAAACTTACACATGATCCAACTAAAATGTTTCGCTGTTGTATTAACATTTACTTGCAGTAAAGGGTTTCAATTTTATAAAAAAAAGTAAAATAATAATAATGGACAAACGAGCACGATACAGAAAAAATATAGAAGATCTAAAAAAAACTTGCTCAATCTCAGGTATTACTTAGGAAAAAAGTACAACAAGCACGAAGTGGACAAGTAACTGCTACAGAAACAACAGCTACGATTTTCAAACCAGTTACTGAGGCACTATTAGGTAAACAACCTGAAACTCAACCACTATCAGAAGAAGAACTTAAACAACTGCAAGAAAAAGGGTTGGTTGAAATAGTTAAAGAACAACAAGAAGCAGCTGCTGCAAAAATTGTTACTAGATCTGATGAAGGAAAAAGAAAACTAACTGAAGCAATTACAGCAAATATAGCTGATCCTGCTACTAGACAAGCTGAAACAGATCGTTTGAAAAATAATCCGCTGGAACTTGAGCGACGATTGACAGAGTTAACAACACTAAGAATAAAAAATATTATAAAAAATTTATCAGGAGAAATGAACGATATCAAAGAAGAGCAACAAAGAGTTGGTGATCTTACTGTAAAGTTTATGGAAGTTGGAGAGCCAAGACTTCATTTTATAAGAATAGCAAATAATACGATAGATCCTAAAGAGTATGATGATTTTTTAAAGAAAGAAAATATAAAAGATATTGATAATATAAGCAAGTGGACTGATGCAGAATATCAAGCATTAATCGATAGATTAGATGAAATTTTAAGGGACGGAGCTGCTGCTAAAGATGAATCAAACACGGTTACAGAAATTGATGGTATGAATCCATTTTATAATATGATGAGACATAGCATTATTGCTTTCATGTTTAAAAAACAGCAGAAAATACTAGAGCAAAACCTTTTAGTAAAGGGTGGAGTTTTAAAAGAAAAATTGATACACTCGATAAAACTCGTGTAGAAAAAAGTAGAGAAGTGAAAAACAGGAACTGGTGTAAAAATATTTACTTTAACTACTGAAATGATAGGTAGATTAATGTTATTAATATCATCAAAAGAAGCTGGGAATGATAATGCTGAACTTTATAATAAAATCATTAACAAACTTGATCATCTAAGATCGAGCGAATTATTAACATCTGACGAATATGAAACTTTACACAGCGACTTAATCGTGGAGACTTAATTTTGTAAAATGATCTAATATAAAATGAATGCAAACAACATTATTGCTAAACTCTTGCGAGTCTGCGATAGATAGCGCAAATTTTGCAGTAAATTATATTCCGCCTATCCAACTAGATCCTGAAAAACAATATGAGATTGGATTAATCTCTTGTACTTGCTGGAATGCTATGCCTAACGTTAAAACTGATGTTAACGATGAAAAGTGGTTTACTACGTTTACACGTTCTTCAATATCTACAACAACAAAAAAAAATTCCACAAGGAACTTATAATATTACTGATCTAAACAGGACAATCAAAGACCTCATAACAAAAGCTGTCGGTGTGGCTGATAATTTTGAGTTGGCAGCGAATTATAACACATTGCGAGCTAGGATAACTTTGAAAAATATGCTAATCGCTCTTGAACCAAGAGAAAGAAGTATTACACAACTGTTAGGATTTACTGAAAAAGTTACAATGCACTTGATCAGGCCATTACGTATGACAGTGAACTGCCAGTAAATATAACAGAAGTAAATACAATATTAGTAAATTGCTCTATTGCTTCTGGCTCTTATACATCAAAAGTTAGCAAGGGTCAAACGATTTACAGTTTTTCACCAGAAGTTCCGCTAGGTTCTCTCATGCAAATAACTCCACGACATATTATCTATTATCCTTTAAATCTTGAAAATCAAATATCAAGTATAATAATGCAGTTGACAGATCAATCTGGAGAACAGTTACATGTTAATAATGAAGTTGTAACTTATTTTTTACATCTACGCGAGCAGCAGTAAAAATTATGCAACATTAGATATGAAACAATGAAGCAATGAAACAAAGAAACAAATTTATCGAAGAAAAATAAAAGGAGGATTTTTTGGAAATATTTTTACTAAAGTTATTGAAAATGTCCCGGGTATAGCCGCGTAAAGTTGCACCAATTGCTATTGACGCGTGTAAAGCTTTTGCAACTGGGTCTGCATCTGCCGCTGGGACTGCGGTGGGACAAAAAATAGCTGATAAAATAAAAGGTGATCCACCAACCGCATCTGAAAAAACAAGCTATCTCAGAAATCGCTCCAACAAAAGAAACTCAACGAGCTATGATAACAACAACAAAAAAACTATTATCACCAAAAGGCGAGCAGATCATACAAAAATTAATATCTAAAGTACCAATGCTGCAATAAAATTTTATATAATCTAATAAATAAAATGTCTGCTAAAAATTATCTCGAGTTAACAGAAGCTCATGATATCGACAACGCTGTGACAGAATTTGAGTATGTTGAATATCTTGATGAAAATTCTAACGAACCAAATAAAGCTGGTATTAGAAACTTTAACACCAGAGACGAAGACGTATTTCTACTGCCACATAAGGCTATGTTAGAAGTTCGTGGTCAGATTATGACAGTAGCCAATCCACCTGCTGCAATTGCAGTTGGAGCAGAAATAGCTCTTATAAATAACGGCTGGAGTTTATTCAAAAGTGCTAGATATCAACTGGCCAATCAAACTATAGAAGATATTTCAGGTCATCTACAAGTTGCAAATACAATTTTAAATATTATTTCGTTTTCAGATGATTACACGAGATCAACTGCAAACAACATGATGTGGTTTAAAGATACTGGACGGGGTATAGCTGAATCAACTGAATTTTTTAAGAGAGGTGCTATAGTACATGGAGCTGATGATGATGCAAATGTTGCAATTGTGAGAAATTTTCTCATTGCTAATACAGACGCACTAGGTATAGCAGCACCAGGTGCAGCTGATAATGCAGACGCTACAAGAGTTTCCCTTACAGCAGCTTTTAAACATCTTAATATAACACCACCAGCTGCAGATGCAAACGGTAATGCGATGTTAAGTTTGCCTCCTAACACATTTGACGTGAGAAATCCACGTTATAACGAAGGTTTTGCTAAGCGAAGAGAACTTGTAGCAAGATCACGTCAAATTACAATGATGCTTCCGCTAAGAATGATTTTCAGCTTTTGTCGCGATCATGATAACGTATTTCGCGGAGTAAAACATACGCTTATTTTAGATCGAACAGAACAAAACGATTTCTTGTTTAGATCTGGAGGGGTTGATGTACAGTTTATCATAAACAAACTTTCTTTGTGGATGCCATGTATAACACCATCGATCAAAAAAAATGTCAGAATTAAATAGCACACTTGATAAGCATACAAACAGAATTTATTTTAAGCAGCATAAAATATATCATATAGCGGTTCCAAATACTAGTGACTACACGTGGAGGGTCACAACAGCATCAAGCGAACAACTGCCGAGACAAATATTTGTCGTATTTCAACAGCACGCCCGACGAGGAAACCAACAACAAAATAATACAATATTTGACCACGCTGTCAGACGAATATGCGCTAGATTAAATTCAAAGCAATATCCAGATCGAGCTATAGAGTGCAATTTTTCAGATGACGCTAATAAAAATATTACTCGACCTTACATGTATCTGCTTGACGCAATGCAAAAATATCAAGATGTTGAAAATGGAACTCAGATATCAGCAGAGGAATTTCGAACACTTTATCCTATATTTCATTTTGATGTTAGTAAACATAACGAGCGAATTGTAGACAGCACAGCGGGTATTGAAATTACCTGGACACTTGGAGAGGTTCCAGTAGCGCCGTTATACGTATACGCATTAGTGATTAGTGATAGATTTATCACGGTAGATTCTATTGGAGGTAAAATGACAGTTCAAGTCTAATCTACGGTTGTTATATAAAATGGCAAAGTTAAAAAATAGTCGCTGCTATTGCAAAGCGAGAACATGTATCATTAAAAATCAATCCTAATATTATATTTCTGATGGTGTTTTAACAAAATTGATGGTAACAAAAACTTTCAAGTAAAGAAGTATGATCGTAAAAAAAACTTTATTTTAAATTTGAGTGCTGCACAAATGACAGCGATGGCAAACGATATTGTTGTCAAAGTTGGTTTTCTTGGTCCGGCACTATCAGTATTAGCTAGCACAATAATACCAAATGTTTTGCTGGTGTTGGGAACATTATGACTAGCAGCAATGTCAGGAGCAGTCTCTGGCGCGATGAAAAAAGCTGTTGAGGGTAATGGTATCATTCGTGGAAGTGGAATAAAACAATGTGAACTTTATGTAAATAATATATTATAATTCCACAACGGAAACAAATCGCCAAGAACAAAATCGCCAGCAAAAAAGAAAACAAAAAAAAGAAAACAACAAAATCGCCAACACAAAAATGCAAATGCATATGCAATCAAACAAAAGAAGGAGGAATTATTCCGTTCGCACCACTTTTGGCGGGACTAGCGGAACGTCTGCTGCCAAATCTTTTAGGAATCGGACGTGGCCTAACATTACCAGGAACACAACCACCCCGCTGAGTAATTTTGATATAATTGATAAATTAAAAGCGCTTCCTGGATTTCACGGAGTTTATTCTAAAGATGAACTCGCAGAAATAAACTCGCCATCAGCTGTAAGTTCGTGTGTGATAAATTTGCAAGAGTTCAATGACGGATCCGGTACACATTGGGTAGCAGTTTATAATAATAATTATTTCGACTCGTTTGGACTTCCTCAAAGCGATGTAATAACAAAGTATATGAACAAAAAATATAAAAAGTATATTATTCGTCAAATCAACTCCAACCTGTTGGAACGTCTGCTTGCGGATATTATTGTATTATGTTTATCCGACAGATGAGCAGAAATCTCAATTTTTTAAAATTTATTTTACAGTGTGACAAGCAACTTTCTCACTTTAATGATGAGATTGCAAATAATTTTATCTAAACTTACAAATATAATAATGTCAACATATTGTCTCAAGTGTAGAACTAAAACAGAAAATATTAATGAAACAACAGGAAAAAAACAAAAAAACAACAGGATGATATTAAAAAGTATTTGTGCAATCTGCGGAAAAAGAAATAATATGTTTTTAAAGAAAACGTCCCCAGCGACAGTGTCGATAGGATCTGGCTATCCTGATATCGTCAGGGAGGTTATTTTAGTAGACGACTAAAAATATAGAATGATATCCAACTGTGAATCTGACAGAGATTTGTGTCTTGAGCAAAATAAAATTGTCGCATACTGTCAATGTTGTAACAACAGAGAAATAATAGGTACAGGTATAGATATACACAAAATTGTTGGAAAATTACCAAAACCAAAAGGCGGTTGGACTTTGCCAGGTCATCGGTATACAGGACCTTATTATCCGCTAGATCAACAACTAGATGAAAACGAAAATCCGTTGCCAGGACAAGAGCCTTACAATCAAGTGGATGCAATAGCAATGCGTCATGATATCTGTTATCGTGATCATCATGAAAACTCGAAAGCAGATTGTGATAAAGTGATGTTAGACGAATTACGTGATAAGGAGCCAACAAATCTACGAGAACGTTTTGTTAGAGCATTTGTTCAGGGAATGATTGGAGCAAAATATAAATTAGGACTTGGAAAAAAGTATACGATGATCTTGCAGTCGAACTACATAGACCTAAAAAAAATAAGTTTCCACGACGTAATACGCTGTAGATGATATCTGGGCAATAGATTTGGTGGATGTATCCAATCTGGCTCAGTTTAACGTTGGCGCTGATGGTGCTCCAAAAAGGTATTTGTTTAACGTTATAGACGTTTTTAGTAAATACGCTTTTAGTGTTCCTGTTTCGGATAAGACTTCAATGACTGATGCGCTAAAACAAATAATAACGAGTACAGAAAGAAAACCAAATGAAATCTGGACTGATCACGGAGCCGAGATTTTTAACAAAACGTTTGAGCAGATTCTAGAACAAAATAATATAAAATAATATGTTACAAGAAACGATGGTAAAAGCGTTGTTGTCGAGAGATTTAATCGCACGTTAAACGAAAAAATACACAAACATATTATAGCTAAAACACCAACAGGTACATCGATGACTTTTCTCGAATCGTAGGCGAATATAATAACACAAAACATCGAACCATCAAAATGTCACCCAATAAGGCTATTAAAAATCCGAAACTAGCAAATGAAAACATGTACCGCAGACATAAATTTAAGGTTGGTGATAAAGTTAGAATTTCTTTGATAAAAAAGGTATTTGCGAAAGGATTTACTCCGAACTGTAGCGAAGAAGTATTTGTTGTTGATAAAGTACTTTTAACAATACCTGTCACGTACGCTTTAAAAGATCTGGCAGGGAAACCTATCATAGGTAGTTTTTACGAACAAGAACTACAGAAAACTGAGCAGGATGTTTTCGTTATTGAAAAAGAGATTAGAAAAAAAGGAGATAAAAGTTTAGACAAATGGCGTGGGTATAGCGATAAATTTAACAGTTGGATCCCAACCAAACAAATTATGATATAATGCTATTATAAATTTCCTCATACCTTTGTATGACAGATTTACATTTTACTGGTTGACATAACGATATTAGATATTGTCCGCGATCGTCAGAGATCGTCATTAGATTAAAAATCTTGACAAATATGAAATCGAATTTGATATTTTTCTGTCGGCCTGGAATATTGATGTTTAAGAAAGGTCTGATTAGCTGCCAAAATATTTGCTGTTCGGCAACGGTAAAATTAATTTTCATTATTTTATTTTCAATGTGTTACTTGGCATTATGTCGTTCAGTTGTTGGTCTGCTGTAATTAAATCTGTCAGAAACAGTGACTATTTCACCATCATCGTCAGATTCGTTGTTATATAAAATATCATCTTCGCTACGAAATCTTTGGAAAATGTAATACTATGCGTGACCTTATCGCTTACATCACTTGTATCTTCTTTGTATAATTGAGCGAGTCGTTTCATTAAGTCCATGATTATAATATATTTTTATCTATTTGTTATTATAAGATGACTGACAAGATAAAATATCACCAAAAAGTTATTATAGTAAATTACAACGAACTAGCCGAAGCGGTAAGAAAATGTTTGTCGGGTTATAGTCCATATTCTGTTGACGTAATTGTAATGCAAGGTGATTCTCATAAAATATTGCTAACAGAAACAAAAAAAAATAAAATTAATGAAAGTGCAGTAATGAATCTAAAATTTGATCGCAATAATGTTATAGCATTTGCTTATCATTGTTTGACTATCACCGAATTACAAAATATCATATCTAAAAACAATCCTAGCATTGTATTTGCTTGAAAAAGTTGATTTTATTACTCCATCAGCTACAAATTTTACGACTGCGGGATTTATTTTATAATATTTCATCGTAGCTGTAATCGATTTGAATTTCATCTCCTCGTCCGTTTCGAGGTTTAACGAACAACAGATTTTTCTGGAAGTCTAAAATTACTACCGTTACCACCTCGTCCTTTTCTAACATTTTCATGTTGCGTCACTAGCTCTAAATTTTCCAATCGATTGCATGTTTTTAAGTAATTGCTTAATAATTGATTAATAACCAGACCATTTGGTATAGGTCCGTTAAACACCTCATAAGCAAACCATGACCATAATAACGAACTTGATCTGTCGATGTTTTTCTAACACCTACTATGATATATACCATATTGCTTATAGTACCAAGAACTTGTTTAGTCTTTTTGCTTCTAATAATACCCTGATCGTTAGCTTCGTATAAATCAAAGTCTGGGTGCGGCTGAAACTCGTTTTGGAAAGATAAGTTTTCAATGTTGTCATCAGTGATTGCACTGTTCACATGATATACACGCTGTCCCTTTGGAATATCATCGCAGAACAACGTGTAAATAAAATCTTTTCTAAGCATTGTAATCCTCTCGGTATTATCTCACTTTACACTAAACTGATAACCCGCTGACGTTAATTTGCCAACAGATATTCCAGTTTTGATGTTAGTGACTGAACCTAATGCATTTCCAGCGTATAAGTTGTACTTTGGGTGAACGTGATATACCTCTTGCTC
Organism: Potamilus streckersoni; assembly: GCA_016746295.1. Classification (NCBI taxonomy): domain Eukaryota; kingdom Metazoa; phylum Mollusca; class Bivalvia; order Unionida; family Unionidae; genus Potamilus; species Potamilus streckersoni. Next base: position 732,395 of record JAEAOA010000421.1, read on the forward strand.
ACGTGCGCTTGTCAGATTTGCTGTCATTATACTATAGGTGATTTTGTATAACTCTAATTGTTTTAGCGCATGCGCAGTGTAAGGTAAATTATCAATTAGATATTATACTATAGTATAGCAATGTCGAAATTGCGTGATATAGCCAAGAGAAGCCTTATGGGAGAACCTGATAAAATAGCGACTGCTTTTGCAGGATTTGATAATAGTTATCGGTTTGATAAACAAATCGTGCTAGCAAATTTTACTGCAACAAATCTTTACCACCTGCTACAGACAACTGTAAAACGTGAGCTCGAAAAACATAAAAGTATAAGATTATTAGTGCAATATCATGCTATATTTTCAAAGCTACTTGTAACGAAAGAATCAACTGAAAAGGAAATTGCAGACCCTTATATGAACGCAAAATTAAGACGTGTTTTGCTTGGAACTGATCTTTTATCACTACCTGATGAAATACACCAAAAAACTTGGGAAAAATAGAGGAATTCACCGAATTAGGTTCGGGTTGGAAGTTTGAAATGATCAATGAAATTTTGTTTCACACGATGAAATATGACGCATTACGCGGTAGTTCGTACATCGACCTGCCACCAAAAATAAAAAATAAAAGATGTTGTATAAAAATAAAAACGTAGATAAATGTTTCCAATGGGATGTTCTTTCCGCGCTATTTCCAGCAGAAAAAAAAAACGCTACTCGTGTTGAAAAGTATATCAGTCACGTGTTAAGATTAAAAAATTAAAGGTATTACCTTTCCAGTGGCAGAAAATCAAATACCAAAATTTGAAAAGCAAAACAATATTTCGATTACGTTTTCGGACTAGATGAAAAAGAGGATGTATATCCGAGATATATTTCAGAAAAAGCTTCACAATCGACTATAAATTTACTGTTGTATAAAAATCATTACGTTTGGATCAAAACCTTTAACGGATTAGTTGGTAAACAGTATAATAAGAATAAGAATAAAAAGTTCTTTTGTTACCGCTGCTTGCATGGCTGTACAAACAATGAAACATTACAAAATCATTTGCAGTACTGTAGTGATGTACAAAGAATAACAATGCCATCTAAAACGATAGTGTGTTACAGTTTGTCCATCATAATCACAAACTAAAAATTCCTTTCGTCATATACGCTGATTTCGAATGCTTACTTCAACCTGTACTTGGCGTAGAAAATAATCCTAATCAATCGAGTACAAGAAAAATTCAAAATCATGTTCCGTGTGGAGTAGCGTACAAGGTAGTTTGTCGTACCGATTCTAGATTATCTAAACCAATCAAATTATATCGTGGTAAAAATCCAGCTGTCTGGCTTCTCAAGCAGTTGATAAACGAATTTAATAATATTACTTATCGTTTGAAAAGAGTAACGCCAATGATTAAATTAACACCTCAACAAGAATCCGATCACGAGTGAAAAAGCTTTTGACGATAACAAAAAGTACATGACCATTGCCATTTGACCGGACAGTACCGTAGAGCGGCTCATGCTCAGTGTAATTTAAAATTTCATGCTCCAAATTTTATTCCAGTTATTCTTCACAATTTTCATGGATATGATAGTCACATTTTAGTAGAAGCTTTTGGTGATCCTGACATAAAAGCTCGTCTGAAACTCTATAATATCATCAAATGCATTCCAAATAATTTTGAAAAGTATATGTCAGTTACGCAAGGTAAATTGCGTTTCATTGACAGCCTGCAGTTTATGGAAGACTCGTTAGAAGAGTTAGTAAAAGGTTGTAGTAAATTTGATAACCTAAGAGACTGTTTTGGAGATAAATTTAATCTACTAGATGAAAAGTGGGTATTTCCGTACGAATATATCAACGATTGGAGTAAATTTGATGAAACATCTTTACCTGACAAAAACAAATTTTACTCGCAACCGAAAAATGAAAATATAACCTATGACGAGTACAAGTATGCACAAGATATCTGGAAAGAGTTTGATTGTGAGACGTTTGGTGATTATCATGATTTGTATTTATAAACTGACGTGTTATTATTAGCAGATGTTTTTGAAAATTTCGAGAAGTGAGTTATAATAATTATGGACTATATCCTTGCTGGTATTATTCTGCCCCTGAGCTGTCATGGGATGCTCTGCTAAAGTTTAGTAAGGTAAGGTTATGATTACTGACTGACGTCGATATGTTCAATTTTATCGAAAAAGGTATCAGAGGCGGTATTAGCGTGATAACGAAGAAATATGCTGAAGCAAACAACACATATTTGAAAGAGTATAATCCTGAGCTTCCTTCGAAGTATATAATTTATCTAGATTGTAACAACTTGTACGGCAGTTCAATGATAGAACCAGTGTCTCTTGGTGGATTTCACGTGATCACGGCTGATCGATTTCTATCTGAAACAGAAAAAAAGATACCTGTCGATGTTTCATATTTCGTTGAAGTTGATCTTGATTATCCAACTTGGCTGCACAAATTGCATAACGATTACCCTTTCTGCGCGGAATCGATGGTTATAGATTATAGTTCGTTATCAAAAAAACAACCAGCGTTAGCATCACCAAGGCAACATTCCATGGTCAAGAAACTAGTACCAAATTTGCTTAATAAACGTAATTATGTTTTGCATTACAAAGTTTTAAAACAAGCAGTCGATGCTGGTCTTGTGTTGAGAAACGTTCATCGTGTACTAAAATTTAATCAGTCGCCGTGGATGAGAGGTTACATTAACTCAAACACTTCAAGAAGGGCTGCAGCAAAAACAGATTTTGAGAAAAACTTCTTCAAATTAATGAACAATTCCGTTTTTGGTAAGACCATGGAGAATATTAGGAAACGCGTAAATATTGAACTAGTTAATGATGTCAATCGCAGAAACAAACTTGTGTCAGACGATGATTTTGAAAGCATGAAAAATTTAAATGAGAATCTTGTTGCAATACAAAGAAGAAAAATAAATCTAAAGCTAAACAAGCTGAGCTACGCTGGAGCTGCAGTGTTAGATTTATCAAAGTGGCTGATGTACGATTTTCATTATAATATTGTTAAAAATCAGTGGCCGGCCAGTAGATTATTGTTTACTGATACTGATTCACTCGTATATGACATCGAATGCGAGGACATCTATCAGGACATGTACAATAATCTACATCTGTTTGATCTTTCTGATTACCCACGTGACAGTAAATTTCATGACTATACAAATAAAAAGGTTACTGGTAAGTTCAAAGATGAAATGAACTCGAGCGCTATCAAATACTTTATCGGTTTACGCAGCAAAATGTATGCTGTATTGTTCGACAATAATAAAATAATGAAATAAGCAAAAGGTCTGCCTCGTGATTTTGTTAAAAAGTTTATGAAATTTGATGACTACAAGTACGCGCTTGATGGCGGTGTTAGTTTTATGAGAGCTATGGCAATTCGGACTAATCATCATAAGCGTGAAACAAATGTCATTATCAAACGTGGATTGAGTAATTTTGATGACAAACGTTATTGCGAAAATGGGTAGATACACTTGCCCTTGGGTATTGTCAAGGTGATGACCGACTAAAATTTTATCTAAACTTATAAAATAATGTTTGAAAATTTGACAATGACAAATAGCTACAGTAGCAAAATCAAATATCTAATGATGGACGGCAAACAATTGACAGTTGAATTTAATAATGAAACATCAGGTACATGCTTTAGTGGAACACGTGACAAGCTAAAACTTTCACTCATCAGATCTGATAACAGCGAGTATTTCATTTATCTCGAACAATTGTGTCAAAAGTTGCTAGCGGAATTTAAAAATTTCACAGTCCGATTAGCCAACAAAAATATACTAAACTCACAATTGATCTCGATCAGTCAAAGGTATATTTTATCGACAAAAAATATCCTCTAAACAAACCACAAATAATAGAATTATTCGAGTCCCGTCGCTGTGTGAGCGGTAAAGTAAAATTTAGTCTCTACAATCGTGATAATGAAATATTTCTAATATCAACAATTGAAACATTAATCATTTGTAATGAGGTATAAAATAATATCACTTACCTTTCTCACGTTCTAATTTCCGCTTGATTCTTGTTGAAGGCCGGCTCTACTGCGTAATTAAGAATCTACAGGTCTTTTATACACGGGTGATCACGTGTGAATATTATGAGATTTCATTGGCCCTGGCAAAATCTCTAGCTTACCGGGATGATTAACGGATCATTGTGTAAAATACAGGACAGGATAGGTATGCTATCACCTGTTGTTGTATAATGACGAAGTTTGTGGGAGTTTACCTAGATACTCTACCTGGATTTACTAACACCTGTAATAACAGAGAGAGGAAGGATAGGCTAGAAACATTACTAATACTTTTGTAAAAAAAGGGGTGGGGTAGAGTTTATGATATAGTTTTTATTTGTTTGGAGAGGCAAAAGTGGGGTGGGGTTTGAGCTAGCAACCTTGTTGCCTTATACTACTTTAGGGCAGTACTTAGATTTTGATTGAAGCTTTCTTCAATGTTCTCATGTTGTTGATGTAATGTGATTTGGTCGTTTCTTGGTTGTTTACTTCTTGGTGCTGCTCTTGGTTTCAGCATTTGTTGTTGTTGTTGTTGCTGCTCCACATTTGAGGATTTGAGGGTTTATTTTGTAGGTTGTGTTTTATCATTGGTCCTTCATTTTCGTGTTGCTGATGTTTCTGACTTCCTGTCTGCTGTTCTTTCCTATTTAATATTGGTTCAGGACTTTTTTGTTTTGTTGTTGTTGTTGTTGTTGCTCTCTTTTTTAAACATCTCGTTGCTGAAGTTTGACTGTTTATTGTTGTTCGGCTTTGTTGTTGCTGCTACAGGTTAGGCTCCCAATTTTATTTATAACAAACCCCTGTGCTATGATTGTCACTGTGAACTGAACTTTCTTACAAATTTCAAAGCATATACACGAATCTAATACGTCGTTTCACGTACACGCGCACGGAGGACACGTGTAATTTCGCAATGCATCTGGACATTAGGTAAGCATGACCAAGTATTAGCCAATCGTTTTCAAAGCTATTCCTGAATGTTTGCTTACGACGAATTTACCATCATACACAACTCGTGCTTACACTAGTCACATTTACAATTTAAGTGAAGACGATGTTTCTAACAACATAGACCCATGCTAACATAATAATAATAATAATCATAATAATAATAATAATAATAATAATAATAATAATAATAATAATAATAATAATAATAATAATAATAATAATAATAATAATAATAATAATAATAATAACAATAACATTTAATGAAATGAAAATGAAATAAAAAGGTTTATACAGAATTCATTCCTTAACACACACACACACACACACACACACACACATTTCAACTACAAGGTCGTAACAATATCTATTTATGAAAAGTCCGTGTCGACTCCAAATGTGTGTTGTTTATTTTTGTCGTGGATTGTTGACGTTATCAATATCCATGACAAATACACTTCACCTATCGAGCTTGACTGTGCAGCAAGTTCATCTTGGCATAATTGCTCCATCTGACGAAAAAGAGGATGAGTCAGTCTAAGATGGACAGTGTCTGCTTCCATCTCTATGTCTTGGGTTTTAGGAATCAGTTATGTTCTGGTTATTGATAATATGGTTCCTCGCTAACGCTCTTCGTTTGCTCATGTGGTTTGCAGCTGCATTACTTTTCAATGGAGTTCTTACCACATTCGCAAAGAGATCATCTCCCGATGGAAATGATTGGAGTTGGGATAGTTCCCTTGTGTATTGGGTGCTCTATTCTATCTGACTGTGCAGTGATTGTGCTCATCGTTCCCACTCTTAAACAATCTGCTAATCTTGTCGAATTAAAAATGAAAGGAAACACTGATGATGATATCGATGAGATTAAGGTTGTTTTCGGCCATTAGACAAGTTAATAAACGTAGCTAATGCATTCAGTTTATTTATGTAATTGTTATTTGAACCCAAGTTATGAATGACATATTTGTTAGCACAGAGCGGCATCGGAAACATGAATTGAAATGTCAGACTCTTTTAGTCCAATAATGCCATGTTATCTAAGCTTGCCAATTATGTGTTAGTCACATAGTTTCATTGTAATAACTGTGTCCAATTTAAGTATTAAGAATTTAGAGTATATATTAACCGGATAGTATAAATTAATATATAGCCAGGAATTACCGATATCAATAAAGGGCCATGAATTACCACTCATTGATTAAGCAATCTTACTTATTCTTCCAAGTTCATACTAAAATTTTAGTTAGGATTAAAACAGTATTCCAAAACTGTCTAATTATTTATTCTACCGACTGGCAACCGAAAGAGGTTTTTGAAACCAATATGAGAACCCCACCCTATACAGTCAGTTAATTTCGGTTTAGCCGGTCCCTGATGGTTATTTCTTGTTGGTTGTTGCAGTTAGAACGGTCTTCACCTTCATCTTCCATTGCTTTATCGCTGGACTTTAGCTGCTCGTACATAAAGCTTAACACCATTGTGCCCTCTTTGAAACTAGCTATTTCCCTGTGACGGCTTGTCTCTGACAGTCAGGATTCCTATTTCCTTACGTGCCATGCCGCTTGAATTATCAAAATGGGCGAACTGAACGCAATATTAGCTACAGAAGTGCACGTGAAAGATAACATCCATAGGAATAGTACACAGTAATGATAGACAACGGGTCAGGAGGAATCAGGCGACCGAAAAAGAATGGCAAATAATACTTTTGTATAAAAAATAACAATAAAAAGGCACCAACATCTGTTCTAAATCCACATTTTTAAGTTTTATCAAACACCAGTAACCACAAAATGAACCAAGAAGTTAAAAAGATTATACCTACTTCCTTTCTTTTCGTGTACAAATGACAAACACTAAAAAACTGTTAAGATTGAACGTATTTACAAGGTCGATATGGCTGAGTCGTAAAGTCAGACTGACAATGATTTTAACAACGTCATTTTGTCATCGATGACACAAAGGTTGTTAGCTAAGGATATTAGACATCTATGATTACAAAAATTACACTTCTTTGTATTGTTTCTAGAGGAGTTCACATTCAAAACAATTCAGTGAATGCAATACCATGACTGTATAGCTCAAGAATATTTCCTAAAAATATTCACGCAACATTGAATCTGACCCTTGGAATCGCACATAAAATCTATATTGTTGTCTTCTAGAAGAAGTAATCCAGAAGAAGCAAAATGTTCATAACTGTGGTTGTTGAGCTAGTAGATAACTACGAAATTGGCTCAAGGACAATGACTGTCATCCAGGACGATGACAGAAGCTCGAACATTTGTGCCTTTCGATATGGATGAGGACGATTATGTTATCCACAAATGACTGGATTACAGAGATGTGTACGAGTTATGAGATAAAAGTTACGATGTTCCCAGGTATTCGTCTTCATTATTAATGATAAACAACGATTTCACAATTTCTATAACAAGTTGTCAATAAATCGAAGAACGAGATGACTTAGTACATTTTTGCAAGAGAATTTTGTTGCGTATCAATAAGGAAGCCTTTGGAGGTATGGACTGTACACTCAAGTATTTTATATCAAATACAATATGGGTAATTTAGTTAGGTGTTTAGATTTATCTGTTTCAGCTTTGGCTTTAATAAGAAATTACAACACATCCATATGTTTAGTTAAACGAAATGTGATAATCTTTTTATCGCTATTTGGGAGAAATCTTGGACATCGACGACGTTGCAAACCTTAAGAGGAAGACTTCTTGCTCAGACGAAATGAAGTGCATTTCCAATACTCTTTTTTTCTGGACCTCGTTTCCTTTGGTTAGCCAGAAAGTTGTGTCAACACGACTGTGATAGTGTGGGGGGTAATTTAAAACATTAAACCCCTCCTCCTTTCAATTCGGAGTCGTAACAAGGGAATGATCTCCCGAGGTGTAATTTCCCAGTGTGGACGGATAGATGGAACTTTACAAATAGCTGAGCAAAGTATTAAAAGAAATACGAGACCCCTTTCAATGAATGCAATATAACATTTTAATCAAATAACATATAATCAAAGAAACAATCAATTTCCCTGCAACAAATTACTAAATTACGTATTCAATTAAAACATAGCCAAATTGACTTTCTATTCAGCTGATAGTGAATGACAGAATTCAATACAGCGTATAAATATCATCATGTACTCGAGTGGTGATTTTGAGTCCAATCTTATGCTTTGACAGCATTGCCTGACACTTGTCTTCACACGATTTGTCTCCCACGTCCAACTACGTACTTGGTCCTCTTTGACCCTCACTGTTCTGACATCCCGAAGATGCAGATTTCCACTTCGACTCATTGAGTTCCCTCCGTATTCCACCTTTTCCTTTCTTTCGTTCGGAGTACGAAATATGAAGGTGAAACTCGAGCTAAGATGGTTGAACTCGAACTACGAAGCTGTCCCTTACTGTCGTTTCTTTTCCAAATAAACAGTTCTGGCCTTAGTCTGTCTTCTTGCTAAGACAACTATCTGGCTTCTTTGTAATTTCACAAAGACCGCTACTTCATTACACCTCTGGAGTAGACTTGCTCTTTTCTCAAAAATCATAACAAGAGGATTTTCCAAAAGATAGTTCCTAAATCGTTTATCAAAGTGTACGCCATTAAGTTTCCTCTGGCCAATCAGACATAATTGCTCCTAAAATTGTCCCTCCAAGTTATTTGTCCGTCGTCGGTTTCACTGGCCTAAACTATTTCACAATTAGCATTTAGCATCCTTTGAAAACTCGATTATTTGATGTGTGTCCCTTGTACCATAAGAAATGACCGGGTCAGATTTAACTGATGCTTAACGTAATTTTCATGTATGTTAAGATGAAATGAAGAAATAAACATTGAACTTTAACCAGACCTTTCTGCTTCGATTATGTTATCTTGAAAGCACAATTTATTTGACCTTGGGATTCAAAACGTTTCAAAATTCGACACATCACAACTACCTTTGGTACTACTGCGCCACGTATTGTTGACAACGAACCAAAAATGCCTTCTTTTGTTTCGGACAATTTAGGTAACATGTGCATCATGACTATTTTGTCATGCAATTGTTTTAAAGGATGCCATCATGTTGGCTGCGGCAGCAACTACAACATCAGGTGACAATAATGGAGAAGACAAAGTTGCTTTGAAGATGGGTTTATTGTTTCCGTAAGATGGAAAATGAACTTGTTATAAATTGGGTTTTACTGGTATTCTCACTACGACGAAGTAGTCAGAGAAAGAAGAAAGGGGGAGTGGAGACCGCCACATATCTAGGTTTTGAAATGTACGTGCGCGTTCCTTTTGCAGGACCTCTCTTTCCTGAAAGAGTCGTTTTGATAGATTTCTTCTAAGAGATATTTTACTGTTCGAAGAATCTGAATCTATCTTTGTCTGTCTTTCGTATTTTGGTTTTTGAATATATACTTATTTTCCAGATACGGCAATATGATCACATAGTATAGGCGAACACCTCTCGAAATCCACTTTACTTGGCATTACGATATTTTCTTTCTTCGTTTGAGTAACGATTCTTGGATGATCTAATTTTGTCAAACCTACTTCATGTTTGTCAAAAAGAGTTTTGTTTGGTGCGAAATAGGAATAATTCCACATAATGATCAGTCATACAGATCGTGCGATCGCTTTGCTTTGTTAAACTAGAATTTCAAGAAATGTAAAGAATTGTTGACCATTTGTACTTACGTGTGTGGACGCTATTGACATGGATTTGTAGGAATGATTAGTGAGAGGAAATAATGATTTAGATATGGTATGGAATATTACTAACAATTACATAATTACATGTGTCAGAATTAATATAGTTTTGTAAAATTCAACTGATAATTTATTACCCTTAAATACAAAATGAAAATTTAAAAAGAACTTTCAGTCTTTTGAAGTAAATCTCAAATAGTCCAAAAAGTTCTATCATGAGTTCTGATATATAAAGCTCTAATTAAATTCAAGTAGTGTTCTTAAAAATCTTTACGTTTGAATGTGTTGTTGTGCCTGTAGTGGCTTATGACGTGGAGATGTGCGAAACGTATTTTATTGAATGACACTAATATAATCGACAATGTTTATGTCTGAAATCACTATAATTCTAAATTATTGTTTCAGCCAAAATATTCCTGATGAATGCTTTATATTTCCAATGAATAATAATTTGAATAAATAATTCCATCCTAAATATACTGAACACAAGAAAAAGTCTGATTCTGCCTCAGATATCAAATTCGAGAATTATTATTTCGCAAGTAACCAAGATTATAAGTCCCTCTACTTGACCTAAGTTGCAATTACCATATCCGGAGATGCCCTGCCACTTAATGAAATTTTCCAATTTAGAAGAATCTATGCTGATAAAATATGTTACTAAAATAATAATAAAAAATGAGGCAAACATGAGGTAGACCAGGGAATTCCAATGTTCCAGACCTGGACTAAGATAAACATCTTTACGATAATAATACTAATCTGTATACTTAATCCGCAATAATAATAATTGAAATATTATTAGTTATATGTTCTGTTGTCCACAAAACAGATTTTACTGCTCAAGTACAAAATGATATTTATTGTGAATAAGGTCAAGTCCTAAATACAATTATACATAATATATAATCATAGAGAAAAAAACAAATAAGCAAACGAATAAAGAATACAAATTAAATATACATATCACTTATACTAAAACTCATAAACTCCTGTTACACAACCTGCTCAACAGTGCTAGTATCTAACAATTAAGAAATTCTTCAACGTATCCTGCATTCAATACAAATATATAAGGACTACCTATTAATCATAAGCGTGTTGTATTAAAAGAGTTTGAACAATGAGATTAGTATAAACCCATGATGAATAAAATACTGATTATTGTGTTTTTGAAGCAACTATAGGCAATAAATAATTATCCAGAACACACTTTTGATGCTGCAAAGTTAATGACGCTTTGGGATCCAAATATATGACCAATCCTTGCCAAGCATTAATAAATGCTAATTATTAGCAAAATGTGTGTGTGTGATTTATATTTTTAACGTAGTTTTAAAAAAAATTCAGTCATATCGCTACGATGTCTGCAGTGTGACAGATTATAGTGATGTCCAACACTGGGGCATCATGTCGCAGACATGTGGTACGCTGTCCTACCCAGTCACATTATCCTGACACCAGGCCAACCAGTCCTAACACTAAACTCTTAATGTTGAGCGCCAAGTGAAACAGGTGTTAGTATCATTTTTTAAAGTCTTTGGTATAACCCGGCCGAAGTTCGAACAAGCAAACTCCCGAATCCGAGGCGGGCTCTCTAACCGGCCACCGGAGCGGTCAGTAGCCAAATAATTTGTGAGATTTTCGCGCAAAATGTATTGATGAAACATACAGCAAACTCTTTATTACATGAACGTAATACAAGCATAAATCATGCACATTAATCTAGGGCATTCTTTTACCACTGTGTTCTAGAGAAAGCCCTAAAAAATACGATATCTCATTATTATTTGTGACAGATGTTACAAATATAAGCTGTATTAGAACAATATCAAAATGACAATGTTATCCAATAGCACTTTATTAATGCAACAAAAATTTCAAGAAATTGAAACTATTGAGGATGACCGCGACGTATTGTACGATACTGAACACATTGATAATGCACGCATGTTTATAATACTTATAACTTAAAATGGTATATCGTATTATGAAATACTTTGTAAGCAAGCCATGTACACTCATTTTTTAGAGTATTTATATTTTGGTTAATAAGGTTTACTAAACAAGCTGTTTCGTACATTTTAAAGTATAGATGTTAAAGTTAACGGCGTGGATGAGTTCATTTAGTCACTTATGAAACTTTCAAACAAGAACATGAATGAACATGATATTCTCAACAACAAACGCTAGACGCAGTAACTGAAAATACTGTTCTAATCATTGAAACAGTCATTTAGAAGAGATATTCGTATCTTTTCGCAAATGGAATGGTCCAAACTATAAACGTATAGCATAGGGTTTATAAAATTATAGCACAGAAAAGCATATCAAGGTCAAGGGCTATCGCATATCTAATAGGAATATAATCATTTCACAAGTCTGTCAAAATACTAGATTCGCGTAAAAATGCAACTGAAGGTTTTTGTAGGAATCAAAGTTCCTGAAAGCTAATAAGCTATGACGACGACGAAGTATTATTTTGCAATTTTCCTGATGTAACTATTTTGATACAATGTCAGCCTAGCGATAGAAGACAACATATGATACTGGTCATAGCTGGGATTCCTCCAGCAGCGCGATGCAATTGATAAGGGAAAAACATGTCTTCTTTAGCTGATAATTAGAATGGTAATAAACATACTTGCATTTCTGCATCTTGAATTTCTTCAAAATGTACTTTCTTAGTTCTGCAAATCCATATAGCATGTCCTGCAAAGCCAGATATAAACCTTGACTACTGGAATTTCAAGTACATTTCCAGCTAAAATGAATTCTCCTTGCTCCCTTGATTTGACCAAGCATCCCAGTTCATCGTTGTCAGAAAAGCAAAATTGAGTTTGATAAACATAAAATCCCTTCCTCGTTCATTCACAATATGATTCTAAATTTCCATTGTAAGTAGGCAAAAACGACAATTCTTTTTGAAATTTCTGTCAACGCACGACGAAGCTTAAAGTTCGCTGTGAGGTGCTATGTATGACTCTTTGGTTGTGTAATTATTTTTTAATACGGCATACATTCAGTTTTTCCTGCAGCGTATTTTTTATAATTAAGCCTTAGTTGCAACAAGAAAATTAGTATATAATAAAAAGGTCAATGCATTAGTATGGGGAAATATGAAATCATTCTCTCAGATGAAAACTTCACTCCCAAAGGTCGTGCAGTATTCATCCGAAAAAAAAAACTCGTTCATATTAACCCTTACAAATGCAGTAACTTATACTTCATGCAATTATATCTATAAGTACTCAAAATGTTCTACAGTTCTGGAGAATTTGTGTTGGTACATTTTCATAGTTACTCAAACTGCATTCGACCAAACTGTAAACTCTTGGCTCAGCATTGAGAAGCTACGTTACGATCGATTTAGTTTTCTAACGGATCATCTAAATATTTCATGAATTTCATATAAAATCAAAAGTCTCGGTATCAGGTATTAATGTGTCTCTATTTACAAATGTTGTCAAAGTTAGTAGTGTTGAACCATAACGCAGTAATAATAAGGAAATGATCTTTGCCACAGCGAGATATATCCTGTAATATTTGAGATAATTATAAATAATTTCATTGAAGATATCATTGTTGATAGATCAGCATACAACTTTTAAATCGGTTAAATTTACAATATAAGTATTAGGTCAAAAAATATTAGAAAGATCGATTTACAACAATCTGATTGAGCTTGAATTTATGGCAAAAAAATTTTGATATCAAAAAACACAGGGTGTCTCATTTTATGAAGTGGCAGGTTTTGAAACAACAACAGGATCGTAAATTTTTACATAAATCTGAAATAACTTATAGGTTTTAATGATCGATGAAAGGTTGTAATATTACTTAAATATAGATATTGGCTACTAGCTATGTTATGATACTTGTCCGATTACGATTTATTGTATTAGTTTATTTATTTATTGGCATTTCTTGTCACACACTCTAGTAGTACTAACAAAATTGACCACTAGTGTTCCTATGTTGTTATTTTTAAACTATTATTTTATTTATTTGCTTGCTGTTGTTTTAGCGCCTAAGATGGGTCCCAATTTATATAGAAAAGGGCTATTTTTATACTAGGGAAATAAATAAAAGGCTATTTCTGCAAAACTGAGATTCCAACTGTCCATTTGTCGACCGTAAAAGCAACACTCGTAACATTGGAGCCTTACAACTATCTTAGTACGCAAAGCAACGTCTTCAGTTAGTTTTCTCTTCTGTCTGTGTTTCAGACCATGCGCGTTAAAGATCTACATTTATTGTTTGCAGAATTATTTCAATATAATGTATAAAGGTTGTACATCAGACAGTAAACGTACAAATACAGTAATTCCATTTGCTGTGTAAAATTATGCCGGTCACTGAGTTATAAAGTTTTACGTTGCAAACAGGCTTTATTTTTTGTTTACTGTTGTGGGGTTTAATAATTCACACACCATTATTTACAATTCAGTAAATGTCTCATTCTGTTGGAGTTCAACATGACAGGAAAACAGATCAGTGATTTTCGCTCTCTACTTAGTAAACAATCATGATATTACGATGTGGTCGACGAGCTGAGTACTTTAAGCATTTATTACTGAACGTGGTCCAAGATTCTAACGCATTTTTGGTAATTGTGAAAACGATTAGTTTGCCAGATAGGCGCGCCTACAGAATTATTTTCGGGGTGTGGTTAATCATCATCTTTTAAGTTTTACGGATGTAGGCCCAAAACTGTTTAGAGATGGGGGTGTGAAAGCAAGTGACTTCCACCATTGCCCCCATGTGATGTCGTCCATAGGTCCAGGAGTGTGATGTATTCTGGGTAGTAATGAAAACAAAGTCAGGAAATTTGAAATTGTACAAATTGATCGATGCATTTTTTAAACTATTGATTACTCGAACTCCACTGCCACATGGAAATTGTTTTATTACGTTGACTGTGCTATAGCTCGCAAGATTACTCAGACAAAATATTTTACAGTGCCCCTTTCGCAACAAACCTGAATAAGCCCTGTAAATCTCTTTACATAACAGCCATGAATAAATCCTGTACAAATGCCCTTTCATAATTGCTCAGAACAAATTCTGTACAATTGCCCTTTCATAATTGCTCAGAACAAATTCTGTACAATTGCCCTTTCATAATTGCTCAGAACAAATCCTGTACAATTGCCCTTTCATAATTGCTCAGAACAATTTCCATCATAATCCCCCTTTCATAATTACTCATGGTAAATCCAATATCATCCCCTACTCAGAAATAATCCTTTATAATTCAGCTTTCATAATAATTAAAAATGTAATATGTACATTTCTCATTCGTAACCAAATGGAACAAAGCCTTTGTCATAAATACTCTGTATAGCCAACTTTCATAATTGCTCAAAACAAATTCCATACAATAACCCTTTTCATAACACAGCTTAGATTTGTACTTTCCAAATATTTTATAACGACACAGAAAATATCATTTTTCATACCTACCTAAAACAATTCCTATACATGGTCCGTTTTATAACTACTCAAAACAAATATTCCTTAATGTTTTATCATATTAAATTCAATCTTTCATAATTACTAAAAATAAATTATGTACAATCCCCCTTTCATAACTACTATTACGACTCTATAGTCTGAAGGTAAGTAATAGAAAAGAATGACAATCAATAAGCTTTGTAAAATTTAACAATGAATTTACTTCCCTAAATTACAGAGTGAAATTGTAAACAACAAAGAACTTACGGCATGGCGAATTAAATCTCATGTAATCTTAAAACTACAGACAAAATTTCTAGTGATTAAAATTCTGAATACACTTTAGAGGAAATCCATATTGAATCCAATGTTGTACGTGTTGACGTACCTGTTGTGGCCAGTAAAGTGGTTATGTAACAAGTCTTTTGTTGAATCACACTAATACAATACGAGAATATATCCATATTTTCAATTTCACAACAAATTCAATGCTCTATTTCCAAGAATTTTATTTGTATGAGCATTGTATTTCCAGAAAGAATTACATAATATAAATAATTTTAATTCCAGCCAAAACGAAATACTAGAAACAACAATAATACAACTAATTCTGTTAGTACCTTGCAACATGAATTATTAATTTTTAGAAAAGCAATATTATACAGTTAGCTACCTGACCTCATGTCACAATTAGCATTTTCCAAAACGAAACTGTTACCTAATGGAAAATAACCTTCTGGAAACTTCTTACTGTTCACAAAATAAAATCTTAATTAGAATTAGAAGGTATGTGACTAAAATAATAATAAAGGATGTGGAATAGATCACGTAGGCCAGGTATTATTGGGAAATTTCAATAACCGAGACACAAACCTAAATAAATATGTTTACATTTAATAATGATCTCAATATTAAACCCCTACATATAGATAATATTTTAGCTATGTATTGGTTGTTTACAGAATTGAAAATAAATCAAAGATTCAGGTTAAGTAGAAAATGAACTTGATTCTGACATGATCAAGTCGCACATACACTGTTATCCTTGTCAATAGAATATATTGAAAAAAGAAAACAGAAACGAACAAACAATGGAAAGTTAAGTATACATAATACTAAACATAACAAATCTGCACAGTTCAGTTTTTATAACTACCCAAAACATATACGTAAAATCCCTTTGTCATTACAATACAAAACGCATCCTGTACAATACCCCTTTCATAACTACTCACAACAAATACTGTACGATCAGCCCTTCATAATATTACAAGCCAGGGGTCTTTTGTTTGACCGAGCGGTGTCAAAACCATGGCGCGAATCCCGCTAGAAGTCATAAGTTTGCCCATTTTCCAAAGACTTCTATACAACTTCAGTTGTAAGTTGGAAAGCTCGACGTGTCCATTCTATACGTAAATTTTACTCTAATCAATGTAAGACTACATTATTTACAACTTGCCAAATAACCCACAACCGCACATCCGCATAGTTTCTCTACATTAACTTTCCGTACCGCCAGTCGTTCACACCGTATAAACTCTTCAGCTATCCCTAACACGGGGAACTATTTTAACTGCCCACCTGAGGCCAGTCGATCTACCATTTCAAGGCACATCACACCAGTAAACCTACATCACATTTGCAACTATGGCGACATAAACGGTATCTTTCAAGTCCTTTCTCATTCATTCCATTGTGTTCCATTCCATACCGGTTTCCCACCATAAATACTGCCGCTGCAGTCATAACACCGATGTACACCACTAGTTTTATAAAATGCTATATCACGACAGGGACAATCATGCGGATTGGGTCTGAGTTCGCTACTCATTGACCATGGCATCTGCGAAACTCACTAACACTTTCTCTCCATGACGTTTGCTCCTAATAATTGACTAATTATTTCGTGCTAAGGAATATTTCCCATTGCACCGAATTCCAATAATAAAACATGTAATCAAACAATCTTACACATTGCTTAAACTAAATGCGCATCTCCTTAATTTATTACAATAATAATAATAATAAATCGTGTCCCACCGCCGTTTCATTGCTTATCACAACAAATCATCTATGTTGCTCTGTGCATTACTAACAATCACAAATACGTAAGGATCTTCCTATTATAACGACGGTAGGATCCCTCTATTATAACGACGGTAGGATACCCCTTTAATAATAATAATAATAATAATAATAATAATAATAATAATAATAATAATAATAATAATAATAATAATAAGGAGGAGGAGGAGGACTTTATATAGTGCCTAATCTTTAGAAGCTCTAAGCGCTTTAGAACATTTGACAACGCTTAAAAAAATTTAAAAAAAAAACATATAATGAAATGATTACAAAAATAAAAACAAACACCACAAATTTAGAATCAGAAAAACATGCTGTAAATTTTTATGGTAAGGATACGTTAAAAGGATACATTATTAGGTCTTTATGACTGTTATTGCAGTTGAAATAGATGGGTTTTAAGAGCGCTCTTGAATGAGATCACTGTGTGTTTGTGTCTAAGTGCATTGGACAATTCGTTCCACGCTGCTGGGCCCACGTATGCAAAGGAATAATGTCCATATGATTTCAACTTCATATAGGAATATTTAGAATGCGATTGTCAGAAGAGGAGCGTAAGCATCTTGCAGGTGTATACACATGGGCGATGTCAGATCGGTATGTTGGACTGGAGCCCGTCCTTGAAACGTAGCACAGAGAACAAAGTTTGTGTTTAATTCTGGATCGTATGGATAGCCAGTGTAGGGTACAGAACAGCGAAGGTAGGATACCCCTTTCATAATAACTGAAACCGAAACATATGATGTTTTCCTTTCATACCTAATCAGAATAAGTCAGGTACAAAACACACCATGTATAATATACAACTCGGAACAAATCATGCACCATCCCTCTTTCGTAACAAAGCAGAACAAATTCTTGTGCACTCATTTAATTATTGCTCAGAAGGAATAATGCACAATATCCTTTTCATAACGTCTCGGAAAAAATCATACAGATCCTTCTTACATGCCTACACGTCATTAATAATTCTATCATACCAACACAGAATAAATGCTTTGCAATTCCATAACTAGTCATTACAAATTATGTATGATTCCCCTTTCGTGACAAGCATTAAAAATGTATGTACTACTCATAACAAGTTATGTTGGATATCCCTTTCGTAACAAGCCGTACAAATGTAAGTACTAGTCATTACAAATTATGATGGATCCCCCTTTCGTAAGAAGCCCTAAAAATGTATATTCTAGTCATTACAAATTACGTAGGATCCCCCTTTCGTAACAAGCCGTACAAATGTATGTACTACTCATTACAAATTATGTACGATTCCCCTTTTGTGACAAGCCGTAGAAAGCATATTTTACTCAGAAAAAACCTACATAATCCCCTTTGAAAACTGTTCAGGACAAATCCCGTAAATCTTGATTTCATAGCTAATCGGAACAAATCATGCACAATTCCCCTTTCAAAATTATCCTCAACAAGTCATGTACAATTCCCCTTTCAAAACTATCCTCAACAAGTCATGTACAATTCCCCTTTCAAAACTATCCTCAACAAGTCATTTACAGTTCCCTTTTCAAAATTATCTGCAACAAGTCATGTACATTTTCTTTTTTCAATACTATCCGCAACAAATTTTGTGCAATTCCCCTTCCAAACTATCCGCAACAAGTCTTGTACATTTCCCCTTTCAAAACCATCCGCAACAAGTCATATACAATCAAAATTTTAGAACTACTCAGAATAAATCCTAGAATTTCCCTCTTTACTCAGAATTATTTTGTAAGATTCCTTTTCATTACTAATAAGAACAAACAATGCCTCATTGCTGAACAGTACTAATTAATCTGAATTACTTTTCCCCTCTATTCCTGCAATTAAATTTGATTACAGATGCACTAATTAAGATCATTATTTTTAAGACTTGCATTTTATTTGGCTTTTCAATCTTCTACCAGTAAGTTATAAACATGCCAGGTTCCTCCGCAATAATAATTGTTCTAATCAAATATCTGTAGCTTGTTTGCCAACAAATCTTCCGCCTATCATGATGTGCTCGCATTTTGATGAATTCTGCAATAACACCCATGCCATACGTGAAGAATCAATTACATGTTTTTTTCAGCTTGAGATATGTTATCTGACGCATCGCTAACTAGATTTTCTTGGCTTTAACTAATGCAGTCGACATTGGTTGCATAAATCATCCACGTATCATATTTATCCGTGACAAGTCCGAATCGGATTATTGTTGGTGCTGACCCTTGTATCAGCAGTCAATATTAATGCTATAGATAAGGCAAATTCATATTCCAAGCTGTTAGCCATCTCATACTTCTGGCATATCGTCATCACCATGGTTCAATTTCAGCAGAATAGAACAATAAAGCGAACATCGAGAAAAGCTGCTGACAGACTAGGTGAAAATATTCAAGATTTGTCGTGTATATATTATGATCTTGCATTTGTTCAACGTGAATTCTCTAGAGCAGAATGTTATGAAGAAAGAGTACATTATATATATATATATATATATATATATATATATATATATATATATATATATATATATATATATATATATATATATATATATATATATTCTTACGACTATATAGTCTTAAACTAAGTAACATAAAAGAGCGAGAACCGTCAAGTTTTGTTAACAGCGACAAATTATTTATTTCCCTAGAATAAAACGTGAAAATTGAAAATGAACTTATAACATTGTTAATTAAATGCCCATTAGTCCTATAAGTTATATCACAAGTCCAAACAAACGAAGCTCCAATTGAATTCTAGTGGTATTCCAGATTGGTTTCAATATTGAAAGTGTTTATGTTGCATGTTCTACACCTCAGAAGTAATACCTTTTCTTGGAAGAATACTTAATGCTATTCAGACCCTGTAGGTTGCTTGAGATAAGTACGCGATGCACACAGGGGTCGCCGCCGCCGCCGCCGCCGCCGCCGCCGAATAATATGTGCCAACCCTTTTGACATCTGTGGAAATTTTAAATAATATCTCTTTGGAAAGGCGCAAATCATTCATCCCACACACAAGAAAAACACCACGCGCCGTACCTTACGATACGCTATTCAAATACAAAACACGTTTGACAGGAAGAACGAGTAATATGCTTCATTTAAGACTTTATTGTGCGCGTCTTTGCTATTTATGGCTATAGTGTAAGCGTCTTCCCTATTGATATCAAAAGAGGTTCGAAAACGTGATGTAAGGTAAGGTTTATATACACGTAAAAAATTACTCACCACGTATACTATGGTCCATAGGGCTTCACAAAACATTCCTGTACAATACGCAGTGCAGAACCTCTTCATTGTCATTTATTCCAATTGATAAGATTTCCTGTTTTAATTACAAAATGTTTTATCAACTTCCACATTGTTAGATTCTAAAATTTAATTACAAACCTTTTTGTTTCGTTGAAGATAAGTTGTTTGGATTTTCCATACATCACCACCTGACTTGGGGCATTTGGTAATTAGAGGAAAAAATGCTGTAGAAATTGTTTGACTCATTCTGTAATGAGACCCCGTGAATGTAATACTGTTTTCACATGTACTAATTTGCACGTGCCATGATCTCAAGCATGTTCTGTCAGGTAAGACTAGAACAGAAACAAATTCTTTCCTTGGGGTTTCATATTTTTCTGAGCAAACTAAATTAGCAAGACCGTGTTAGATGGTTACATACTCGTGTCTGACAGATTTTAGATTAAGCGTATTCATCTCTTTTATCCAGGAATACAATAATCTAATGGTAATATTTAGAAATATAGAAAATGTTGTACAATGCTTATAATTTTTTCATCATTTCATATGACAAACTATAAAGGACTTCCTTTTTATTTGTCATAGTACGAATAATTCATGCATTAGTAGATAGACTCACACTCCTCGATTGCTTGTCATATCAAAAGTATGCTTAAATTTCCCCTATGTGTCATGTATTCAATAAAAGTTGATGAAATATTTGCAATCCGAGCAGGACATATTCGACATTTCAATATTTAAAAGTGCCTATTTAAAGTATTCTCACAAATAGACGTCCGGTTTACTACAGATTTTCCAAAGTCGTAAAATGGACATAACATTGTCGACTAGTTTACGACAGCTATTCCTACATCGATATAATGGACACCAATCGCGACCTGAAAGTTTCTCATACGAAATAATCACATACATAAATAAATTATTAAACTGGATATTTGCACCTATTACATAATATTGTGGAATAATTCCAATATTTATGAATTGACGACGTTTTCAAAGTTTTTATTGGATGTAAACGGTCATATGACACGTATCTGGATTTTTTTACACATCGATAAATTATGCAGACTACTTTTGGTTCCCTGTGTCCAGATCATATCATTTGAAGTTTTATCTTTATCAAAATTTTTACACTCTAATGATAACAACAACAAGCTCCTACCCGTCCATTCCTGTGATTATTGATAAAAAATGACAAAATGACAAGGCACATATTAAAATCTACCATTAGAAGTTAAAATAATGTAATGAAGTAAACCTTCCTGCAATCCAACACTCACCCCTTTTACCGAAGAAGGCATATGGTAGGCTTTAGAAGCTAATCTTCCGAAATTATTGTAATTCACCTATACAAAATGTTACAGCAGTAGTTATTAAAGCTCAAGGTCATCTAAACAAAGGGGTCTCACTAAATGAACAGGATTTTGCTTTTGAAAGATCTATATGCGAAGAAAGTAACGACATTGCTATAACCATCACGTGCTATACCCAAGCGTAATTTTTATTAAAAAAAAAGAGAATATTCCTGGTTTAACCGCAACAACCATTTTTTATATATTAATATAATGATCATAACAATGTATCACTTGCATAACCCGCTAGGACATTCTACCCCGTATCACAGTCTAAAGAATCAGTGAATCTTGGCTAGCGAATATATCGCTATGTATTCTATCGCAGTTAAGAGGCTAATGAAAGAAAACTTTGAAGCTTAGAACTTAGAAGAATATTTTGTTGATTAAATCTGCTCGTCCGATGTGAGAAAGGGAGTAAATTGGAATTGTAACGATTAAATGATCATGGTTGGGTATTTATCGATGTGTAAATTTTACCTAATCACTCAAAAAGTTTAGATAAAGTCTTTTGGACTTTATTTACTTTGTGAGTGATTAGGTAAAATTTACACATCGATAAATACCCATCCATGATTATTTAATCCTATATTGCTTTACAACATACCGCAAAATGGTCTAAGCAGTGTTTGGTTCCCAGACTTCCATATTCTTTAATAAACAGAAATCTGTCGTCATGGAAGAATAGTTGTGGCAGTTCAATTGATAGAACGTAAGTCTTGTGATTCATAGGTCGCGTGTTGATAACCATTCATGTCAGCTCAGGTGTGCTGTTTCTGCGTGTGTTAGCAAAAGACACTTGATTTTCAACTGTTATGTAAATCTCTCTCTCTCTCTCTCTCTCTCTCTCTCTCTCTCTCTCTCTCTCTCTCTCTCTCTCTCTCTCTCTCTCTCTCTCTATGTATATATATATATATATATATATATATATATATATATATATATATATATATATATATATATATATATATATATATATATATATATATATATATATATATATATATATATATATATATATATATTGGTAAATGATTATGTCTCTATCGTGTGTAGTTTTCACTTATGACTAAATTATAATGATTATCTAGTCAACATACCAGACAGTTAATTGTTTGCGACGGGTATACACTTCTATTTTAAAATATCAAGATGTAGATTGTGTACAATCTATATATAGTTGTTAATGTAAGTGTTTGCGAACATTAATAATAAAGCATGTTCACAATTTTGGGGTAATTTCTCATTGGTGCATGGGGTCAGGTGGGTTCTTAGAAGAAATAAGTTATTTTCCATTGGATGGACTAGGCCAGGAAGGTCTTTTACGATGTGGGGTATTTGCAAATGTTACATAGCTAGTAGTAGCCTCCGGCCTTTATGCTTGTATATGAGTATTTGGAGCTGGACAATTATAGTTGGTCTTATTTCTTGTTCTTGTTGCAACATCAGTCTTGAGACGTATTTAATGTTGTGTTTATATATCTTACAGGAAACATTTGTTTATATTATTCATTGGAACTACAAAGTGCACAATGGATTAAAATATTAATCTGGAACTTTAGTGAATTATTCGGATGAATTTGGGACAATGCAATGTTGATACATTTGGACTGCTGGTAGACTATTGCATTCGAGAATCTGCAATTCATTCGGAACATTTGATTCCTTTCGACTTGAATATAACTGTTGTAGGATTATTTTGGATTCAATTCATAACACTATAAGTTCCTCTTACATTTTTATTTTATAACATTGATAATTAAGTTATTTCTTACATTTTACAAGACTGTTGGTTTTGCTTCTTTCCTTTGTCTGTATTTGTGACCATAGAGTTGTAACTGTACATAGCAAATAGTGTGTTAAAAGTACTGCTGAAACGAGCAAAACAAACGCTGTTTTTGTATATCTCGATGCAACCATTTTATAGGTGACTAGTTTTTACATTCTATAAATTTCTTTGCATTACAGTCGTGAATGTGGTTTCCAACATACAAAATACAAATTTGTAATATTTCCGATTAATTAGTCACCACTTCTTTGCATCGTCTCTACCATTCGTCATTTTCAAACAGTCGTGCTTTTATTATAACAACATTTTATAACTAAAAGTAGAAAATAATCATTAAGGAAAAAATTGGAAATAATCCTTAAAGTTCTGTAGTAATTTACGCAAAATTCAAAACATCAGACAAAAAATTATGGAATTTATGTAGAATTCAAAGTTTTAGACAAAACATTAATCAGTGAAATTTAAAACTATTAAAACGAACATAAATGCATGCAAAGTGTTATTAGTATCCTTCACAGATCAAATAGCTTTAAGTGTTATTATTTTCTTTCCTTATTACTGAAATATGACCACACAGTGCATGAAGATATGTATGCATTATGATTGTAATTAATTTGTTATTTAATTGCTGCTTATATTAGTTTGGCCATGACATTAAGTCTTCAAATACCATTTAATAATACTGTATTATTTTATACAGAGCATACCATTCTATCCATCTGTCTCAACTTCCTCTTTCTAAACACAATTTTAGCTTTAGCATTTATTAATTATATTTATGGGCTTTTCACCTAGATTGTATAATAACATACAATCATTCTAAAAATTTAGGAACCATAAAGAGAAACAGATTATATTTTAATCAGCTTAATAGATTATACAATAAGCTGATATGAAAGGTTGCAAAAGATTGTTTCTGAGAAAATGATCAACGACACGTGATGCAAGAGTCGCACAGTATTAGAACACGTGCATTTCTCATTCGATCCTTTTGTCCAGTCACTTTTACTGTTAATCGCAACAATTTAGTTGATTGATGTCGAAACTTAATCTACTTAAGTTGTCGTTACTAAGTAATATGATACTATTTATTTAGTCATATCAGCGTACTTATTTGGGTGTTACTGCACGTGCAAGGAGAACGTTGAAGCATATGAACCTAGTGTTTCGACTAGCTAGGATTTTGCAATTCTCTTCAAACCAGGAAAATATTTGCATAAATATTAGTGCCTATTTAATTAATGGCAATATGCATGATACTTGATCGCCTGTGGAGACTGTTCTGCCTGAATGAGACCAGGAAAGGCGTAATCAGTGCCATCTAAGTCTGCTTAAACGTATCCTCGACAGAAGTGGATCATGTATCTATGCCAATTATTGATACTTCTATTCTAAAGATATGTCTTTTTGAGTCATTACTATCCTATTATAAATTGTCAGGTATATCTCTTCGAGTCATTTACTATCCTATTATAAATGGTCAGGTATATCTCTTCGAGTCATTTACTATCCTATTATAAATTGTCAGGTATATCTCTTCGAGTCATTTACTACCCTATTATAAATTGTCAGGTATATCTCTTCGAGTCATTTACTACCCTATTATAAATTGTCAGGTATATCTCTTCGAGTCAATTACTATCCTATTATAAATTGTCAGGTATATCTCTTCGAGTCATTTACTACCCTATTATAAATTGTCAGGTATATCTCTTCGAGTCATTTACTACCCTATTATAAATTGTCAGGTATATCTCTTCGAGTCATTTACTATCCTATTATAAAATGTCAGGTATATCTCTTCGAGTCATTTACTATCCTATTATAAATTGTCAGGTATATCTCTTCGAGTCATTTACTACCCTATTATAAATTGTCAGGTATATCTCTTCGAGTCATTTACTACCCTATTATAAATGGTCAGGTATATCTCTTCGAGTCATTTACTACCCTATTATAAATGGTCAGGTATATCTCTTTTATACATCACCAAAATGATGTGATGCGTGCTTAGTCTTGACGGTATATGGGCTGGTGTGTGCAAGTAAGGCGATGGGTGCCATTAACTCGCGGACCTGGGTTCGAAACTCCGTAGAGTACGAATTTAATTTCTCCAACCTGTATGATATAATGCATCAAATGAAACTATATATATATATATATATATATATATATATATATATATATATATATATATACAAGCAACATGCTTCAGTGGAACAGACATCGTTATCGGGGTTGATAACAAATAGTTAGCACGCGGCACCATCTGTACATTAATATTTGATTTCTAAACACCTGATCCAGATAACCATTTCTGATTAGCACAAGCGTTACGATTTCGCTGAGTGGCAGCTAATCTCTCACGTTTGAGTATGATTGACACTTTTATATCATGTATTGCTAATTAACACCACAAAACAATCCGCCATTTCTTTATCTAGAAGATTGATAAGATATATTTGATTGCTTCCGTAGAAATATTTTTGTAGACGCATATAATAAGGGTCGCTCTCCGGGAATGGTATTATTCAAATTAGGTTTCTTACAAAACGCTTTAAAGACGACAGATAAAATATCATCTTCCACTAGCATGGAAAAAATATTCATTAAAGTTAATTTACGTGTTATATCTATTATTATTTAACATTAAAGTATTTTAATTTGTTTTACAAATAAAACCAATTCAAATTACGTATCTGTTCAGAGGCGTGCATTTTGATTTTTTTTGGAACAAAGACCTTTGACAAGGAATGCAATTACTTAACACTTTATAAACTCAGTTTTTAAATCAGTTTCATCCTGTATTGTTTGTCTATTTTTGTAAAACATAATTTATAGTCATTAGCACAATATAGATTGGGCTCAAGTTAATTTATCCATTTTATGCCATTTCACAACGACGATGATATGTTTTGTAAAATCTTGATAAATTCTATGAACTCTAAGGCAAAATCAAATATCAGATTTATTCAATGTACACATATATATATATATATATATATATATATATATATATATATATATATATATATATGTGTGCATATGTATGTATATTTGTGTGTGATTTTGATTTTTAACATAACTTTAACAATTTTCCAGTCACATCGCTACGATGTCTGCAGTGTGGCAGTTTCTAGCACTGGGGCATCATGCAGCAGACATGTAGCATGATGTCCCACCCAGTCACATTATCCTGACACCAAGCCGACCAATCCTAACACTAACCTCTTAATGCTGAACGCCAAACGAGGCAGCTGTTAGTACTATATTTTAAAGTCTTTATTATGACTCGGCCGTGGATCAAACTGACGACCTAACGCATCAGAAGAGGACTTTCTAACCACTAGGGCAATGGAGCGGTGTGTGTGTGTTTGTGTGTGTGTATATATATATATATATATATATATATATATATATATATATATATATATATATATATATATATATATATATATATTGATATTAGACATTGTTTATATTTTTACAGACTTCTTATGTTTTTGTTCTTGCAAATAAAGTTCATCATGCAAACTTGCAATAGTTGATGGCAATTGATTTCCCGAATTCCTGGGAAGTATGAACTCAATCAAGCGTTCAGACATTCAACCAACCAACCAAGCAATCTATCAATCGACCATGTAATTAACCAAATAATCAATGAGCTATTCAAACATTAAATTAATCAGCTAATAAACCTATACGTCGATCAACAAATCAATTTATCAATCAATAAATCAGCCAATTAACCAACCAGCAAACGAATGAATGAATCAATGAATGAATGAATCAATCAATCAATGAATCAATAAATGAATGAATGAATCAATCAATCAATCAATCAATTAATCAATTAATCAATCTATTAATCAATCCATCAACGAATTAATCAATCAATCAATCTATCTATATATCTCTTTATTGGTTGATAATCCCGAAAGAAATTGATCAACCTTACGTCAATAAATCAATCGATAAATCAATACCTTTGATCAGAAAACTAATGCAAAATGGATAAACGTATCATTAAATCAATCAATTAATCTACAAATCGTCCAGTAAATGAGTGGAACAATAAAGCAAGAAACCAATCCACCCATGAATCAATTTTTTTTATGCGTATCATTTTTTTTATTGTGTGTTTGACTAACTTATAAGTTGTAATTAATATTTTATATAGATACATTTCTACATTACTATAATATATATATATATATATATATATATATATATATATATATATATATATATATATATATATATATATATATATATATTGGATACAAATATATTCACCGCTCTGAAGTCCAAGTAATTAGAGCATCCGCGCTGGATACGGGAGGTCGCGGGTTAGAATCTCGGCTGAATCATACCAAAAACATAAAAATGGTACTAACAAAAATAATAAACTGCACACATTATATGTAAAGTGTACAAGCTATATGATAAATGATGTTGTAAACATCTATGAATATGGCTCTAAGTCGCTTACATTATTCTGCATTGTAAAATATAAGTGGTATGAGGTATTGTAGTTCTGGGAACTTACATTTGAGAAAGACATTTATCTTAATAATGAATACTATTCATAAAATTTAGTGATAGGATTCCATATTTTTATGTCGTGCACACACATAGTCATTTCACCCATGGTCCTCTAACCCTGACAGTGTGTGAATATCAACGTGTCAATAAATCACACTTTGCAATATGCCATATTTTGATTCTTCCAGTGGTTTTCAAGGATGTCATAACATCTTCTCTCAGTGGTTTCCGAGTAGATTTTGACCCTTCTTTCAGCGGCTGTTCTTGAATCTATCAGCACAGAGGTCGCCGATAAGCCCTTCAGTGAGCAACGTCTTTTCTAAGACACATCTTACGAAACATTCTAGACGACACATTCTGCTTTTTTTGAAGCATGCTAACACGGAGATTTTTACGATTCTCAGACTCCCAGGCAATAGAACATTTATCGTGATGGATCTATTGCAGTCTTCAGTCGTAATTAACAAAGATAAAAAAATACCCCTAACATCGCTATTAACTTTTCTAGCACATCATTTATTACTGGCAATCGTATCAATGTCAAGAGAAAGATGTTGGCAGTAAATTGATGGTATCTAGCAGTAAGATCGATGATATGTGTCTCTTTGTTCATCCATTTTATAATGCAGCCTCTTGGCACTGCAAAAACAAGCAAGGAGGGTGAGTCACGTGCTTTAAGCATGAATGCTCTTTTACATATTTTGGCAATTTATGAAATTATAAGATCGTTTTGTAATAATGCTGTGCACGAAGAAGCAATCTTTAGTTTTCAAAGGTTCATCTGCTTCAAGGGTTTGTGAATATAATAGACTAAGTTTAAATTAATTATAAAGAAATAGTATGATGTTTAGATATAATTTTCTCTTGCTTCTGGTAAAAACAAAACGAAAATGTTTCACAATTTAGTGTCTATTTGAAAACCGGCTAGAAGCTTGGTGATCCCATTGTAGTTGTTTCACTCAAAAGGGTTTAATTTATGAAACATTATCAACAGTACATCGCTTTTTCTTGCAAACAGGCTTAATACAATATTTACTTCTTATCTATGTTAAATTAAATACAAATACAGTGACAGCATTATTTTTAACAGTGATATCGATATCAATTTTGAAAAGAAATCGATCTACATATTATATATAATTAGGACTTTATCTAAAGTCAGATCACAATGCTCATTAGCATTACAAAAGCAATGCATCAAATAGTTGATCTAAACACTTATTGTAAGACATTGCAAGTTATCATTCGTGGCACGCGTTCACGCCAGGAAAATTGTAAATGAGATAGTCTCTTGAGAACAGTTCCATTTCAGCTGGCTCCAAAATGACTTCAATGAGAACATGAAACGTATTTCTTCATTATTATCTCAATTCTCCAAGGTAATCATTCACATATAATTGGCGTAAACAGAAATTGCAGCTATCATTGAACAAATATTTTAAGCATATTGACAAATTATTTGATAATTTAATTGTATGAAATTACTTAACATATATATCAGATAATTCGTTCCCATCATTGAAATCTTCCTAATATGAAATTGCTGAGTAATGTAGAATCAGTATGATGGAATTAATAGAATCTGCGCTGAGTACTGTAGGATTATTAGGATATGTGCTGAGTACTGTATGATAATTAGGATATGTACTGAGTACTGTATGATTATTAGGATATGTGCTGAGTACACTAGGATTATTAGGATATGTGCTGAGTACTGTATGATTATTAGGATATGTGCTGAGTACTGTATGATAATTAGGATATGTACTGAGTACTGTATGATTATTAGGATATGTGCTGAGTACACTAGGATTATTAGGATATGTGCTGAGTACTGTATGATTATTAGGATATGTGCTGAGAACTGTATGATTATTAGGATATGTGCTGAGTACACTAGGATTATTAGGATATGTGCTGAGTACTGTAGGATTATTAGGATATGTGCTGAACACTGTATAATTATTCGGATATGTGCTGAGTACACTAGGATTAATATGATATGTACTTAATACTGTAGGTAGATATATGTCTTGAGTACTGAAATATCAATATATGGGCTAAGTATAGTAGTATCATAATCATATGTGCTGAGTACTGTAGGATTATTATGATATTACTGAGTACTGTAGAATAGGATATTACTGAGTACTGTAGGATTAATAGGATATGTGCTGAGTACTTTATAATTAATAGATATGTGCTGAGTACTGTAAGATCAATATATGGGCTAAGTATAGTAGAATCAGAACGATATGTGCTGAGTACTGTAGCATCAACATGATCATCAAATCAAAACAAACGTTATGGAAGGATATTCTGAACGCAGATTTCATTATTTTTTACAATTTGACCAAAGGCAACTATTAAACGGAACGGTTAATCATTTTCTTTATCCAATATGACAGTCTAAGATTGTAAAATATTCTTAGTTTTGGGACCTTGGGTAACATTGGCCAGATATCTTAGTTTTGGGACCTTGAGTAACATTAGCTAGATATATTGGTTTTGAATCATTAGTTATTAGTGTCCAGGAAGCATTGAAACGTTAAACAACATTACCCAAATATCTTAGCGTATGGAACATAGGCATTATTCCCGAGATATCTTATATTTGGAAAATTAGATAATATTGCCCGGATGTCTTAGGTATGGAAAATTGCCCAGATATCATAGTTCGGCCTAAAAAATCTTGGTCAGATTACATATCTGAGTAATTTTGTGTTGTTTGTACCAGGACCATCAGTGTCTCTCTTTCTCGGGCCTAATTGGGTTTTACTATGGAAATATATGCATATTCATTAATGGATTGGAAATTAGAAAAGGCAAAGCTAGGGCTCCTAATTATATAGAAAAGTCGTAATAGCAAATAAAGGGACGGCGATAAAACCGTAATGAAATTTTATTTAAATTTTCTTCCACGGTAATCTTACATTTCTTACTTGTTAAACGAAAGTGGTTCATCTGTTCATTCGATATAAATTGAGGGCAATATTATAAGCAAATGTATGCAATAAATACAATGTACATTTGTTTCTATTACCATTAAAATCAAATAATGTACTGCACCCTAAGTTTAAACCCTTTAAAGCAATTAGGACAAAATTACCAAAGTTGCAAAACAGAATTCGATTGGACCTAAAGAGATTCAGCACTTACTAATTTCGGAAAACAAAGAAGGCGTGTCAAACAGCTCTCGTCATCTTTCCTATGTATTGTACCTTTACTTTGTACCGTATCTTCTCCTTGGACTGTGTCTAGACATGTACTGTCTCTTTGCTTTGTACTGCTTCTTTACTTTGTACTATATCTTTACATTATAATGTAAAATAAATAGATACAAGAAAGGCGTTTCGCGTGCTAATTCCACCAAATAAGTATTTTTTCATGCGGTGATTCCACCAAAATAAGCATGGTGTTTCACACTGATTTCACCAAATCAGTAATTTTTCACGCTGTCATTCCACGTAATAAGCAAGGTGTTTCACAAGGTGAATCAACCAGATAAGTAAGTTGTTTCACGCGGTGATTCAACTAAATAAGTATGTTTCCTGAAGTGATTCCACGAAATAAGCACGGTGTTTCAAGAGATGATTCCACAACATATCAGATGACTTCGCTCTTCTGGCTTTTTGCGAAAAAGCTACATTGCCTAATGAAACTCGTGCTCGAGCCTGAAAGCTTTCTGTACATAGTTTGTTTATTTATATATATATATATATATATATATATATATATATATATATATATATATATATATATATATATATATATATATATATATATATATATAAATTTTCTGCATATTATAGCTATATCTCATTGAACGATTTGCTATTTTTTTATGCTACAGTATTCCCTGGTACCTTTTATAAAAGCCGAAGTTTCCATTTTTATAAAAATGCGAACGCAACAATGAACCATGGAGTTTTAGATTCATTTCTATCTTATCAATTATTTCAAATATAATTTACAACTTTGTCTGTCTGTTTCCATTTCGCTCACTGTCTGTCTATATCTGTCTGTCTCTCTTTCGCTCTCGATCTGTCTTACTGTCTCTGTTTGTCTCTGTCTGTCTCATTTTCGCTCTCTATCTCCTTCTTTCTATTTGTATCTATATCTGTCTCTCTTTCGCTCTATCTATCTGTCTATGTCTGTCTCTGTGTTTGTCTGTCTCTCTTTCGCTCTATCTATCTGTCTATGTCTGTCTCTGTGTTTGTCTGTCTCTCTTTCGCTCTATCTATCTGTCTATGTATGTCTCTGTGTTTGTCTGTCTCTCTTTCGCTCTATCTATCTGTCTATGTCTGTCTCTGTGTTTGTCTGTCTTTTTCTCTTTCTGCATCTCGCTCTCTGTCTCTGTTTCTTTCGCTGTCTTTTTCTGCATGTCTGACTCCTTTTCGCTCTGTCTCTGTATGTCTGTCTCTCTT
>JAEAOA010000421.1:770000-1022500 GCA_016746295.1 Potamilus streckersoni
TCCAGCCAGTAAAGTTGCTTTGTTGCCTTATGTATGAGAAATATCTATGCTCATAAGTCTACTATCGCAGAAATTTTTGTTTTTTGTTGAATGTAATACTTCAAAATATACACTTTTAAAATTTGAACTTTGTGATTTAATACGACATTAAAATGTCTAATTAAAATGTCTAATCAAATGGCTAATTAAACACTGAAAGCTTAAAGAAAAACGTTGCAAACATAGTATCGCGATCATAATTTTATCACTATTCCTCTGAAACAGATAACAAACACATTTGTACCTTGTTATCTACAAAGAATTTAATGAAATGTCATTTTCAAATTTGCAACTTCAAAACAAAAATGCTTATTTGTTTCATACTGAAAAATCATTTATTGACCCTTTAAAAACCTAAGTAAAGATATTTCATTAGTTTAGATTTGCCGTATGTAAAGACTATATTTAGCCATTTATCTCCTCGCTATTCTTACTAAATATAGTACTCGTTCTAAAAATAGTGTTTTGTTGTATCAATGTAATACAATAATTTTATGAAGGGCAAATTTGTAATATGAATTTAAAATACTTTTATGAAGGGCATATTTTAAATTAAACTTCAAAACGGTTTTATGAACGACATACACTTTTTTAAATTTACAAACATGCAAGATTTTAAAAGAAATCTGAGATTTAATATGTGAAACCTTTCATGCTTAAAAGCAAGTTTCATTAAAAGTAATTTAAACTTTAATCAGCCTTTGTTAAACACCTTTGAATTTGTTATGTGTAAGTTTTCTGACCTTTCTCTGTATTATAAAGTAGTAGTGCTATTTACAGGTATGATTGCTTAATACATTAATCCAATTACCTTGCACCCAGGACGCAAACTGTGTTAATGGGCTTGGGACTGAGTAAGTGTCAGTCTTGCGAACACAAATTAGCACCTACCCGTGTTAAATTGGAATCGTCATGATGTAATGGAAGCATCTTATTTTTCTGTCATGACTCAATAGAAAATTGTTTTGCAATGGAGAATTCTACTAAACTGAGTCGATCACATCAAATAAGCAATGCATGAATGTCCTGCTGTGGGAATCTATACAAGCAGAGAGAAATGGCCATTGACAGTGATTCAATCATTGAGAAGCGCTAGAAATATTTAAGTCATTCCAAACTCGAACTGAAGTTAATGTTCAATAATGTGTAAAAGGTTACACCCATTAGCCATGTCGTGGAATGTACAGCCTTACAAGGCAGGTAGACGTACACGTTTCAAAAAAGAAACACTGCATTAGACGCCTAACTCATACAAGAATTTAGAAACAGGTCCCTTAGGATGAAAAATGTTTGTTTCAAATCAACGTGTTTCGGTTTGTAATAGCCCCATTCACGTCTGATAAAAGAAAACATGGAAAAGTCTGTGTTTTGTTCGAAGGGGATTAACATGAGTGATATAGGAGGAATTAAACCTACCTACTATTCTTTTATTTTCGCATAATCTACATGTACCTGACACCTCGCCTCTGTAAACCTTTTAAAAGAAAATAGTTAATAGAGCTAAAAATGATAACCTTATAAAATATGGAGCGTTGACTTATGAACATATGTAGTTCAAGAAATGTTCATGAAAATATAATGAACGTTTTGTTGAAAAAAAACTGCATTCGCTAAAAGCAGTATTCAAGAAACAAAACTACACGGACACAAATTTAATGCTGTGCACTATGTCAACTACAATACACTCTGACAATCTTCGGATCTCTCATGGAGAAAATAATTAGGTCTTCCTCTTTAATTTGACACCAAATTATAGACTGTACTAAGATCAAATTGTCTATGCCAACCTCATCTACTGAATTTTCTTTGGTCCTGGAAATTCTCTGCCAGTTACGGTCGTCATCTGCTAATATTACAGGGTGTTAAGAGGATACAAAAGTAATGTTAACTGCATTAATGTGTGATAAATCGTTTCTTTCTTTTCGAGTTCTAGACAATCAGCATATACGAAATCAGTATTTTTAAATTACTAATTATTTCCACCATGTTAGTCGAGCAACAACTTCTCTTTTTGGTTCAATATAATAGATACCCAAAATAACTGAACTGACTACCCAAGCAAATTTCCTTTTCGTGATAGCAGCACACTAGTTTTGAGCTAAAATTTACGGAGGTTATCTCACACGCGAGTCTACAATAACAAATGACCTTCCTGATACTGGGCATCTTGCTAATCAGTCTTGATGCCTGTTAGTTTGATAACGAACAAATTGAAACTGTCAGATTCCTTGTGTTATGACTCCGTGGTCATAAACTAGGTAACAGAAAGAAGCATACCCAGCAAACGTTATAAAACTTAACAAATAATTTATTTATCAAAGTTACAAATCAAAATGAGAGAGGAGTTTAAAAGTATTATGAGATGAATCCAAAATTATCCTGAGATAATTATATTAAAGTCCAAAAGAATGAAACATTCCGTATAAACTTCAGAACAGCAGATATATTGGGACGCCAAGAATCTTCATGTTGTCAAAAGAACGTTGTCTAGAATTCAGTTGAATAATTCACAATAATTCAAGACTAATATTATATTTTTAAAAATGAGCACTTTCTGTTTCCACTGAACAGTCCAAGCAAATGGTTTTCCTCTCAACGAATAACTAAGTACAACAAAAAAATCTGCAGACTTGGCATTACAACAGAAATAAAAGAAAAAGAATGACTCCAAAACAGGAATAAAGTTTGATTTATCAGCTCTCTAATTGTAGATGCCTTCTATTACAACTATATTTCACAGCATACCATATGTGCCAGATCTTACTATATATTAAATATTTCAAACTACCAATTCATGTGACTTACCATATCCAATGGGAATTTACTTAATTATTCTAGAACAAACAAAAACCAACCAACGAATGAAAAAGCAACACAAATGAGTCAACAAGTCTTATTGCCATGATTATTATTAGTAATTGTAAACATATGTAAGCATTTATTTATAGATCCTATGTTAGCGTATTGTTTAGTCATTAAGTTGAATTATTTTTTCAAATCGTGTCTAATACAGATAAATAATATCGTATATTAAGCTATTAATACTAATGCGTGTATCCAGAGAATACCTGAAACTAAAAAGGGTATTAAAAGAAAAAGCAATTCTATATTTCAGAACCCATATGCCATCTTTTTGACATTTACAGTCGCAAAACCTACCTGATGAGGTTCATCTGTTGTTTTGTGAACTGTTTCGTATTGTATTTTAGGATAGGAATGTTAGAATATGTATATATTGGTAACAGTCTGGAGTAAATTCAAAAAAAAACTAATTGAGTCTGGCTTAAATTCACTGCATTTAGAACCTGCTTCATGTCAGCTGTTCCAGAAGCAACGAGTTTTAAAGAAAATGGTGTCCTCGTGCCATACTATATAGTCGTTTATGAAGATTAATTGCTCTTCCCTAATCCTTTTAATGACATCGTTTCTTCACTTGATATTAATTCAATTTTGAGTCAACATCATAACCACTAAGTTTCCCACTAAATTCAATACGTTCTAACTATATGGCATGTTCGTACAGTAGGGACTGTGAGATACCTTAAGCAACTTGTCCTTTGGCATTGTTGTACAAATGTTAGAAATAGCTTATCTAAAGACATTTAACGTTTTCTGAAATATTGAATATGAATTAAATCGAGGAATTTCGTATTAAGACCATAACAACCTGTCAATAGAGGAAACTAAGCATTGACAACATGCAAATCTGAAAGAAAAAAAATTAAAATGGAGGAAAATATTAGTGTTAGCTGCCATGTTGATGTTCAGATTAAAGTGAAGATTCAGTTTGTTATAATTCATTTATTATCGTGAATATGTTTCATGATACATCGTAATATAAATCATATCTGTCAGTATTACCCCTCATGCATTCCGTTGTAGTACGTGGCAACAACTATTGACCGTATTGCTTCATAATAATTCAAAATATTATTAAAATCTTTTGCAAGCAAAGCATTGGCATTGATTGAATGGGTGCTGACAATTACCTATGATATCTAACTTGAGCAAGGGAAATTGGTTTATCTAATTAACTTTCTCTAAATATGATTCTGTGTTTACATTCTATAACAAATGACAAAGTTTAAGGCACACTCAGCCTACATTACTTGCTAGGTTAAAAAAGATGGAACTGTTTGAAAATCAAGGAAAAACAAATTTGACATCCAGTCTGAATACCTTTCATTGACAACCAAATATAACTGGAATAATAAAAAGAAACTTTTCTAAGGGGCGAATGGCATAAAATATTTCTTAACTACTTTGCTGGTCCCTGACCATTAAAACTAAATCGTTTGAGGCAATCTATCATTATCAAATTGGAGGATGCATTATTGTAATGTTTGAAATGTTGGCTTTTAGGCTGCAATTCAATCCATTCATTTGTGAACTTCAACATCCTCTGTATGTTGGAACTGAAAAATATTTTTACATTCTGTTTATGAAATTATATTTATTGGTTCACATAAATTATTCGTCAAATATATCATAAATTTTTACAGTTTTCAATAAGCATGAGTTCTAATTAATATGTAATCAATGCTTGCAAAGAAAGAAAACATGTTATATTGCACCCAATCCCTACATTGTTAAAGCCTTAAGGTTTTCTATGCTTTGCTATCTAATTGCTCTGAACTATAGCTATACTGCACATACGACGTGAAAAGAGGCTTCTGACGTCACATTATTTCATAACAGGCATGTGTGGAAGATCACTACGGAATGCAAAATAACTTAGGTAATGTAGATAAATAAAATATCAATTACACATAAAAGCATACAACTTTGAGTAAGTGATATAATTGTATTTTCTAATCATGTTAAATTCTCGTCATATGCTTTACACCAGTCTGTAGTACAATGTGTGAACATAATTCAGTTTCACTTCATAATGTCTAAGTCATATTAATAGATTAAAGGCAACAAAACAAAAGGAAAGACTATATTTAAAGACTGAACCCTCTCTCTGACAACGGTAGTCCTTCTTGGCCAAAACGTTAATTAGCATAACTTACGGTCCAGTGTCAAATTTATACCAGTTATAGGCAGACTTGTTTACCTTTGAAATGAAAACCATGTAGATATGGTATAACTTGTTATGAAAAGTCAAGTGTGTGTTTGAAGTGAGGTTATATATATATATATATATATATATATATATATATATATATATATATATATATATATATAGATATATATATATATATATATATATATATATAATTCTCCAATTAAGCAACATGGTATAAACAGTTAAAGATAGAATTTATTCGTCTAACAAATTATACGTTACCTTATATATATATATATATATATATATATATATATATATATATATATATATATATATATATATAGATATATAGATAGATAGATAGATAGATAGATAGATATATATATATATATATATATATATATATATATATATATATTTATATAGATATATATATATATATATATATATATATATATATGAAAATATTTGCAAGATTTTATGAGTGTCAGTTAATAAGAAGCATCTTCATTGGTTTTGCTCATCTCTATGTACCCTGAAGGATGTATTTTTCAAAAAATTCTCACAGCTTTGACCTTAATGAAGAAAATAATATATTGTTTAACACCAGCCTACGACTATGTGCTATCGGAATTAATGATTACTACCAATTTCATATGTGGTTTCATACCATATGTCATGCAGCATTTACTGTCTAAACTGTTAATCACAAGGGTCTGTGGAACAAACACCAAGAATGATACGTTTGCGTTATCTTAGTACTTTAAAAGGATATGCAACTATGTGGCTAACAGTGGTGAGAAATCTCATGGTATACACATTTATTTTCAGATGGAAAGTAATGACACGCTATTACTTCATGTTTTCTTAGCTTATGCGTCCTTTACACTTATCAAGCAATTATTAAAAATGCAATGCATAGAGAACGATTATAATTATCATAAAGTATATTATTTGTACCTATTACAAATCACTCTGAATGCAATTATCCTGAAGTATAGTAGACATACCTCTTATAAAGTCATTCTAAATATAATTATCCTAATATACATTAGATATATCTTTATAAAATGACTGAATAAAATTACCCTAAATTATATTAGGTGTACCCTGAATGCAATTAACCTAAACTATATTAGGAATACCCTTTATAAAATTATTCCCAATACTTAATTTTTTTTTTAGAATACGTATATCAATCGATGTTTTGTTACATGTTCGTGTTGCTTTTCAAATGTTTCATTAAACATTATACCTCTCCGGGTTGACAGAACAGTTTGTTTCATGAAGAATGAAAATCCTGATTTCCATTGTTAACGTAAGCGACATAATTTATTATGTATTCTTGTATTAAAAGATAATTTGCATCTGTAAGTAGTGTATTTTGTAGCCAAGTAATATCTCCTCACTATAGTCTATGTTTTAGCGTAGTGGTTCTCATGCTTTAACGTGGCTAACTCCTTTGGATTAATTAACAAGATAAACCAGCTTCGACGATTTTGACTTGGCATATGCCATGAACAATTGGGGTCACATCTTATCAAGCTAACCAGAAATTTCTTCATTTGCTGTTTTATCCCCTGGGGTACTCGCGCGTGTTTTCAAAGATGGTGTCTTTAACTGTGCTTATTGATGCTTGATGACTATGTTCTGTGCCATCTGTCTGGATCTGGAAATAAACCTTCTCAGCCAGAAGGTGAGGCATGCCAAGTGGATGATCAAATATTCTGATAGCCCAGTAACGAAATGTATTTTAACTTCGGTGTAGACAGATGGAATTGCGGTAATTTTGATTTCGTACTCAAAATGTCACACCGACCAAGATAAATAATTGTTATCTTTAAAACCCTTTTACAAAAAGAATGAATATCAGTTATGAATAGTGTCACAAATACTTATAAAGATGAAAACAGTCAGGGAGATAGTGAATGTAAGTGTTTGTACTTGACTTATATCTTTATATGGATTCTACTACTGAGTACATGATACTAGAATCAATTAGGTACATGTGTACTAAGTACACAATGCTAGTATTATTTAGGTTCATGTTTACTAAGTATATGTATGATACTAGTATCAATTAGGTTCATGTTTACTAAGTATATGATACTAGTATCAATTAGGTTCATGTTTACTAAGTATATGATACTAGTATCAACTAGGTTCATGTTTTTGCTCCTGGAGTTATATCTGATTTCTGTGTGTGAAATGTGACGATGAAAAACGCATTTTGCATAAGGTAAGACTTTTATAGAGAACGAATTTATCCGCTTTTCCTAACTGGATGCACTGGCTGTTTGAAATATAAACCTTGCATATCTTAGGTACTATTCAAAGAACTCTTAATTTCCTTTATTTTGTTGTATGATTGAGGTGGTACGTAATATTGTCTGTATACAGCTTTCTCTTACTCCGGATGTGCTCCTTTCAAAAAACTGCAAGCTCAGTTTGGTCATTTTCACTTCCAGTACTTCAGACAAAGAGCTAATAACTTTGTTTATGTTTAATATATTTAGTAATTCATTCATTACACTTTCAAAGCTGGTATGTATTGTCCCTATTTTAATAACTGCTACAGATAATGTACTTTAGACCTTTTGTAGCACGCGGGAGCAATCATTTTAGTTAGCTGAGTGCTTACATCCGATACAGCTTCCACACGTACAGTATCCTAAGATGTCTCAGCCACAGTACATGAAAAATAACATGAGTAATAAAACAATCATTCGACTGTGCATGTTGCATATGTAGCTAATTTCACCTTACATCCACCACTCTCCAAGAAGTTCATGATACACATAATGAATCTAGATATATTGACGCAAGCCACAAACTCTAGTTGTTTGTAAATCAGATACGTAGATAAATAAGATGCATTGTATAACTCTTGCCAAAATGAAAAACTAGTGTTAGGTGTGTAAAGAATCCCTACACATGTGGCATTCGTACTCTTCAACGTGAGTACTCTAAACATATCTCGAGTTTTGCCTATAAATGTTATTTTCATTCTAAATTTTATGAGACTGTACGAATATTCTTGTAACCTCCATGGTTGACATTTTAAAACATGATAACGGAGTTACGCCGTTCTGGTTTATTTGACTGTAAGGCAGCTATCTCGTCTTCTCTGGTATGTTTTTGACTCTTCTCTAACGTGGATCTAAAAAAACTTGAAGACAAACATATTAAATCTAAACCCGCAATAAACATATCAACATATGATTTTCTATGAATATGCTTCCAGAAACTTCTAGTAGTCCATTAATTGTTCTCCTGATCAAGACAAAATACAATAATAATAAGTTATTAAAGAAATAAGATCTCAAAAAATATCCAAGAATTCGCAATTTCATAAACAAATTAGATGCATATAAACTGTGCATATTCCTTAACCTAGCGCAAATTTAAAAGCTCGATAAAAATTATATGTAACATAATCAATTAAAAACTTAAAATAAGTTTGAGCCTTATTATATCACTACTGTCCCATAAATATTGTGCAAAAATATACTTCAGTAGTTAGTCTCTGTAGTGAAAAAAAGTAGTCGAACTACAGTTTAAATAATTTTTCTTTCTTGGGATATCATCAACGATTATGACAACTTGTCAGGATATGGAGCGTATCAAAATACAATTCTTGAAAATTGTTTCTTATTTGTTTCAGATAAATTCATCGATACTTACATCATGTCAGAAAAAAGTTTTATTTAGAAAACCTGAACGAAAATGTTTCCATTCACACTTTCAATTCTTCCAACAGTTAGTATGCACTAATTGGAAGACGGTTTATAAATTCTTGTCTGGTCTATCTTCCTATGCACAATTGATACAATAATGGATTGATAAATAAGTGCATAAAATAAAATGGATACATTAGTACATATAATGGATACATTAATACAAACAACTGATACAGTATCATCTGTTTGAGTTTGATTAATATATAGTTTATTTCTGTATCGCTATTACTGTAAATTGTCTTTTATTTTTATGAGCTATACAATTGAGCAAATAAATTAGAGCATTTAACAATATAAATTGAATGATATATAATGGAATCAGTGGAATTTTTTATGTAAACTGGTAAATAAATACATAATATGCTTGCCATATATGATATGGTAAAACTACTTTATCTCTCTTCGTATGTCATACTTAATGTGATAAAAAATATTTTATATCACTTTGTATGTCGTACTTGATGCGGTAAAACTTTTTAATTTCTGTTTGTATGTCATACTTTATGTGATAAAAATATTTTATATCACTTTGTATGTCGTACTGGATGGGGTAAAACTATTTTATCTCACTTTGTTTGTCCTATTTGATGCCGAAAAACTATTTTATCTCTCTATGCTTGTCATGCTAACTATGGTAAAATTACGCTCAAAAGGTCTTCCACTAAAAAGACAAACGTTTAATGTACTTGACGTTCGATATTACAACCAATGATGTAATAACAGAAATGCATGAAGGTATTCAGAGCGGAACATTTTAAATACATTTGTTAGGGTAGAATGAAGCTAAATTTGTGTTCTTTACATCAGTTCATTATTGACCAAGCTGAATGAATACAAAACTGTTTTTTTTTACAACAATACATAACATCTCAACTAGTTAGTATTCTCTCCGGTAACTAAGAGATAGACAAATTAAGACTATTAAAATCACCGAGAACTCTTACAATTTCACACATTTCGACAGTCTACAAACGTTTACTATTCCATAACCATTCATTTGTGATGAAAAGGTTGTTTTCTTTCTCCTCTGCAAATAAAATCAGTACAGCTCTAAGATGTTTTATGTATGTTTCCTATTTTAGCAAGATTTGTTTAC
This sequence comes from Potamilus streckersoni, assembly GCA_016746295.1. Taxonomy (NCBI): domain Eukaryota; kingdom Metazoa; phylum Mollusca; class Bivalvia; order Unionida; family Unionidae; genus Potamilus; species Potamilus streckersoni. Next base: position 779,890 of record JAEAOA010000421.1, read on the forward strand.
GTGAGATCCTATCCTGACCTCGACATGTCATAAGATGGCACCGAGGCACAATTAAACCAGCGACATACCCGATTAAAACACTTGTATCAACATATCTGCGAGAAATTAGCATTGGATATCCTGACGGGTATGGCAATTCCATACGTCGGAACTAACAGCGTTAATAACGGGGATTAGGTATACGTCTATTTGCTCCAGGCCAGTCGAAACAAAGAGGTACTGTCATTTGCTGAAGTCTGTTGACTTTTGTTATAATCAAGCTGATGACACTCTAGCACGATAACCAATGAAGCAGGTATGTGAAGTTTAGTTAGGGGCTATAACTGTCTCAACTTTCCAAGGTGAGTGAAATAACGTTAACGAAGTAACTGCATCAAATCGAAGTTCTCAATAACCTTAACAAGCCAAACCTAACTTAGATTCTAGTCTATGTTAGGCCAACCTAACGACAACTCTTCCTTACGTTGAAAAAGCCAAATGTAAAAAAAAAATCTATTTTCTGATGAAATAGACAAATCTAAAATAAGGTCTTTATTTTAGTGAATAGGCCAAATCCAACACAACGACTTTATTCCAACGAATAGGCCGAGGTCTATTTTCTTTTGAGTATGCCATACCTAACGTAAAGTGTGTGTGTGTGTGTGTGTGTGTGTGTGTGTGTGTGTGTGTGCGTGACATAGGACACATCTAACGAAAAGACTTTATTCCACCGAACAGGCCAAAGTTTATTTTCTTTTGAATAGGCCATATATAACGTAAAGTGAGTGTATATATAGCCTGATGAAGCAATAAAGCGAAACCGGTCACACATTCTACGTGCTGGTGTTGTTTATTATATATATATATATATATATATATATATATATATATATATATATATAAATATATATATATATATATATATATATATATATATATATATATATATATATATATATATATATATATATATAATGTTGTTTCCTTTAAATTATGCCACCTATTTCATCAGTGGTGATTACAACTATATATTCTCGGCGTTGAAAACCTCAGAAATTAAAATGAATGTGTTTACTGATGTATCAGGCTAGAAAACTAATTTGATTGTTATTGCAGAGCAAAACAAAACCTGCCTTGCTACATGATTGTGTTTAAAACAAAAAGCCTTTATATTGTGGGGTAGTTTATAATTTTAAGTTCTCGTTGAGAAAAGTGGTTATTGAATAGAACAAAGATTAGGATGAATGAACTTTAGAACGATATTCACCACAGAAGTCGTTTACTTTATTCAGCGATAATATAGTGGTCGCTTAGAATGTCACGCATCAGTCTTAATTTATTCCAACATGAATGCTGTAAGATTGTTTTGTCATTCAAACATATAGTATATTCCCTTATCTGAGCGCTTGATTTAATTTACGTCAATTATCAGTTTTCTTATGAGATATCTTTCATTACAATTAGTTGTTCCTTATGGTATTAACCTTTGATCATCTGATATCTTTGCAAAATTTATCTTTGTTGCTTTAAAATAAACATTCTGCTCATCTTATTGAATTTTATAATTTTTTTAATTTTATTTATTTGTAATTAAATTTAATGTCGGCAATATTGTTTGCTGCTTGATTTTTCTCACAGTCGTAAACATGATCAGTTTTATTTTCCAATGTAGAACACCAGTACTGGATATAAGAAAACACCAGTGTTTGATGTTTTGATGTTTATAAGTTACATCAGTATTCACAATACACCAATTTTCGTTCAGAAATGTAGGGTAAACATTACAAAAGCATAAATAAATAATTTTTCTTGCCTCAGCGGCTTCATGGATACACAATGGACATACTGGATTCGTCTAATTGCTCAGTGCTGAGAACCTTTTGTCATGTCTTCAAGGTACCACTAAACTAATCACAGATCTAATTAAGCTAATTTCAAAGCGGCAAAATATGTAAATCCTGCACAAGGTCATTTCTACGGAACGTTTTTTCTATATTAGGCAGCCTGGAAACAAAAAGAGATAACCATCCAAAATGTTTGTCTGAGGTACAGAATATAAATATGCATGGGGATTCGTGAGAGTTTATGAGAAAAATATGATTATGATATTGAATTTAACTTTTCTTGTATTCAGTAATTACTTTAATATTCTACGTGATTATGGATTACACTTCATTTAAATTAACCTAGTAGAATCTAATGTATGACTTGATTGATAAATATACAAAATTGTAATTTTAAATATGCATTTTAATACACATACATGTTGATTATCACTGAACATGACAAATGTATTTTTGAGTGTTGTTACCCATGCAAACATGCATACAATCTGCCCCAAAACTTCTGAAGACGCAAGCGGGACGATAGAGGTAGAGAGACGGGCAAACCACATCGGCTGGAAGGCAGTGTGTTCCTATTTTCTGAAAATCAATAAAGCAGTGATTTCACACTCCAATGATTCACGGCCATAGTCTCCTCCAGAGAGTCAGATCAGAGATGCGACGGTTAGCATAGGCCGATTTTCTCTGCATCCCCCCCCCTCCCAGCTGAAGGTAATTCATGTTAGAAAGACTATCAACAAATCGGTTATTTTTATTTATTCTACAATAATCCTTAAAATAAAATAATTCCCATTTTTATTGACTTTATAATCACAACTACCTTCATTGTGAATTCAATATTCTCTTTAACCAGAGAATGCTGGATAAAGAAACTTCACGTGTTTGTTTAGCAGAAACATCCTTTGGCAAAATTCCAAAGAATAGCGTAAAATGGCCGCACTCATTTATACACAAGATGTTTCGCGTTCCCTTTGCTGTAGTTATTCTCTCGGGCATATATGAAATTGTGGCATCGAAAATTGCTTTCCTAAGATTTAATTGGTGCGATTTTTAAAGGGGTCAAAACTATATGAGGATTTAAACTGTGTCACTTGGATGATATTAGAGAGCGAGTGTAACGATAATGATACATCTTTCAGGACAACATCATAACTTTCCATTTTTTCATGATGCTTCATTCTCATCTCCTCTAATCTCTCATAGCACAATTAATTTGCTGGGACTATTTTATTTCAAACTCGCCTTAATCTAGTTTATACATGTACTAGGAAATTGTTCATAGCACGATTTTTCTCATTTCTTTTATGAAATATTGTCACCTCTTGTAGCAATGAAAGATTTTGTCCCCTGTTGTAGCTATGAAAAGCTAATATATACAATATACAATATAAGCTTGATGATATCATTGCGCGAATCCCTTGACTCTAATTATCATCAGCTGTTACAAGCCGATCATTGTTGTTTTTGTTTTGATTTGGGGTTCATTTTGTCAACACACGATCCGCCGCATAATGCCACATCTTGCGTTGGGTTCATATGCTGTTCTAATTATTTAACACCGCCTGGATATCACTTGAAATAGGTTGTCTGCTGCTGTTATAATTAAATAAATGGATATTATATTTCATCTAAATTGAATGGAATTTTCACTATTAACCTGAAATAAACCTTTAATAAAGTTGTACAATTCTCAAACGAAAAACTTGATTATGTCAGTTTTGGCGATTCCTCAATCATTGGAGCATTATTGAAGTCAGGTATAGCTATGAGACAATTTATAAGAACAGACAATACGATTGATACTAAAACCTGAACATTCAATGTTCGATTACTTTTGATGTAACATATTTTCAAGATAGGCAAAATATAAGTTTGAAGTAATTATTTTGTTGAACAATAACAAATTTTCTTTTGTTGTTTAAAATACATACAGAGGAACAATAGATATTTTACCACTAATCTGATGCGGCGGTCTTGTTTCTAACATTAAAAAGAATAATTTGGCATTGACAAATCGTCAATTGTTCAATTTCTTAACACTCGCAAAACATCTAAAGAAACACCGTGTAGTTAATAATTGTGATCAATTTCTCAAGAAGAAGGGAACTTAAATTCGAGAAGTCAGTCTTATGATGAATATGAAATTGATATTGTGAACAGGTGCTCGTTTAAAATGTGTCTTCGTTCTGTATACCCTATCAATAAATCATGTAATCCATCTCCAGCCTCTGTATCATTAATGTCAAAGGTCTCAAATTTTAATGTGATGACATTCTAGAAATCGTTAGATTTATTCCTAGTGTATAATCATATGTCAAATATGGGTATCAAAACGCCGCAGATTATTCTATTCGAGTTTATAGGACAAGACAAGATAGATTGCATGTTCCTGGTTTCAAGTAGTCTACTTAACCACAAAATGGAAAATGACTGATTTAACAATGTTCAATTAATCATTGTGACTCCACAGGAGGACTCGTACTTTGTTATTTGCGACAGACACTTTAAGAAACGAAAAACAGTCTCAGCTCCAAAAAAATTATTGTCAGAATCTACTCGCCACACAATGAATTACTGTATATGATGTTACCTGAAATTACAGTCTGGAAGGAAGTTATTGAGCCTGCATGGTGCTGGGGATATGAATGTGTCATAAATTTAGGATTCTTTTTTGTCTTTGTTTCCCTTATGATCAATGTTTCCACGATAATCAAATATCATACTTCAGCTACATATGCATGTATTTACAAATGGTTACATTTTAACACCATATCCATGTCTTTCCATAAAAACAACTAATTATTTGTTTATTTGTATATTGCATGAATTCAATCATTGATTTTTGCACAATATCATAAATAATCGTTTCTTACAATATGAATCTTATGCACTTATTCTTATTCACCTTGTCTATAATTTATACGAGCAGCACAAAGATAAAAGGCATTTCATTTTTGCCCCGCTATATGGTATGATCAAAAGACATTTTACTTTTGGCATGTGATATGGTATGATCAAAAGACATTTTACTTTTGGCATGCGATATGGTATGGTCAAAAGACATTTCAATTTTGCCCCGCGATATGGTACGATCAAAAGACATTTTACTTTTGGCATGCGATATGGTATGGTCAAAAGACATTTTATTTTTGGCATGTGATATGGTATGGTCAAAAGACATTTTACTTTTGGCATGCGATATGTTATGGTCAAAAGATATTTTACTTTTGGCATGCGATATGTTATGGACAAAAGACATTTTACTTTTGGCATGTGATATGGTATGGTCAAAAGACATTTTACTTTTGGCATGCGATATGTTATGGTCAAAAGATATTTTACTTTTAGCATGCGATATGTTATGGACAAAAGACATTTTACTTTTGGCATGTGATATGGTATGGTCAAAAAACATTTTACTTTTGGCATGCGATATGTTATGGACAAAAGACATTTTACTTTTGGCATGTGATATGGTATGGTCAAAAGACATTTTACTTTTGGCATGCGATATGTTATGGTCAAAAGACATTTTACTTTTGGCATGTGATATGGTATGGTCAAAAGATATTTTACTTTTGGCATGCGATATGTTATGGTCAAAAGACATTTTACATAAGCATGTGATATGTTATGGTCAAAAGACATTTTACTTTTGGCATGTGATATGGTATGGTCAAAAGACATTTTATTTTGGCATGCGATATGGTATGGTCAAAAGACATTTTACTTTTGGCATGTGATATGTTATGGTCAAAAGACATTTTACTTTTGGCATGTGATATGGTATGGTCAAAAGACATTTTATTTTGGCATGCGATATGGTATGGTCAAAAGATATTTTACTTTTGGCATGTGATATGTTATGGTCAAAAGACATTTTGCTTTTGGCATGTGATATGGTATGGTCAAAAGACATTTTACTTTTGGCATGTGATATGTTATGGTCAAAAGACATTTTACTTTTGGCATGTGATATGGTATGGTCAAAAGATTTTACTTTTGGCATGTGATATGGTATGGTCAAAAGATATTTTACTTTTGGCATGTGATATGTTATGGTCAAAAGATATTTTACTTTTGGCATATGAGATAATATGAAGATCACACAATCAAAGAATATTTTACATTTGTCATGCGAGATGGATTAAATATGTCTCAACATTGATGAAAGACCTCTTAACTAATTGCAGTAATAAGATAAGAAGATAAAATTCTTTATTTCAGACTACATAGTCCATCCATCTAAATTAAAATAGGCATTTTCTGTCTATGTTTAAATGTTTATCTTACTGAAGAAATAAACACCGTGTAAGTTTCGTCCTTTTGGTCTATAATGCACAGTGAATATACAACGATAAACTCCATATAAGTATTAGCTTTTCTGATGTACAATGAATATACAGCGATAACGCAAACTCAGAACAAATAGAATTAAGATTGATGGTCACTTCAACACGCGTATTTTCTTAAAGATCCATTTATGCTGCGAATAGAACACTTATGTCGTCTGCAGTATTATGCAAAGTCTGACATGTGACTGCCATTTTATTGAAAAACTCAAACTGTGCACACCAGTCTTCCAAAAGAGGACACTTTTGTTGAAAGCTCAAGCTGTCTACAGCAGTTCGACAAAAGAGAACAATTTTAATAAAAGCCTCCAACTATTTTATGCTACGCTCCAAATATCTACACCAGTTGGATAAATTAGAACCTTTGTAATGATTAGCTCAAATTGTACACACAAGTCGAACAACTTAGGGCCATGTTAATAAAAGCACTAAACTGTGTACACCAGTCTCTCAGATTAGGACCGTTGTATTCATAAGTAAACTGCCTACACCAGTCTAATATATGGTCATATTTTAGAGTTTTATTATCTTTACATGGCAATATTTATTGTTCAATATTGTTTTGGTTTATTCTTCTCCAGGTACGAGTTGTATATGTAAATAATGTGAACATGTGTTATTGTAAAGAATATTTTGTAAGCATTAACTTGAATTAAGAATTCCATTTGATTATCAGTAGCCCATTGTTCCTCCCTCTTCGAGTCAGAAGATGACCATGACCTCCCTAATTAGCTTGGTTCCTGACAGCAACTATGTGGCCAATCAGGCCATTTGTTACTCTAAATTGTCTGTGCGGCACTTGACATGATAACCAATCAGGGCATTTGTTACTCTGAATTGTCTGTGGGACACTGGACATGATGACCAATCAGGCCATTTGTTACTCTGAATTGTCTGTGGGACACTGGACATGATGACCAATCAGGCCATTTGTTACTCTGAATTGTCTGTGGGGCACTGGACATGATGACCAATCAGGCCATTTGTTATTCTGAATTGTCTGTGGGGCACTGGACATGATAAGTATTATTGCAAATGAAAGCTATCCAACTTGATTTGTTTAATTTTGATGATAATGCATGAGTCAGATATTGTCATTAAAATTGTATTGCATTTTCACACATTTGAAAAAAAATAATATTTGAACATTAGCTCCATTGCACTAAGAATGTATTATTACAATCCAATCCGTGGTAAAATGAAGATAAAGTGGTTCGTGTCTATAGGTGTTATTCATTCAATTTAGTTTCAAGTTTGTGATGATAGATGTGATACACCTAGCAAATATAACATTTTGCTTAAATTTATTTTTCAATTTCTAAGAACGAAATATATATAGCTAGATTATTAGTCAGATTTTCATAAAAAGTGCAAAACCTAATGACCTTAATAGGTGATAAACAATAATAGCAACTGATAAATACTCTGCTTGGAATATGTCAAACAAATTTCAAGCGTGCACATTATTTTAATTGAACTGAAAAAACTGGGTGAGAAAATTAATATGTGTCCCGCGTTTATACCAAGACAAGGAAATCCCAGTCGCTAGGGTTACATTATTTATGTCCCCACGAGGCCGAGCCTCAGGTAGAGACAAATAACGTAACCCTTTGAATTATGGGATTTGATTTATCAACGTAACCCTTTGACTGGAATTTGATTTATCAACGTAACCTCTTGACTGGGATTTCCTTGTCTTGGTCCAAACCTCAACATAGATTATATTATATTCAATATTTGTGATAAAAGGTAGCTGTGATCGGAGCCGTTTTAGGTAGATTGGGGGCCCTAGGCACAAACAATAAACTGCCAACATAACCGACACCGAAATTTTGTTTTTGGGCCTTCTCGCGGCCCCTTGCTGCACGGGACCCTAAGCACGTTCCTCGCTTGCCTGTGCCTTAAAGTGGCATTAGGTTTGATGCATACATACTCGTGTATCTTAGAGACAATACGTAGGTCATAGGAACAGCATACTAGTATAGATTAGAGACAATTAGTAGGTCTGATGCATGCATAGTCGCATAGATTATAGACAAAAGGAAAGTGTTATGCATATATGCTGGTATAGATTTAAGACGATAGGTGGTGTTATGCATACATAATCGTATAGGTTTGTGATAATGGGTAGGTGTGATGCATACATACTCATAATGATTTGTAACAATATGTAGGTGTTATTCATTCATACTCGTATAGCTGTGTGACAAATAGGTAGGTATGACGCGTACATACTAGTACAGATTCGTGACAAAAGGTAGGTGTGATGCATACATACAGGCCCAGCGATTGGTGTTCTTGTGTGTGCGATGAATGTGTAGCGCCTTTCCCAATTTTTTTTTTTGAATCTTAATAAAACAAACAGGAAACTAAATGCAGATGAGAACCGCTGTACTGGTACTGTGTTTATTCAAGATATTATCGAAAATTCCACAGATGTTAGAAAGTACTTCGCACACGCAACCAGCCGGGTCTGCATACATACTCGTATAGATGTACAACAATAGGTATATATAGATTTGGGACAATATATAGGTGTAATGCATACATACTCATACAGATTTGGGACAATAGGTAGGTGTGATGCATATATAATTGTATAATTGTATAATTGTATAGATTTAAGACAATGTGTGTGTGATTTGGAGTTTTTAACGTAGCTTTAACAATTATTCAGTCATATTGATAGAATGTATGCAGTGTGGCAGTTTATAGTGATGTTTAGCACTGCGGCATCACGTCGCAGACATGCAGCATCATATCCCACCCAGTCACATTACCCTAACACCAGGCCGACCATTCCTAACACTAACCTCTTAATGCCGAGCGCCAAGCGAGGGAACTGTTAATAAAAGTTTTGTAAGTCTTTGGTATCACTCGGCCGGGGATGATAGGTAGGTGTAATGCATACATACTCGTATTGATTTGAGAAAATGTGTAGGTGGTATGCATACATACAGGTACAGATTTTAGACAACAAATAGATGTGATGCATGCATACTCGTCCTAGAGATTTGACATAATAAGTGTTATACATACTTGTAGAAATCTGAGACAATGCTTACGTGTGATGCATACATACTTGTATAGATTTGAGAGAATAAGTAGGTGATAGGTTGGTGTGATGTATACATACTTGTATAGATTTGAGAGAATAGGTAGGTGATAGGTAGGTGTGATGTATACATACTTGTATAGATTTGAGAGAATAGGTAGGTGATAGGTAGGTGTGATGCAAACATACTTGTATAGATTTGAGAGAATATGTAGGTGATAGGTAGGTGTGATGCATACATACTTGTATAGATTTGAGAGAATAGGTAGGTGTGATGCATACATACTTGTATAGATTTGAGAGAATAAGTAGGTGATAGGTAGGTGTGATGCATACATACTTGTATAGATTTGAGAGAATAGGTAGGTGATAGGTAGGTGTGATGCATACATACTTGTATAGATTTAAAAAAAATAGGTAGGTGATAGGTAGGTGTGATGTATACATACTTGTATAGATTTGAGAGAATAGGTAGGTGATAGGTAGGTGTGATGCATACATACTTGTATAGATTTGAGAGAATAGGTAGGTGATACGTAGGTGTGATGCATGCATACTTGTATAGATGCTCGATAATAAGTCCATCTAATATATACATATTCCTGTAGGTATTGATAAATGCAAGATGTGAAAGCTGGGAATATGTTTAGAATTTTTGTAGTCACGATACAGTTCTGAATTATATTCATACACCGTATCATTTTTGGAAGACAAAAGGAATTATCTCTGCACATGTTTTATGCCAATCGTCGTTTTAGTTCTTGAATATGAAAGTAATACCTAATATTTCAGCTTTTCTTCATTATGTAAATGTAATTTTCATATTTTACAAAAACAACATAACTTGTGATCCATTACAGTACTTTGAAGATTATCCAAAAACGTTTATCGGTCTGTATTGATGAGCCAAAAATACTTGTGGTTCAGTTACGTATAACTGTTGTATGACACAGTGACAACTATTGAACTTTGTCAAGGTTGATGGTATTGAATATGACTTTCAATTTCTGAAACTGCTTTACTGAAACGCTATGTAAACAATACTTCTTTAGATGTGTCACTCTGCGAATTATATCAATCGATGCTTTGATATCCCTAACACCAATCGATGTTTTGATGTCCCATAATATCAATAGATGCCTTAGTATCCCATACTATCAATCGATGATTTGATATCCCATACTATAAATCGAGGCCTTAATATTCCATGCTATGAATCGAAGACTTAAGATCCCATGTTATCAACTGATGCTTTGATATCCCATAATATCAATCGATGCCTTTATATCCCATAATATTAATCGATGCCTTATTATCCCATAACTTTTCTTTCTACATGTTGATATGTAAGAGCAATTTTTGAAAAATGTAAGACCTTGAACTTCACTTTTAGAAACCGGTTGTGTTAAGACAGCCATGTAAATTCTATCAGCCATGTACATTCTATCAGTTTTTGTATAAAAAAATAGATTACCAATAAGGTTTTGATTGTAAGAAACAGACTGAAAAGTTTATACAGCTGGAACCTTTTATTCATTTGTCCACTAATAAAGATGCCCTGTGAAAAGATTAAATTTTTTCCATTCTTCGACCTTTTTAAAATAACAGGCTTGTCTGTTGAAAGTTACATCAGTGAACAGTCAGCAGGAAAGCACGTTCTTACTTAGATGGAAGAGTACTTTCATGTAAGTGAACTTCATTCCTATTACACAAACACTCAATAATAGAACATTCTGTACATAACAAAACAGAATTTATAGTTCATCTTGAAACGTATTATTTACCAATGATTAAAGCCAAGTTTGACATAAAAATTTGAATTCGTTTCAAGATATAGCATTATAATACCTAACACCAGAACATGGTTGACACTACAATTCAATCCATACACTGTACAATTAGAACCATTACTCCAGTATAGAAATAATCATTGCTTTCATCATGGAAACAATGAAAGTGTTCCCATGGTGATGCTGTTCTTATCATTTAAGCTCTTCGTTTATAAATTGTCTACCTTATAAATTATTCACCTTATAAAATTATCTCCTCTATAAATTATACCGTTTATAAATTATCTTTTGAATTTGAATAATTGATGCTTACAGATAAGGATAAATTTTTTGCTTTTTCGATAAAATAGGGCAGAATAAATTAAAATATGCTAACGTTTTCACTAGTTTTGCTTCATGACGAGTGTGAATTATGTTGTATACTACAAAAGTCTTGATATCTGATCATTCCTAAGGTTCAGGTGAAAGGGGCTCTGGTTCCATATAGATCCCAAAGGTAAGTGGAACAATAAGATCCTAACCGTATAAGGAATCTATTACCAATCTTAAAACTAGAAATGACAAAGCAACATGAAAAATAACTGGAAACTCGAAATTGCTTAAATTATATATATATATATATATATATATATATATATATATATATATATATATATATATATATATATATATATATATATATATATATATATATAATATATAATATATATAATATATATAATATATATATATATATAATAATATAATATATAATATATAATAATAATATATATATAATAATATATAATATATAATATATATATATATATATATATATATATATATATATATATATATATATATATATATATATACATACATACATTGAGAGATGTTAACTTAGTTAAAATATATTTTATTTCTTCTGAATATAGTAAAGGCATAAAACTGGACAAATGTCCCACAATTTTGGTCGTCCTCTCCCCATAACGTGTAGTTTATATGGTACCTGAGCAAGGTGTACATAACTTTAATTCATGTTGATTTTGATGACAAGAGAAAACAAAATATTTGCAACTCAGAACTTAAAACGAATCAACGAGAAGAAGCGTTCTGGTGAAAACAGCCTGTTAACCTTGGCACAAAATTTTCATGGAATCTAACCCAATTCTATAAAAGTTAAAGAAAGTTTTGCCGCTTAAGCATCAATATCAATCAAATGTAGCAAACGTTGTATAAAGCTGTTAGGGAAGGTATTTATCTCACTGTGTGAATAAAGCCAGTTGCGAAAAAAAATGCCATTGCGAAATATTTAGTAACATCTTTCTTTCGCTTTCTTTGATCATATTAAAGTCCATTCATAGTTATTCTAAATCGGTAACACAAGCGTCCAATGGTAGCATGTTCATCTTGAAATTAATTGACCAGCATACCAGAATATGGGAAAAGTGCCAATGTCAATTGACAATTCCATTCATATTTCTATTATTTGCCACAGTGTCTGAATAGGTCTGAAAGTATTATCATTGGTGAAACATTTGCATGTAATTAGTGCTACCCGCTTTGATATATCAGAAAATATATATGGTGCGAGATTAGATGGAATAGAACCTACAATTTAGGAGAGGCAAGTACATAAAGATAATGGAATAAAATTGACAAAAAGATATAACAGAAGAAAACAACTTAGTGGAATGAAATCTTTCAGATATTTCTGATATGGATAGCTGTATATAATTATATGACTATAAAATTAATTTCTTACATTAATGTCAGTGACAAATAATAATATCTCAAAATTCTTTTGATAATAATCGTGTTTTGTCTTTAAAGAAATTTCATGATCTACTTACGATTCTATGGTCTTGTTATGACTCTGTGGTCTTATTAGGGCTCAATGATCTTTTTACGACCATATGGTCTTGTTATGAATCAATGATCTTGTTACGATTCTATAATTTTGTTACGACTCTATGGTATTGTTACGACTGTATGGTCTGGTTACGACTCTATAATCTTGTTACGATTCTATGGTATTGTTACAAATAGGGTTTTAAACTTAGAAAAGACGAAACCAACACGTTGAGTAAATTAAACAAATAACTTATTTTCCTTCAATATGACGTGACAATTAAAAGGAACTTACAGTATTGCAAACCAAGTGTTCCTAAATGTTATATCATAAGTCCAAAAGGATAAAGTATTACTAATGAATTCCAGTATTGAATGTTCTGATGTACCACTAATATTGAATGAGCTAATATGCCAACAGTCTTAATATGTCTCAATTACATAATTCAGAATGTCCTTGAGAGAATTCACAATAATCCCAATCTATTGATTTGTCCAAAATGTAAACTTTATAATTGGGATACTACGAGACTATTGGTACATCAGCACATTCAAGACTTTGAATTCTATTCCTTGTGATATAACTTTCAGAAATATTTTGGATTTAATTTACAACACTGCAAATACCTCCTAAATTTTATGTTTGTATTCTATGTAATGATTTTTTTTTAAATTCTACAAAACTTGTTGGTTTCTCTTTCTTTCTTTTACCTAAAGTCGTTACAATACTCTAAGCGTAATGCTTATCAAATGGAAATTAGTAATATTTGCTGACAAATTCTTGAAGAACTTGAAAAGTTAGAGACAATTCAGAAGAAGATTGAGATCCATATTGCCTTATTATCATTTTCGAAACGTTTTGTGTAACGGTCATCGTAATTCACAATCCAATCTTGTATTCCAATGAAAAAACCTTGAAAATATTTAATAATATGTTTGGAAAATGAATGGGTAGCACATATTGAAAATCACTGGACGTCTGGAAAAATAGGTAATAAACCATTCATTTGCAAGTTGCATAAAATACTGACGATGTCAGTCGCAATTGGTTTGACAACTTCGCACCTGCCTTGTGTTTTTGATTAACAGTAGATTCGTACGACAAGTCCGAATTCGAAATAATAGTGACTTCCTGCACGAACAGCAATATTTTGAGAATTGAAGTCTCTTATGGCTTTTTCAAAAGGTCATTTAACCATCTTTTTCCCCTGAGTAATTTGTTGTACATAATTGTTCCAAGATAATACCATTTTGGGGATGGTGTGAGGGTGGGGAATTGGTTTTAAATTGTTTTTATTTGTTAAAATGGAATTGTTGCCATAAACAAACATTTTCTACTGAAAATAATTGATACGTGTTGTTCCATGTTACTCATTTTCGAAGTCCATTTATATCATCTACAAAATTCCTGATAATCGAGTTTCGTCTTTTTCGTGTATTTTTCCATTCACACTTTGCCAAGCATTTAGTTGCTTGTTCATCCAGTGGCTTGCTGTTTCTATACTTATAAAATATTTGATGCAATACATCGGATAACTATTTAATCCAGACCAAATTCCACCATTGCCTTGGAAATATAAATGATCTTGTAATGATTAACTCAGCTCTTCTGCGTATAACCATATGCTTCGAACACTGATTTGGGAAATTGCCTCTACTTTCAAATGTGAAATGGAATATTTAGTTTGATTATATATCCTTTGAGTTTGCTTCGTAAATGTCCATACATGTTTTTAAGCGAGATAAACTTGGTATCACAGGAAAACAAAATGTATGATATAATGACATCCACACCGTACAATCACCAACAAGTGAGTTTAAATGGTTAGTATATATATATATATATATATATATATATATATATATATATATATATATATATATATATATATATATATATTTCGTACATTTATATGGTTTAAATTTGTTCGTTTTCATTTATGTTATATTTGCTTGTAAACTTAAAGCATTAAAACATAAACTTAACACGTGACTATGTCTTTAAAATATACATAAAAAAGTTTAAAACCAAACTTGTTTTGGAATGGTTTCTCTTTCTGAAGAATTGATTCTAATATGTCTGAATAATGTTGATTCAGTGTACACAACTAAATAAATGTTCCACGTTAGGCACGTTGAAAATTAGAATTAAGAATTACAAAAATGTGAAATTTCTTATGGGAAGTAAAATGATGATATCTCACTATGTATATGTGTATATTTGCATATAATGTTTCGGAGATTCAAGACATAACCAGAGTTCTCTTTTACGATAATCATTCTTGGTTCAAGACTATAAAGATGGATTTTTTTCAGTTTGGTTTGTGCACAAACGTTCGGTCCGGAACTGATATTTAATCAAAATATTCCCGACTGAATAGTATTTTTGAATGGTATGGATTCAATAAATCAAAGCTGATTTTAGAGCTTTTCATGACAGGCAATATGACTTGTGTATTCTATCAAATTTGTTGACAGACTGTGACTGCCTAGTTGACAGGAGGCGTTATGCTACGAAAAACCGCAATAGGGAAAATAATTAAACACAATCAAGAGTAAAACTCCCTTCCCAGACGTATCGCGATATGTAAATAACAGCAGACGTCTTGACATATTGGAAACGACCTCTTACCGACACACTATTTAGTAAGTAAATATTGCTCATCTTTGCTTTTCTCATAAAAATAAGGATTATTTTATTATAATACTTATAATACTTAGCTATTTCAGATACCCATGCCCAACCTATCAGTATTTAGATTTATAATTGTAAAAACACTTGCATCCCAAGTATACAATCTGTTGATCTTCGCACTAAATCATTACAATGAGCCTAATGAATTCATAGCTAAATACCAAAGCTAGCATCAAAATGGATAAAATACTTCCTATTCCTCTTGTATTATTCAATAAAACTGATCTAAAGTTTTTGGAGAGTGTTCGGAGTGTAACATGAGGAATACCCTCGAGTTATTAGAATGATGACGGATGTATTCCGAATCAGCCCTGGACAGCACTATTTGAATGGCTTTATTTCTGCTTTTCAAGTAGAAGACAGGTTTATTATAAATCCTTGGTTTAACTTCACTTCAATTTTCTTTTTGATCATAACTATTGTTTAGTTCTGCATCAAGTTGTCCTTGTCTATTGTTTGGCATAATCCTCAGAACCTATGTTTCATTTACGCACATAGAATAAATAGTCATTGCTTTGCTAAATGTTGCGTTGTGCAGTATGCACTCACATCACAGTCATTATCCCGACAAAATAATGTAAAATACTTACTTTGTTATCATTCTTGAATCCAGACAAACTGACGTAATCGGCAGCAGCCAAGACTCCATGTCACAGAGCCAACCAAATGAAAATGAGTTAGGGTTTTCATAAACGCAAACTCCATTCCTGAAACAATGACAAATGCTAAAAGCACAATGAATAAATATGTCAAATATAAGAGAACGTAGTGTGAAAAGACAGTATGTCGCCATCTATTCATAGTATAACAAACATGTGTGATTAATAAAAATACTACATATATATCCTGAGGTAACCATTGCTGAACGCAAATTTTAACTATACATGATGCCCATATGCATATATATATATATATATATATATATATATATATATATATATATATATATATATATATATATATATATATATATATATATATTGGGGCATCAGCTTTTTTAAGATTGTTGGCATTCATATGGAGCTGCACTCTTATAATTTGACATGTAGATTATTTAGGATTTAATTCACAAATACTGTACGTTCTTCTTAAATTTATAACTTAAATCAAGAAATTATTTATTGTGTCTATTAAACATGTTGGTTACGTTTGTTTCTGTTACTTAGTATTGGATGAGAGAGTTGTAACAGTCTGTGTATACTTTAACTCAATCTCTATATTTATTTTATTGCTATTAACAGAAATGCAAACAATGGCCACAAAAGTTACGTCATTTTTTGTAATTTATGATACCGTTTTTATATAAATTTCATGCGTAATATGTTTATATCCTTTTGTTTTGTATATTTTAGAAGAACAGGATTTTTGTGAGACAACGACTCGGCTTCATACGAGTATTTCCAAATTTCAATGTGGTAAAACTTAAAAAAAATCACACTTCTGATTATAATGATCCTAAATGTGTATCTATTCCTACATGGACTTATTGCAAGAATAAGGGAAAGGTATATCTGATTGCTATAATTTTCAGCATAAGAAGATTAAAGCTGTTCAAAATGCATTCATTTCTCAAGGTTTTGGTCATAAATTGGAAACAGTACATTTGCTGAGTCAAACAAACAAGACTGGTTTAATTATGAAAAAGTATGAATTACTAATGTCGAAAGGAACTATATCTGTTATTGATGCTGCTGCTGAACCTAACTCCATTAAAATATTAAGGGACAATCAAGCTTTTCAAAATCTTTAATTGTCATATACTTTGCCTTTGTTTGAGAAATCTTCCTCTGCTGAAAATTTTATTTTTCAGAGTAGAGTTCGGCCTTTTCCAAACTCCACTTCATAATTTGTGATCAGACTTAGTTTCGTGACAATCAGAGTTGTGAATTCTTTGCCCGTTGAGGATGGTCCCATTTGTAACTAACAAGCTTTGTTTGCATAGAAAGTTTGATCACATTGAAAATTAAATACCTTTTTTATACCCAACTTGTGCAGCTGATATAGATATGGCAAAACAAGCACTTGAAAATGATGTTAATTGACTTAAAACCAACGGTAAAATGACTAGCATTCCAGTTAAACCTCTTTATAATAACTGAATGATAAAAAAACATTGGATACAACGTTTCATCGACAAAAATGCAGTGTGATCCATGTTATAGAGTCTCGTTCACCATTAAATGCCATTAAGTTCTGAAATTAATATCTTGGTATTGATTTACAGTCTAAATCGTCTTAGAAAACAAAAATCATATAGACATACCCGACAAGAAAGGACCAGCATGATGGACTTATCGCTGAAATATCATATTGACGGAGTGGTCAATAAATGAAAAAATGCTGGACTTCTCAAGGAAAAACATCATATAGACAACCTGACCAAGAAAGGACCAGCAAGCAGGACTTCTCGAGTAAAAAATCATATCACAACTGGAGTATTGTGAAACTGTATGGAAGACAATAGTGTTTGATCTACTCACGGGTCTCGTTTGAAATACATTTAATATGTGAATTTTGT
The DNA here is from genome assembly GCA_016746295.1 of Potamilus streckersoni. Classification (NCBI taxonomy): domain Eukaryota; kingdom Metazoa; phylum Mollusca; class Bivalvia; order Unionida; family Unionidae; genus Potamilus; species Potamilus streckersoni. The sequence goes on from JAEAOA010000421.1 coordinate 797,953, forward strand.
CGGCAATGTTTTAATGACTGTTTGATCCTCATTGCCATGCATTAGTATAGAAATCCTAATTAGGACTATAGCCAACGTATGAATTGTAAGAGTTACATCACGTATGAACGGTATTTAATGAATATATCCTAGCTAAAACCACTGGTATTCAAATATCTTGACTAAAATAATCATTAATCGATTATCGTTTATTCAGGTATAATCTATTCTTAATATTAAACCCACTTACAGGTCAAAGTTTGATTGAAAATACTATATCACATGATAAAGCATAACATATTTAGATTCGGGGCAGGCTGGTTCACATTTTCCTCTTTCAAGGAAGGGAGAGATTGGGGCAGGCTGGTTTACATTTTCCCTTTTCAAGGAATGGAGAGATTGGGGGCAGGCTGGTTCACATTTTCCCGTTTTCAAGAGAGGGAGAGTTTGGGGGCAGGCTGGTTTACATTTTCCCTTTTCAAGGAGGGGAGAAATTGGGGGCAGGCTGGTTTACATTTTCCCTTTTCAAGGTAGGGAGAGATTGTGTGCAGGTTGGTTCACATTTTCCCGTTTTCAAGGAAGGGAGAGATTGGGAACAGGCTGGTTCACATTTTCCCGTTTTCAAGACAGGGAATTTAAAGTTACTTTGTATAGATTTCTTCCGAAAATGTGTTGGACGGTTCATGTCAACATAAATAAATTTGAAAATATCTTTAATGCGACTTCATCACCAGACTCCTAATCAGTGGCTGTCTTATTTTATTAAAGTTATTAAAAAGATATATATATATATATATATATATATATATATATATATATATATATATATATATATATATATATATATATATATATATATATATATATATATATATATATATGTGTGTGTGTGTGTGTGTGTGTGTGTGTGTGTGTGTGTGTGTGTGTGTAATTTGAAGGCATTCTAGAATTGGAAAAGTGCCTGCATTATATTGAACTGTTAAAATATATTTGTTTTATACTATGAGTAAACACAACGGCTTTAAATGCCCAAAAGATATATGTTGACTGTCCTTTCTACAGGTGGAATTAATGTATGACATTGATGACAACGAAGATATTTTCCTCAATTGTTTCTTTCGTCTTGAAAATGTTTTACACTTTATTATTGGTAATAATATATATTCGTTAGTCTTGGAGGAATATATTAAAATATTATGCCAATATAATGGTGTCATTTTCAGCGATATGAATGTTACATTAATGTTTGTTAATTATCTCATACGGGAATGATGTTAAGGTCGCACATTTCCATACAATGTATTACTGATGATGGCTTAGAATGTATCGAATCCTATGAAATACATGTCCTTCTTGTGGCTTAGAATGTATCGAATCCTAGGAAATGCATGTCCTACTGATGATGGCTTAGAATGTATCGAATCCTAGGAAATGCATGTCCCACTGATGACGGCTTAGAATGTATCGAATCCTAGGAAATGCATGTTCTACTGTTGGCTTAGAATGTATCGAATCCTAGGAAATGCATGTTCTACTGTTGGCTTAGAATGTATCGAATCCTAGGAAATGCATGTCCCACTGATGATGGCTTAGAATGTATCGAATCCTAGGAAATGCATGTTCTACTGTTGGCTTAGAATGTATCGAATCCTAGGAAATGCATGTCCCACTGATGATGGCTTAGAATGTATCGAATCCTAGGAAATGCATGTTCTACTGATGGCTTAGAATGTATCGAATCCAAGGAAATGCATGTCCCACTGATGATGGCTTAGAATTTATCGAATCCTAGGAAATTCATGTTCTACTGATGGCTTAGAATGTATCGAATCCTAGGAAATGCATGTCCCTTAAAGATGTTTGCGATCGTATTTCTTAACTTACAACTCAATTCGCAGACGTAATGATCTGACTGCAAATTGACGGTGATCATTTGATATAAATAATCAAACCTTGACACGTGTCATCATTTAATGGAAATAATCAAAACCTTAACAATTTTCAACATTTCATAGCAATAATCTACACATTGACAAGGGTCATCATTTCACAGAAATAATCAACACATTGACAAGTTTTTAAATTATTTAGAAAGGAAAACATCTCTTCAATTTCACTTTAGAGCATAATAAAAATCTGTTAATTTTATTCCAATTAAATTATATCCGGAAATAAATTCATCACATCCAATGTGGAGTTTTGTACATTTGTCTCCAAATCAATGTGGAGTTTTGTACATTTGTCCCCAAATCAATGTGGAGTTTTGTACATTTGTCCCCAAATCAATGTGGAGTTTTGTACATTTGTCCCCAAATCAATGTGGAGTTTTGTACATTTGTCCCAAATCAATGTAGAGTTTTGTACATTTGTCCCCAAATCAATGTGGAGTTTTGTACATTTGTCCCCAAATCAATGTGGAGTTTTGTACATTTGTCCGCAAATCAATGTGGAGTTTTGTACATTTGTCCCCAAATCAATGTGGGGTTTTGTACATTTGTTCCAAATCAATGTGGACTATAAGCAAAATATTTAATGCTCTAATCTTGTATCTAACCTGCTAGGTTTAATTCAAAATGTAGAAAAATTAAGGAACTAGATGCAACAAGATAACCGTGTTGAATTTCGTATTTTAATACAGAACACGTTTGATAGTGATACAAATACAATGTTTATTGATGAATGACTTGAATGGGAAACAAATTATGATCAATACGTGCGTGTATAAGATCCTATTATTGGACAATTCGCACGAACCTAATAATGCAACATACATGTGAATACAAGTAAATACCCTTACACAATACAAGGACAAAGGTTAATGATTCACAGTAATTTCACACAACGAAAAGAATGATGTTTTGGTCCAAGAGATAAAATGATGTATTTTACTCATATAGTAAAATGTATTCACTCAAATAATGAAAAATGAGGTACTTTACTCAAATAATAAAATGATGAAAACAAAGGGTCAGATATGCAAAATATCTTAAGTTTTGGGGGAATCTAGAGTTCACGCAAACTACAATTTGGCACCTAAGGCGACATTTGATCTGGATTGATTATGCTCTATAAGGAGCGTGATTCCCACACAAAAAATTCTTGGGTTTTAATAATTCCAATCACAAATTTGTAGTAAGTCTACGCTTTTCTGCAAGAGAAAACAAATGTAGGAGACTCTGAGTTTGAATTTAGAAGAAATTCACTCGTAAAATAATTATCCAAGATATCGAATGTCTGGAAAGTCGACGGACACGATTTTTTGTTGTTGACGCCAACGAAGCTTGAAAGCAAGGTATCTGCGCCAGTCTCATGTATTTCATTGATATCAATAAAACGATTTGATATATTTGCTATTATTTGCATGAATTCATGTGTTTAAATTCATAGATAAATGTTCTTGATATGAATATAACTGTATATAAATCCCTACAACGATATTCTTTATATAAGTTTCATAAATTTTTGAATTTGTCGTCTTGATTATGAAAGGAAAATATAAGACTAAGTTTGTGTATAGTCTGCCATGTTTATCTTGACCAGATAGCTTTTGGTATATGTTTGAATTCTGATAGAACGATATCTGACATTTCGAGAGGGGATTAATGATCGATGTCAAGCAAGATATCTTACAAAACATTTAGGTTGCTTTTCTGTTTATTTTGGAAGGTGAAATTCCTCCATGTGACGTTTCCACTTACCTACGTATCGAAGTATCTACGTATCATGTACTTAGTATCCACCTAGCCCCACAAAGTTCGATAGCGGGAAAAGGCAATACAATAGAGAGTTCGGAGAAATGAAAGAAAAGTAGAAAGGACCAAGGAGTTACAACCACATTGAAGTTGAAATAAATTAAAAATAATCGGGTCATGAAGTTATCCCAGGGAATGACTTGGATTGTATACTAGATTCTATGATAAACTAATTCCATCATTTAAAACAGATTAGTTATTTCTATAAATATATTTGTGTTCTGAAATTTGGTGAATGATTTATTTCAAAAAGAAGTGTATCGTCTTAAAATGTAATGTATTGTCACAGTTGTTATGGAATTAATTTGTTTTTAATTGTCTTTCTATGTACAGAAATTCGTGTCATCATGTTTTATATATCTGCTCAGATCTCTATCTATTCCACCTATAAATTTCAAACATTATATTGATATTATCTCTATCCGGGCAATAACACCAAAGGTGATCAAACTCTAGATAACTATATCGAAATTCCACTAAAACCTATCCCCAGCAAAGTGGGCTCAACCTGGCATATATTGCTGCATTTGTCAATGTGCTTTATCTTAGTATCTTTTGTCATGCACTTTCGTTTCTATTTTCATTCTTCTTGTGTTTTATGTTCTTTTTATCCCGTTCTAAAAAGACATCACTTCTTCGTTTCAGCCACTCTTTGATGAAGGATTGGAATTCCTCTCTTGGGACATTACCACAATAATTCAACTGAATTTCTTTGCGTCCCCTCTTCCTCTTCTTCGTCATTTTTATACCATCTTCCCTATTTCATCGTTTTGGTCAGATGCTTCTGTGTACAATCTGTACTATCTGAAAGTCTTCTTGGAGCTACTCCTCCATAGATATTGTTTATGGACTACACCTCCATAGATATTGTTCATGGACTACACCTCCATAGATATTGTTCATGGACTACACCTCCATAGATATTGTTTATGGACTACACCTCCATAGATATTGCTCTTGAACTACTCCTCCATAGATATTGTTCATGAACTACACCTCCATAGATATTGTTCATGGAAAACACCTCCGTAGATATTGTTCATGAACTACACCTCCATAGATATTGTTCATGAACTATACCTCCGTAGACATTGTTCATGGACTACACCTCCATATGTATTGTTCATGAACTATACCTCCATAGATATTGTTCATGAACGATACCTCCGTAGATATTATTCATGAACTACACCTCCATAGATATTGTTCGTGAACTACACTACCATAGATATTGTTCATGAACTATACATCCATAGATCTTGTTCATGAACTACTCCTCCATAGATATTGTTCATGAACTACTTACTCCTCCATAGATATTGTGTATGAACTACTCCTCCATAGATATTGTTCATGAACTATACATCCATAGATATTGTTCGTGAACTACACTACCATAGATATTGTTCATGAACTATACATCCATAGATATTTTTCATGAACTATACCTCCATAGATATTGTTCATGAACTACACCTCCATAGATATTATTCATGGACTACAACTCCATAGATATTATTCATGAACTACACCTCCATAGATATTGTTTATGGACTACACCTTCATATATATTGTTCATTTCATAGGTTTTTGTATAGATTCTCAACGCAGCCTCGTTTGAAATGGCCCACTGTTCTGCATCTCTCATTGGTGTATGTTGTTGATGATCCATACCTGGCCTTTAGGAGGAAGCCCATAAGATATAAAAGAGATCTTATCTTCTAACCCTCTTGTTACTCCTGTTGCTATCTTTGTGAACCAATTGTCACTATGAACCTGGTAACCTAATATTGTGTCAAATCAGTTATATGAGAAATGCAAAGCAGCTGCTGTGTGACAGTCCATTTAGCCAGTGGATGTAAGATCTCTTTGACATATTAGCTCTGACAGATACATAACATTCCTTGGCCTCAGTATGATTAATAGACTAAAGGGAGCACTGGTCAAAGTATGAACGACTCAATTTGAGCAAGGTAAGAATATTTCTCCTAAATAACTTTATAAATGGTCAGAACGGTATTTCAATTACTCAGTCCCTCGCATTTACTGTGGACACTGCGAATCTAACGTTCATTCGTTTACTGTGGACACAGAATATAACGTTTATTCGTTTACTGTGGACACTGCGAATCTAACGTTCATTCGTTTTGCTTCTTTGAAAGTTAAATTTGTGACTCGGTGATCTCGTGCACATCGTGAAATTTATCATCTTCCAAATGAACTAAGCATCTTGTTTAGTTCATCCACAAACAAATCTAATAAAGCAAAAGCTAAAACCTTTACTGCATGCGCCTGAATGTTTCTTCACATATATGTAGTTGTGCAATGTTGGCATTGATTACTAATTATGTGTTGTTGTCTTATAGTTAAATTTATCACTAATTATGTGTAGTTTTACTATATTGCTGGTGAGTTCGAGTCTAAGATTAGGCGAATGTGGATATGTTAGAAAGCTTGCCAGTAGCTTTTCGTGGGTCGGTGGTTCTTTCCACGGATTTCCCGGTTTCTTCCTCCACCATTAATACTGGCCGCCATATATAGCCTATCGTGTACTGAAAAATGGCGTTAAGCACAACAACAACAGCAACAACTAAATTGTTGACAATTAATTATCAAGTGTAGTTGTATTATAATGCAATCGATTACCATTTATTTGTAGTGGTATAATATTATATTTGATACTAATTATTTGTAGTTGTCTTATATTGAGACTAATTACTTACTCTATCTCAGTATCTCAGTTGATTACTGAGTTTGTTTAGTTGTGTTATGCTGCATTTGAATGCATATATGTAGTTGTGTTATGCTGCATTTGAATACATATATGTAGTTGTGTTATGCTGCATTTGAATGCATATATGTAGTTGTGTTATGCTGCATTTGAATGCATATATGTAGTTGTGTTATGCTGCATTTGAATGCATATATGTAGTTGTGTTATGCTGCATTTGAATGCATATATGTAGTTGTGTTATGCTGCATTTGAATACAATACTAATTATAAGTAGTTGTGTTATGTTGCAGTTAATTCTTAACTTTTGTCATTGATTAATAATTATATGCAGTTGTGTTACATTGCAATCGATATTTAGCACTAGTAGTTGTTAATTAAACCGGTAGACTATTACGCGTATCAGAGCTTGTAAATACTCAAAACATTTCACATAGATTATAGACAGCATGAAAGAGAAAATTAAGAGACCTTGAGGCTAATTCAATGTAAACAAAAAAAAAACAATATCCAACAAGAGCTTGATCAAACTAAAATTACTTTATGACAAATAAAAGAATAAAAACAAATACAAAAGACATTAAATTCTCCTTTGTGTTTTCCACGACTGCTGCACGGAAGAAAGTTGAAATGTGCTTCATTCAAGGCCGTAAATAGATATAAATATATAACTGTTGTCAACTGATAGTCAAATAGATCTAAATAATTACAAATGATTGTCCTAATATTAAATAATGTCTACATAATGTCATATGAATGTCAAAATATTAATACATTAATGTCTAAATAGTGTTGAACGAATGTCTAAATATCGAAACATGCAAAGAAATATACCAAAATGAACTCGTGCACCAGTTAAAACGTGTATGAAAGAAATTATTTCAGTGATTATATTGGTGTCCACAGTTTTCGTTGATTGAATGGTCACTAGGAACACAGCCCAAACACCTGGCGTACTCATCAGTCAATCACGTAGTACAAGCGGCTTTCTTGCTGGCCGTCATACTGTCTGACAGGATTCTAGAACTAGAAAATATAAGTTTAAATGTTCAATCAACGAATTCCACAAGAAATATTATCCTTCAATATCTGTCACATCAATGTGTAATAGTGAAAACGTCGAAAAAAGCAAACAAAATAAAGGAAAATTAAACAAAAGGAGAAGTAAGTCTTTGTGACTGTATGCCTGTATATTGACTCTATTTTATGAAATATAAGAATGAACCTTACTCAGCGGATCAGTGCCCTCCCTAATTAGTACACCACTCCCTTCTTCCTACGTGCGGTTTGCTTTGTACGTGCCATATCAAAATGTCTGTGTGATACTTGTCGTGTTGCTGAACAATGAGCGATATAATAATCTGTTCTAATGGTCATCGTGTGTCCCTAATTGTTGTAAATTTGTACATCGTGTGGCCTTGATTGTTGTAAATTTGAACATCGTGTGGCCTTAATTGTTGTTTCAAAATACAATGATGTAACCAAGGCATCCTTCGTTTTGTTACGATTTTCGACAGAGATAATTTCACACCATTTTAAAAGTCAACGGCAGCCGACGGTCGCATAAATTATCCATATAGAAGAGACCCCCATTAACCACGTTGACATGTTGATTGAGCTATCAACAATGAGGAAAGGCACATTCGTTGATGAATAAGCAATCTAAGATAATTCTTAGTAAAGTGTAAGCCATTCAATAAATCCAAAAGGGGCAAAGAATGCTGCCAGGATGCTTAATGTCCCGGCTTAAAATTCCAGCATGAACCGACTTGTCTGACAGACCATCGTTTAAATCAAATCACGTCCACATACCAACATTGCTTTTATCCTATTCGTGTCTTAGATATGTTTAGACCATAATATGTATTTCACATAGTTCAAAAGAAAATTGAATTTTGCATTATTTTCAATATGTATGTATGTATGTATGTATGTATGTATGTATGTATGTATGTATGTATGTATGTATGTATGTATGTATGTATGTATGTATGTATGTATGTATGTAGGTAGGTAGGTAGGTAGGTAGGTAGGTAGGTAGGTAGGTAGGTAGGTAGGTAGGTAGGTAGGTAGGTAGGTATGCATGCATGTATGCATGTATGTATTTACGTACGTTCGTATGTTTCCTCGTAAAAGGTTTATCAAAATCAGCATCACATATCGAACACAACAATGAATAAAATAGCAAGCAAAAGAGAAATATTTCTTCAACTAAAGCATTTCGAAATGGAACATCCAGTTAAGTAAAACCATATAAGTATGCATATAGAAACATCCAAAATCTGATATTATTTAACTTGGTACAGCACTGGAATTCTATAGCGATTTTCCTACTGCTAATAATGACTTTATCAAAATGCATGTACACGCGGTATCTTGTTTGAGGTCTTTTACATTATTTGCAGTAAATGCCACGATATTGTGCATATTTTTGACATCACTGATAGTAAGTAAACGACTTTGAGGTATGCTTTGACCTTACTTATCGTAAAGGCAACGATTTCAATGTGTACCTTTGACATTACGTATAGTAAAGGCAACGCGATTTATATGTGTTTTTGACATTACTTATAGTAAAGACAACGATTTGGTTGTGTGCTTTTGTTCCTTTTAATTTCTTTTAAGATCCCAACTTAGTCTTTCGGGACAGGAAAACAAAATATGCATGCTTACGATTAACACGATATATGAAATTCTTTCTAAAAATAAATCTTTGTTATTCAAATTATTTAGCACAAACCCATCAGCCCGTCTGAGTCCTACCATCAACCCATCTGAGTCCTACTATCAACTTGTCTGAATCCTACCATCAACCCAGTGTGAGTCCTACCATCAACCAATCTGAGTACTACCATCAACTTGTTGGAGTACTACCATCAACCTATCTGACTCCTACCATCAACCCATCTAAGTCCTACCATCAACTTGTCTGAGTACTACCATCAACCTGTCTGAGTCCTACCATCAACCCGTCTTTGTCCTACCATCAACCCTCTGAGTCCTACCATCAACGTGTCTGAGTCCTACCATCAACTTGTCTGCGTACTACCATCAACCTGTCTGAGTACTACCATGAACCCATCTGAGTACCACCATCAACCTGTTTGAGTACTACCATCAACCCATCTGAATCCTACCATCAACCCCGTGCGAGTTCTACCATCATCCCATCTGAGTACCACCATCAACTTGTTTGAGTACTACCATCAACTCATCTGAGTCCTACCATCAACCCGTATAAGTCCTACCATCAACTTGTCTGAGTAATACCATCAACCATTCTGAGTACTACCATCAACTTGTCTGAGTCCTACCATCAACTTGTCTGAGTCCTATCATCAACTTGTCTGAATACTAAAATCTACCTGAGTCCTACCATCAACCTGTCTGATTCCTACCAAAGACTTTTAAAAATGATACTAACAGCTACCTCGCTTGATGCTCATTTTTAGAGTCCTACCAAAGACTTTTAAATATGGCACTAATAGCTGCCTAGCTTGGCGCTCAGCGTTATGAGATTAGTGCTAGGAACAGTCCGTCTGGTGTCAGGATATTGTGAGTGGGTAGGACATCATGATAAATGTCTGCTAAATATTATTATATGCTCCAACTATGTGGCCATCTTAGCGATGTGAATGAAAAAGTGTTAAAACTATGCTAAACTCAAAAATCTCTCTCTTTCTCTCTCTCTCTCTCTCTCTCTCTCTCTCTCTCTCTCTCTCTCTCTCTCTCTCTCTCTCTCTCTCTCTCTCTCTCTCTCTCTCTCTCTCACACACACACACAAGCACAAAGAAGCAAACGTCAACAATCGTTTTGAATTTGTCTTAAGTCTATCATCATATAATTATGGAAACTCAATACCTGCCAGATAATTTGTTTAGTTAGTGAGACAAAAGAAAATGAAACACTTGCTTTTGGATTCAAATTAAACGGTTCATTCAATTAATAAAGCGCGGTGAGAAAATTTGTAGTGTTCAATTCTGCACAAAACAAGGATTTATACTTTTTTCCACCATTTAAAGTAAAGCGTCTTACAAAAACCGAAATCACCAAAAACAGGCAAATCAAAGATTTAGGCAAAATGCAAATTATTCAGTTATTGATATTGTGACTTTAAGTAAATATATTGCTAGATATTTTCTAGCTTGGTCGAAACTCAAAACATTCCCTACCGGAATATAAATGACGATTAAATGATCGGAATATGATTTGCTATAGAAATTCTACAAAGCTTGCTTCCAATCGATGAATACCTCTAAGGTTAATCAGCTTGCATGTAACGAGCGGTCGATTGATGTGTCATATATCAGTACAAACATTTTGTCAAATTAACGATTAGAGTGAAAATCAATTTGAGAGATAAAAGGATCAATTGATGGAGAAGGCCACTTATAAAGCATGCGTAAAGCGATTTGTCTCTACTCGAATCAAAAGAGTGAGGAGTTTTATTTCAAGCATCTTTGCCGCAAGCATGCATTTGTAACTGAAGGAAATCTCTAGTAAGATGATGCACAAGCCATGATGATAAATGTCTGCTTGACGACTAATGGAGTTTGTTAAATTCAACAACGATGCAGCTAAGTGTGGTTATTGTCCACAGAAACTCGTATCTTGCTGTACTACTACAGATTGTATATCTGAGATTAATACATCGCTCCTTAGCACACGAAATAAAACTCCTTCGCCAGCTTTGTCAACTGAAAGCGGTGAAGTATAAAAATGAAATTTAAAACAAATCAATTTACTGCTCATACTTACAGATTCTTTTTTGAGAATGTTTCTTTCGCTATGAAACCAGAACTTAATTATCACATACTTGTATGGTTGTCACATTCTTCCTGTAATTGCAGGTCAGGTAGTAATTTTCACGAACTTGCAGGTCAAACAGAAATCATCAGAGTTTTATAATTCTTACAATTTTCCAAGAAATGCAGGTCAAGCAGTAATTATCACGGACTTGTATTATAGTTACATTATTCCTGCAGATGCAAGTTATTCACCATAAGCTCACACGTCTCTGGATATACACTCCATCTTGACTGAAAGACCAACTGTTCTAAGCCATCATTTTTATCAGATAATTGCCTTTTTTCGTCAAAGTTTTATAAATTAATAAACTTAAGTAAAAAGCTTTCATCAAACAGCAAAACTATCATAAAGCGTTAACGTTGGAACTAATAATATATTTATAAAGTTAATATTTGTCTTATGAAATATTTATCATATTCTCTTTGGACAAACCTAAAACCGTTTACAGAAACTTTCCATTCTTTTACTATTCTGAACCCTATCTCTTTGCACAATTTTTTCTATTAGAAGAGAAAGAAGATGTTCTGCGTTTCTCTGTAATCAGAATTAAATCCGAATTTGACTTTTGATACAGATTTTGACTTTGATACTGGAATATTAATTTAAGTTATCCTCTTCCACAGCCATCTTGTCACAGTTTGTCTACAGTGGAATTTATTTTGAACCTGTTGTTGGTTCTCTACAATGAAATCTATTTTGAACCTGTTACAAATAAACGCATTTGTAATTTGTCTGTAGTGTCATCTCCATTCTCACAGCCGACAAAGCCCGATGAACACAAAATTACAATCCATTTTTATTATTATTTTATTTCAGTATACCATGCTAATTATATATGCATTCATGGGCACATTAAAATGTTATTAAGTTTGGCTAACTTAGGTCATAACATTCAAGGGCAAAATGTTACCTGGTCACGCCAGGAGCAAGGACTATTGTATTCCAACACCGCTATTAAGGAACATGAAATAGACTAATGTTAATCTACACTTAGAAATGAAATAGTTTCCTCTAAAATAATCAACGTGAAAAATTATACATCTACATGTTACATAACATGTCATCAGCATTATATATAAGCTTTATCTTAGGTCAGACAGAGATATTGTAGCGGAAAATTCCCTCGGAGTTGGAGTGATATCCTGCTGAATCTGTCTGACGACTGGCACTCCAGAGTGTGACCGATTCTACCTCAGCGGGATACCGTCTTATTCCGGGCTTCTTGGGTGTCGCCGACTTGGTCACAGACTAGTCGCAGGATCGCTGACTTGTCGCAGAGTCGCTGACTGGGTCGCAGGCTTGTAGCGGTCACCGTCTCGCTGGGGCGTAGAGTGGGTCGCTGCCTCAGTCGCAGAGTCGCAACCTTATCCGTCTGAGATTGATAGAGAGAAACTACAGTGTGAAATGATGAAAGAAGAGCTATCCTCAGTCCAAAACGTGTATTGTCGCAAGACCAGACCTCTGCGTTTCTTGGACGAGACTTGCAGCGCCGGGCTTCTGGTCGACGAAAGACCTTGTCACTAACCTTTCAAGATTCCTGGCCTGGCTTTCTCCTACCCAAGTAATACGACCAAGTGTGATTGCTCTGGCGGGGAGGTTATACTGCTACACTGCAGGGTCGTCTTCACTCTACGCCGTTTCCTAACACACACCACCATAGCAGCCACAGTTGGTTCGTATATATACCCAGACGGAATCACGTGACCAGAAAAAGCCGACAGATGGCACTACAAAGTCCGCCAAGCATTTAAAATTACAATATAAATTTTAACGAAACGAAATATTATACAGCGAAACGAAAATTTGAAATCTATGGGAATTATCGTTACAAATATATAATTATTAATAATATGACATATTATACGTATTTAGCAACACTGTGACATATGATACTCAATTACCACCACTGCTAAATGATATGCAATTATTATGCTGCGTAATTTTCAAAGCTGTGGCATTACATAATACATAGTTATGAAGCAATATGACAAGATACATAATTATAAACACTGTTATTACAAAATGCATAGTTATAAACACATTGTAAGATACAAAGTTATCAACAATATGGCATTGCATGATACATAGTTATTAACACTATATCATTACCAGGTACATAATTATATGTACAATGCCATTAAAAGATACACATTTATAAAAACTATGTCATGATGTGACACATAGTTATGGCCACAGTGGCATTATATATTACGCAGTTATCAGCACTAACCCATTACAATATTTTATCACTATCAATAGTGTGAGATAATGTCATGTGTAATTATCGTTTTCAAGTCAAACAACCTTAGGTTGAGATTTCTAATTTTCATAAAAGTCTAATAAAGTCCAGTACTTCCGCTATGTCATTTTGGCCGATAATCAACGATGATAAATGACCTACGAGAGTTTTCATGCCACTTTAAACAAGACGTACTCTCTACACAAGTCAATTATTAATGCTGCTACATTTTATCGTCTTACAATATGCTGATTTTGGCATGTCAGAGATAAAATGATCAGTTAGGTAATTATGGTAACAATATTACTTGACCCATCCCATGCCTGATACCGTTGGACATCATGAAACGAATCACGATTTAAAACACAAATTGAATCTTAAGCCTCAAAGGGTTGCATAAGCAGGCTTCACCAATGCTCAAAATTAATAATTTGAGGAGTATAAATTGACGAATAGAAGATGGAGGGTTTATAGTGAGACTTTGATATCTCATCAAAGAAACCTATGTAATTATAGTAAGCAATAATATTAACATCTGTTTTTGAAATTAAAACTGTTGCTGATTATAGTCGTCGTCATCATCATCATGCGTTCCGTAGCCTTGTAGACCGTTAGGGCACTGCACGAGACCGAGCAACCAGCTTCCTTCATTCCTCTCGATTTTCCGTCTTTTTCATTGATTAGCTCAGGCTCAAGTCTGTCCACTCCAGAATGTTATCTTCCCACCTCTTTCACTGCCTGCCTCTCTTCTTCCTTGTACAGTGACTTACAGGATTGACTTGGCAAGTCCTGATGATCGTGAGATATGCCCATTCCACTGCAGTTTATGTTTGGGGGTTTTTTTTCTCTGTGGTCAGGAGGTCTTCGTAAGACCCAATAGCTTCATTGATCCTTTGTCGTATTTCTTCATTGGTGACAATGTCTTTGTATGAGATGCCGATGATCTTTCGAAAGCAACTAATCTTTGTGGCCTGTATTATTTTCTCTAAGCCAGGTGTTGTGGTCCATGATTCACAGGCGTAGTGAGATATAGGGACCAGGCGTTATGGTCCATGATTCACAGGTGTAGAGAAATATAGGGATCATAAGTTATGGTCCATGATTCACAAGCGTAGCAAGATAAAGGGAAAGGTGTTATGGTCCATGATTCACAGGCGTAGAGAAATATGGAGATCAACAGTGGGTGTATCAGTCTAATCGTTGAACTGAGTGAGATGTTCTTTCGAAATGGTGCTGGTCGACATAAAACCTACGGCTCCCAAATATTGAATTGTGGCTTTACCGCCCCAAAGGAGGTAATTGATTTATAGACATCAAAAGGTATATTAAACAGTTATCAGCGTATTCGGATCTGTATATCATTTAACCATCCACACGTAGTTTACAATCACAGATACACACGTGTGCACAACAGTTCCAGTGGGAAAAAGTTATTGCAAGCTAGAATGAGTTATGGGCCTCAAACATCCTTTATTCCTCTAGTAATTGAGTACACACATATGTGTTTATGATTTTTGTCCCACATTATGAATTGAGTGATACATATGTGTTTTTGCTTTCTGTCCCGCATAATGAATTGGGTAATACATGTGTGTGTTGTACCTTCTTTCATGCATCATACTTTTCGTTAAACATTATTAGATGTCTTTCTGGAACGATACGCAAACAAGACATTTATAATGAGTGGATACACTCCCATAAAAGACTTGAATGAGAGGTTTGATCGAGATGTAGTCTCTTTTTTAAATCACAATATCCGTCCTTTGTTTTCGGTGCATGTTTCTTATATATGCGCAATAGTCGGTTTGAGCACATAATTTATGCTGTGTATAATAGTTTTAATTATATCTTTCTGTGGAAAAATTCGCGATGTGTATCCTTTTTCATAAAAAAAGAACTGACAATTGAAATTGTACGCTGGGTTATTTCCTTATTATCTTCAAAAAGCAAAGGCATCTTAGCCGCACAATTTTGATAACATCACATAGCATTCTACATTTTTTTGCACGGTCAACAACCAATTTTTAATCCCTGCACGTTATTTTTCGAAAATGGATCTTAATTGTTTCTTGTTTTCGATTTTTGGTGCAATGAATATGTATATCTTTTTTCTATCTAGCTTTAAATTCACTGTACTTTGAACATATTTTGGAAATTTTATTCGTTCGAAGTGAGAATTCATTTTCCCGCTCTACTTCTTGATCTGTTTTTGTCTCCACCAATCCAGTTAGTCTATAGCCTCTATTACATTGTTTCGATGTATTAATGCTGGCCAGAGTAGCGGGCAAGCAATTGTCGTCAAGATGGCAATAACACAAGGAATTAGCACAAAGTATCTTCTACAAAATATTGATGAACGCTTAAACACCTGCTGCAACGGATTTTATTGTTGACTGTCAGTGTCGTTATTACGCTGAGTGGCAGCTAATCTCTTCAGCCCGTGCTTGAATGATGGTATCATATCATGAAATGTTATTTAGCACTGGTGAGGAGACCGTCTTGTCTTTATCAAGGCGAAGGATAATAACTTGGCGATTACTTTTCGAGTTTTGTAGATCATTTATTTAAGGACAAACATAACGAAGTTTGTTTTTCTGTAATTACATTCCATGGATTCGAAGTCAGTTTGTTTATATGATTTTGAAGAAAATTGATTAGTTCTCTCTCCAATATGTAGGGAAATGGTCATCAGCAAATCTGGCAAAATAATTTGTCCGCGATAAGCGTTTTCATCGTATTTATTAATTCCTTATTAACAGGAAAAACATAAATCGTACTTGCTATCCAGATTTAGTGTTTAGATTCCATTTATAGAAGTGTTATCTGCTACAGGGGTTCAAGTTTTATGGAAAGTATACAGTCGTTGATCAACTTTTTTTAAAAATCAACTGTTTTGTATTAGTATCAGTCATTCTAGATTAATATTTGATACAAATACGTATTTTATAAAGTATATAAGTCTGTTAATGTCATCTTACCACACAAAGAGATCAAATTTTATATGGTGAAGGAAATCAATCAACTGTGATAGTACTCAGACCCTTTCTCTAGACAATACGATTTCTTTATAATGCTTAAACACGACAAGAGATCAAAGGTTACATCTCTATAACGTATATAATCGTTACGCATCATGAAAGTAGTAGTTTAAGTCGAAAATGAATTTAATGTATATTATTAAGCATAAATGTTATAGTATTGATATATTCTAACTGTGCGCATTGTTTTGTATGTGAACTAATCATACACTTGATTTTGTTTATCTCTATGATCCTTATTCTACCTCAGTAACCGTGATTTAAAAAAAATCACACAACGCAAACGCCAATAATTATGTGCATTTATTGTATATTTCTTCAGTACAAAATGTTTTGAAAGAAATATTTTCAACATCTAAGTAATAATCGTATTCATCTCTTCTAACCATTATCTAATTGTCAACTTCAGTTATCGACAGACTATTATCTAATTGTCAACTTCAGTTATCGACAGCGTTGGTCTCTTTATAAACCTCCGTCTTACAACCGAATGTTTAAATTGCTTTCAACTGATCAAATAACAGTTCATACTAATGGAACATTTTATCACATCCACCAGCAGGCTACGTTTTATGCACATTCTATTGATATGGTATGGCACTAACAGTGTTGAAGGAAACCTAATGACACGCATTTAAAATGTTGCCGTCAACATTAAATAAAGTAATGGTTTAGTAACATAGGAATATTAATTCTGTCATTGTTAGACATATCAACTTCCCCTTCTATTTCTTCTTCGTGCGGAGATGCGGGGAAGAGGTAATGTTGATGCGGGGGAAGGGGTATTGTTGTTGCGGGGTAAGGGTAGAGAAAGTTATAAATACAATTTATATCGCCTATTTGACAGAAGGACGAGTTTGATAAACAGCAGTGTTATTGTTAATACATAAATAAATTATACAAAATCTAATTTTAAAATGTATTATTGTTATTGTCTAATTTAATCAAATTGTAGTGTCCATTCGTGCTGATACTGGTCAACAGGTGGGCATTTTCATTGAAACATAAATCCATATGTTTCAGCACAATGTGGTTATAAATTATCAAATAATTCATATTGGATATATTGTTTCTTTTGATTCTGAATCTGATGTCAAACCAATATTTTCCAGAGTCGATACTAGTCCTAACATTGTATAGTATATTATTCTTGTTCTCCATATATTCCGTCCTAGTAATTATGTACACCAGACCTTTATCCCACTTACCGGTCAAAGATCAGTACAAGTGAGTTTATCGAAAAACGTCACTTTTGATAAGCGTCGTACATAAAGAAAAATATAGTGTCATATTTTGATTGGGGGCAGGATGAAGTAAAGATTTTACAGATTTTAAGACAGCTAGGGAATTAAATGTTTCTGGTGATGGATGTTTTCTAGTCCTCCATTGCAAATGAAAATGTAATATTGGACACAATTGACAATATCGCCAGTATCAATATGGACTTCACCAGTATGTTCATTATTAGTGGCAATCTTATCAGCGTCAGGGATAATTTGTGCACACTAGATTGATGGTACGCTGACCTTCGGTCATCAACAGTGTTAGTCTCTTTCTAAACCTCTCTCTTACCACCGAATGTCCAGACCGCTTCCAACTGATCAAATAACAGTTCATGCTTAGGCAACATTTCATCACAACACGCTACGTTTTATGCACATACTATTGCAACGACGGGGCACTAACAGTGTCGAAGGAAACCTAATGAAACGCATTTAAAATGTTGCCGTCAATATTATGTAAAATAATGGTTTAGTAGCATGGAAAAATAATCCTGTCATTGTTATGCGTATTAGCAGGCCATTGGCCATTTGAGGTGTGAATCGGTTCCTTACGATTCATTTGGGTTCTATGTTAAGTTATTAACGCATTTATTATGCAGGGTAAAATTAAATCTGTATATAATTTAGACTACATTATCCAGACAAAAGTAGCAGTCTAACATGTTCTACCACTATAGATAATTAAGGTTACTGCCACTAAAGATACTTACTGGTCGTTACCACTATAGATACCTACTAGTCACTGGCACCATATATACTTACTAGGCACTGGCACTATAGATACTTACTAGTCACTGGCACTGTAGATATTTACTAGTCACTGGCACTATATATACAGGTCACTAACACTATAGACACTAACTAGTCACTGGCACTATAGATACCTAGTGGTCATTGTTACTATAGATGCTTACTGGTCATTGTCACTATAGATACTTACTTTTCATTGTCACTAAAGATGCTTACTGGTCATTGTCACTATATATACTTCCTGGTCTGGTCACTGTTACTATAGATACTAACTCATCACTGGTGCTATGTATACAGATCATTCCCACTACAGATAATTAAGGTTAATGCCACTACAGATACTTACAGGCCACTGCCACTGTAGATACTTAATGTTCTCTGCGACTAAAGATACATACCGGCCACTGCCACTAAAGATGATTACAGGTCACTGCCACTTGAGATAATAACTGTACACTGATACTATAGATGCTTACTGGTCACGGAAACTATGTATACAGTTCACTGCCACTACAGATACTTATGGTTACTACCACTACAGAAACTTAATGGTCACTGCCACTATAGATACATACTGGCCACTGTCATTATAGAAAACCTACGGGTCACCGCCACTTCAGATACTAACTGGTTACTGGTACTATAGATACTTACTGGTCACTAGCACTATGTATACAGGTCACTGCCACTACAGGTACTTACTGGTCTCTGTCAGTATAGATACTTACTGGTCACTGGCACTATAGATACTAAATGATACTAAATAGTCACTGCCACTATAGATGCTTACTGGTCACTACCAGTATAGAAATTTACTGGTCAGTGGTACTATAGATACTTACTGGTCATTGGCACTAGATAGATAGATAGATAGATAGATAGATAGATAGATAGATAGATAGATAGATAGATAGATAGATAGATAGATAGATAGATAGATAGATAGATAGATAGATAGATAGATAGATAGATAGATAGATGTGTTTTAACATGTGTGGAGACAGCCATGAAGAGGTTTACAAACACAACGTTTTTGTGTTTGTTTGTCGTATATATGTTTTGTATTTGCCTTTGAAAAAGACTCATTAAGAGTCGAAAGCGCTTAGGTTAGTTAGTTACTAGTGTCGTACTGTTCGTCGTCAGTTTATTGCATCTATTTTAATCAATCCCTGACACACGTGATCCCTTGGTGGATCCAGTACGCTTGAAAGGGTTGTTATTCGCCATATGATTTGTATTCTTTATATATATATATATATATATATATATATATATATATATATATATATATATATATATATATATATATATATATATATATATATATATATATATATATATATATATACACACTATTCACTGCCACTCGAAATACCTACTGGTCACAGTCAATATAAATACCTACTGGTTACTGTCACTGTAAATACCTGCTGGTCACTGTCACTATAAATACATATTGGTCACTGCTACTATAGATACATACAAGTTACTATAAATAGGAATGGAGATGGCTTAATTAAAATACGTATTACTATATAGATGGATTTAAACGTTAACTTTATCTAATGAAAAACAATTTGTCATCTTAACAAGCAGGCCCGTCAGCGTAATCTAGAAAAACCATTAAAATTCATACCATATTCTGACTTGCAAAAAAATCGAAAACATTAATTGCACGAAAAAGTTGTGATGTCATTCTCTTGTATCTGGCTACGTGATCTCTCATCTGATCATGTGATGTCTCGTTTGCTCAAGAAAAGTATCAAGACAAAAGTAATTAGTGTGAAATCTGTTTCATACTCAGCGGTTGACACCCATGTGTCGTTCATTTATTATCTACATTATCTTTGCAAAATAATTCAAAACTGCCTTTTTATTGATATGTACAAACAATTAAAAAATGTGTTTTAATTATATGAAATATCAAATCAAAGTACCCATAGCAACGTTGTTGTGGAAATACAAGAGAGTGACTTCTCTAATCAGCTGGTATGTTACATTATTAAAAATAAATTGCAAGTGATTTTAAGACCATTGTATGCAACATGAAAATAATGTACATTAATATCACGTGATTTCAAGAACTCATTATACAGTATGAGAGTACTGTATATTAATATCGATTTATATACATCAAAATCTATTTCGTTTTCTTCTTTCAATTGTTTAAACTTCTGTACTATGTCTTCAGTAATATCTAATTATCATTCGTTAAGTGGACTTTTAAAGTTAAAGAAAGCCTACAGTGTATTGATTACTTCACTTCTAATTGTACAACACATGAACATAAAGGTTGCTTAAGATTTTAATTTATCGAATAATTTAAATCCAACCACATGGCGGATCTTTTGTAATAGCATTTAACCAATTCCTGGCAGATGGCACTAGGTTATATGAACAATGTTGTCTTGCCGGTTTGAAAGACTCATTCATTACAGACACCAAACATCTTCTGGAAACGCTAGTCTCATGCATGTATATCATGGATGTAGCAAGCAACTTTAGGTCCGATAACTCTACATGAGACTTACAAACTTAACTCGACACAAGACTTAAAAAACTTAACTCGACACAAGACTTACAAACTTAACTCAACACAAGACTTCCCAAATTAACTCGACACAAGACTTACAAATTTAACTCGACACAAGACTGCCAAACTTAAATCGACACAAGACTACCAAAATTAACTGGACACAAGACTGCCAAAATTAACTCCACACAAGACTGCCAAAATTAACTCCACACAAGACTGCCAATATTCATTGAAATGTTCATTCCTTCGTGTAAATATCGACAATCTCAGGCAATTCGTGGTTTTATGTGTGACCAATAAATCATACTGGAATATAGTTACTATGTTTACAGAATTAGTATTCAATATTAATAGAATTGGTGACACTGTCTATGTATGTATGTATGTATGTATGTATGTATGTATGTATGTATGTATGTATGTATGTATGTATGTATGTATGTATGTATGTATGTATGTATGTATGTATGTATGTATGTATGTATGTATGTATGTATGTATGTATGTATGTATGTACACAGTTCAGCAAATTTCTCAGCTATACATGTCCCGATGCTAGACCAGCAATAAAAAATCAATATAACTATTTACTCATATTCCTCGCCCCTTCGACAACAAATTAAAAATGGAAATCTCCTCCAGCTAAAACCTAAGAATTAATTTTGATTAATAGATTGAGGATGCATTATTATTTATGAAATTATGACCCGTAATAATTTTAAAAGTTGCATCTTACAAGCTGTCGATACCAAAAGCAGGAAAGATGATATATATGCCCGTAATGAAGTATTGATAAAACACTGCGTTAAATGTTAATATGCAATTGAAAATAACATATTTCTGTTTTATACCCAAACTTTTTGAACTAGTTCTATTAAAATCATAAAATTATCTACCTCTAAAACATGAACAGTATTAATAATGCAAATCACAACTAATAAATGTAATCACGGTTACTTTAGATCGAGTACATATTTTAAAGATTTATTGAAAACATGACTGTAAATATGTAATGGAATAACAGCATTTCTACATATATCGAGTTATTTTATATCATGATACAAAACTGGGTATCAGAGATGAGAACGTCTAGGTGTCGAGACTACTGGGGTTTGCCATTAGCATATGGGTCTAACCGGCTCTGTCGTCTAATTTTCATAATCAAATATGCTAGTCTCTTGCTGGTTAGGGGAGGCAATAAAATCGTTAAGCCCTCTTTTGTTGCCGCTTTGATGGGTCGAATATTTGAACTTGTTAATGAAAACTAAATGCTACAGACCGTCTGTCGCTTTAATTCATTTCTCTCTTATAACTGTTTAATTTGTATGGTGTTTTTAGAGACATGTTTTCCGTTACATGTGCCTTAATTTGTATGTTGTTTTTCGATAAGTGTTTCTCATTGGATGTGTCTTAATTTAAAATCGTTTTAGAACAATATACATCTGAAATACATACATACATATATATATATATATATATATATATATATATATATATATATATATATATATATATATATATGATCACTAAACCAGATATTGCTGACACAAGTATAGAAAAGGCAGCAAATTCATTTAATATATGTATTCATGCCTAAATTTACAGGTTAATTTTAGCAGGTGATCTCAGCCTGGTGTTTTGAATTACAAAACAAGTCTCAAAAGTAGTAGCAGTAGTAGCAGCCTCACAACAGCAGCAGCAGAAGTAGTATGCAGTTGCTGCTCCTGTTTTTGTATTGCTTCAATAATAATTATATAATAATATAAGTGGAAGCAGAATTAGCAGCAATAGTAGTAGTGGCATTGAAAATACGATCTCAAAAATTCCTAATCTTTCAAATTTTTACTGTCAAAGTAAAAGCACCAAATTTCTGGTTTTGTGTGTACTTTTCAATTTTCAGCATTATTATCCCGTCCCCCACCCCGACATAATAAAATATTACCTACACGCCTTTCCACGGCATTGTACTTTAAAGTTTCAAATTATTGGTGAAATAAATATTGTTCGTTTCTAAAATGATACAGTGAAAAGATACACAGGAAACAGAAAGCGTGTACACAGAAGTTTATTGCTTATGAAATATTTTAGAACAGTTCTCACCTAAAGATTAATAAAAGTCAATCATTAATTTAACGGTCAAAATGCACTCCGCTATGCTAAGAATTATGGGATATATATATATATATATATATATATATATATATATATATATATATATATATATATATATATATGTGTGTGTGTGTGTGTGTGTGTGTGTGTGTGTGTGTGTGTGTGTGTGTGTAATTAACTGACAACGAACAGTGCAAATCTAGTAATGAATCTTTTTCAAAAGGAGATACAAAACAGACAAGACAAACAAATAAAACACAAAAACAAAAACCGTTGTGCTTGCAAAACTTTACATGGCTGTTTCTACATGAATTAAACCTTTAAATTTATTATGTTTCAACTAGTTAATTTCAACTTTTGGAGGTGCTGGAAAATATTTTTATTGACCTAGAAATCGATGAGACATAACATCTGTTGATTTATGTAAATTTTTACAACCACAAATTATATCCCGGATATTTCATTGTCATATTTGTAATTATAGGCTATTAGCAAGTTTGGAGAATTAGTTAAAAGAAAATATGTCTGCTGCAAAAATAATTCATTCGTGTAACGCTGTCTTATTCTATTCTTGTTTTACATCGCTTGGTTGTTCTAAGGCGGCGTATCCAATAAGATTCTTTTTCTTTTTTTGGTTTCGGAACTCCAGTTGGGGTTGTGAGCAATTGCAATTTATTTTATATCACTGAAAGTGTGGCCAGGGGAGGAGAGTTGTTCTGCAACTGGACTTCTGTACAGCTTCTTTGTCATCCAATCAGATCTATAAAGGTTTGTCATTTTGTGTAGCTTTTCAGTTTAGCCAACATACTGAAGACTACAGATCTTACATGTGAAGAGATAAATTACTTTCTCGGTTTTGCACGTTTTGTTTGGACCATACATGTTCAATTTTTCTCTAGTCACTGTGCTAGAAAATGAACTGGTCTCTATCATATTTTAACAGGTTTTGTATCTTTTATTGCCACAAGGGCCATATTGAATAGGGTGGTCTTGATACGTCGGAGAAACTGAAAAGCTACACAAAAAGACCAACCTTTATAGTATATCTCGTCAGCATGCTGATAAGGTTTTGCCTATATGTTCAAACACTGATGTTTGGATGTGACTTCACTGCGATTCATCCTAATATGTAATAATGGCATGGCTTTGTTGCAACCTACTAAAGCGTTTTCTTCTCGACAGCTGTACATAAATACTTTGCCCATTTCTTTGCTTTCCGTAGCGTGAAGTATGCCCTTGGCTACATGCCGATACCAAAAGACTGCCGATATCAAACACAAATTGCAGAAGTTCGATTGGGGCCCAGCCCCGGTTCTTTCTGTTTGTCTATGCTCAGCTTTCAGAAGCCAATACCCGGTTGTTTGTTTGTCTCTGCTCAGCTGGTGAGCTACATTAGGGATCAGACTAGACTTAATTATCTTGATTGCAATCAGGTGGAAAGGTCTAAGATAGTAGCTTTGCAAATAATGTTAGGTTTTTCTTTAAAACTCGCCAATAGTTACTACACTTTCCATTCTTAGAATGGCCAAACCGCCCACAGTAGGGGAAAAACTCTCCTATTTCCAAAACACTATCAGGATATAATGCAGTAATATAGAGGCTTACAACATTGTTGACTGTGTTCTTTGAGTCTATTCCATAAGCTTTCAAGCCATAATTGAAGGCTTGCCCGCCGTTCTTGTCGCTATGTGTTTCCATACTACTTTCAGTTCGTGGATATCTTTTACAAAATAAAACGTAATTGTGAGACAAACTGGAGCTTAAATTTTGATGCATGCCAAGCAATTTAATTTAAAATTATAATGTTTCGTGCTTCTTTTTCAGTAAAGGTTTAACTCAACCCGTCCGCTCATTCATTTTACTTCTAATTCATCGTCATTCCATACAAAAATATTTCCCTCCCTGCACATTATTACCAAAACAACTTTACAATATTTATTTATGCAACCTTAAGTAGAATATATGTATTCTTTCCTCCCGTTTTGTTTGATATTACTCACTGTCATTTTTTAAAAAAAAATTTATGTCAATATTTTCTGCTGACAGACAATATTCAATATTTCTTATCTTTTGCGTTTCATGGTTGCCTTTTGTTACAATTCAGACTTTTGCTTGCATTATTTGTTGGGGGTGGGGTTTTTGCCTAGTTAATGATGCCATTTTTCTTGTGGATTTTAGCAATCCATTAAGAAAACCATAAATCTTAATGGAATTGTGGCTTGTGAATTAATGTGTGAGAACCATGTTTTCCCAAATATTTTGTCGACTTTTGGCAAAACCTGCTTTATCGTTACGTGTAGACGGTATTCATTTTAATGCAAGCAATGTTTTACTTTGACGAACGCATTAACGCGGTTTTATATAAAGGTTACACATTTACAGAACAATACAAATCATAAAGTTTTCTAATAGTGATTGTGATTTACCAAACAATGAAAATAAATAGCGATTGTGTTTTCGAATACCTTTTCCAAGTACAAACTTATTATTCATCTTTAACCGTACACAACACTAAGACTATGATTCAGCTCGTGTGCCTTATTAACAGGGTCACATGATGCAGGATGGTCTTCAATAACTCAAATGACACGAATTGTTCTGCTGAGGCCTCACACGCAAACCTCGCTAATTGAAATACATCACCTGACACCTAGGCGCGCCAACTTTTACTCTCGCCCTGGTGTGAATTTTGAACAGTTACTTCAAATAAATTTATTGTTCGTCCTGCGTGTCTTTTTTACGACGTGTAAAGTTATTTCTGTTTTCAAAAACGCTCCTGTACACGAAATTGGTATTGTTTTTGTCAGATCGGACGAGTAATGTGGCACTGCATTACGCGTAAGAAATGAATCGATTGACGTAGCAATATAAGTACTGTGATACTGTTTTCTTTCCCATGGGAAATTTAAACCTATCTAACGTGTCTATATATATATATATATATATATATATATATATATATATATATATATATATATATATATATATATATATATATATATATATATAAACCTAATTCAACACAGTTTTGCGAAGTCAATTGCTATATTTTTTCAAAAGAAACGCAAATACTTTTGTTTACATTTTTAGAACTGTCAGGAGTTTTGTTCTGTTTCAAGTCGTTTACCTTACGTTTAGAAACTAAATAGGGTACATAGATTTGTGTCATACTCCTTTCAAGTTTAATTTAAAGCTTCTACAAAACTGAAGCAAGTATGATGGGTATATTTTGTTGAATGGAATTACACATTTCTCAGCATGGAATTGTGACTATATCGTTTACCGTGTTTCCCTTTCGATGTCATTTGTTCGTAAATAACATTAAGAATCATCTTGCACAAAAATCGTTTAGAATGAATTCATGCCATCGACTACGGCAGATGCCACCCATCTAGCTATGTCCAGAATGTTTCGTCGAAGAAGGCGAAGCAATAAATCTTGGACGTTTATGTTCCAGAAGAGCACACAAACCATTGTTCTTATGATCGGATCATGATAACAGATGATTAGATTTATGAACCGGAAGGATGAGTAACATAATTCAATTATTCATGTAATAACATATGATAAAATTTATGAACCAGAAGAATGTGTAATATAATTCATTTATTACATGTTGTATAAATACTGACTGTCATTACAGCTTAACTTCTGAAAACGATTTACTTTGGACTTGTCGTGGATGTCGTACATTTACGATTTATGTCCACGTCATCCACAACGAGACAAGGCCAGATTGCAATGTGCATAATGACATAAATAAGGATCAACAAACGATCCCTATAGTATCAGAATTTGTACGTTTTAAACAGTAATCTTGTTGATGAATAATTTGACAAGCAAAAGCTTACACTGAGGATATCCATTGCAAATTATAAATATATATTTTACGAGAGATTTGAAAATCGTTTTTTAAATTTTTAAAGCTTGCATTAAGTTAATAATAAAAGCAACAATAAACATCTGCTTTAATGTTCGTATAGGTCGTAGCTAGCTCTCTCTCTCTCTCTCTCTCTCTCTCTCTCTCTCTCTCTCTCTCTCTCTCTCTCTCTCTCTCTCTCTCTCTCTCTCTCTCTCTGTGTGGTCATGGAACATCGATAAATTAACAAAATAACGTAGTTCTTCAGTTTTCTTTCCAGTTCTTTGATATAACTCTGTATGTTGCAATGCTTGTATTGCAGCCTGAATTCGTTAAACACCTGACACAATGCATCAATCTTTCACTGCTTGCTTTTAAATAGTATTTAAACATGGACTCTTTCAGGTGTTGTGTTTAATTAATTTTATTGGTTGTGTTTTTAGTTTTAAACTTTTTTATTCCATTACATGTTATTGTTATGTAACATTATTTACTGGACTTGACCTTGTCCATAAGTAAGTTCATTTCTGTTTGCCCTGATTGACTTTTTTAAATTTTAATTTATTTAATTGATGTAAACAGCTAATAATAACTTTATTGTCCTCTATGGGTATGAGTTCATTTACCACATTATTATGCAAGTAGACATGTATATTTGGGTCAGGGGTTTGGGGATTACAAAGTGAATTGTATAGGCTATTATGCTTTAAATAAACAAGGTTCATGCTAGAATGTTATTTTCCATTAGGTAATGATTGTTTTTGGTTTTTTTTAGAAAATGCTAATTTGTGACATGAAGTCAAACAGAGAACTATGATATCTTGTGACATTCGAGATTTTACAAGTTGTGCTTTAACATCTAAGATTTTAAGTTCTACTAGGTTGTGTCCAGTCTGAACTGGATTTTATTTTCTTGAAATTATTGAATTCAAGTGATTATTTTCTCTAGAAATACAAAAGTGCTGTGACAAAATTTTTGGATTAAAACATTCATTCGAATTTATACTGAATTCACACTTGGAATAATATTTCCTTAAGTCAACAAGAGATTGCTGACACATAAGTAGGACGCAGGCTATAACATACACGTCATCGCCTTCAATTTTAAATCTCCTTGGGACTTGAACTGAATATTATTCAGGACTTTTATTACTGGGACTTGTGACTTTAATTATTGTATTATTTTTAGATCTAATTCGCAACCCGGTAAGTTTTTTCCTTAATTTTAACTTAGTATTCCTGGGAATACAATTATGTTTTAAATTTTACGAAAATTGTTGTCTTCACTTTTTAGTTGCTTATTTTTAAGAACATAGACTCGTAACAGGCGATTGAACCCGTTCTAGCGTATGACTAACTGCATGATCGAGGACTAAATAAAATGACAAAGAATTCACATAAACATATGGAAAATGACTCTAGCAACACGCGTATATAAACATTACATTTGTGTGGTAAATACTAACATATCATACATGGAGTGTGCCATATGTCTGTTTGATCAATACCAACATTGAGTGTGCCTTATGCACGTGTAGTGTGATTTATATCCATGTATTCAATGCCAACATGAATTATGCCTTACGTCAGTGTGTCCTTACCAACATGGAATGTGCCTTACGTCAGTGCGGTCAATACAAACATGGAGTGTGCCTTATGTCAGTGTGATCAACACCAACATGAAGTGTGCAATACGACTGTGCAACAGTGTTTCATGTCTGATGTTACCATTATACTATATTTCTAGATTATTCGTTGTGCTTTGGTTTAACAATTTTATTTCACACGGCTTCTTGTAGAGAGCTTTTAAAATGTAAGTGGTTAAGGCTCAAAAGGGTATAAAACAATCTGGAAATTTGGTTATTTTGTTGTTAATGCTCATTTATTGAAATGCATACAGTGCTCGCATAATAGCCAGCATTACACAAGGCATATTAAAGAGTTTCCTTTTAAACAAGCATTACCCAAAATAAATTACCGTTTTTCCTTTCAAGACAAGCATTACGCAAGACATATTGCAGTGTTTCCATTTACCCAAGATATATCACAATGTTTCCTTTCTAAACAAGCATTATCCAAGAGATATTGCAGTGTTATCTCTCAAAACAAGTCTTACCCAAGACATATTACATTGTTTCCATTTAAACGAGTATTACCCAAGATATATTACAATCTTTCCTTGCTAAACGAGCACTACCCAAGACATATTACAATATTTTCTTTTTAAACAAGCATTACCCAAGATATAGTACAGTGCTTCCTTTGAAACTAGCGTTACCCTAGGTATTACAGAGCCTCATTTAAACAAGCATACGCCAAGACACATTACAGTGTTTCCTTTTAAATCAGCATTACACAAGATTATTAGTGATTCGTTTTAAGCTAGCATTACCGAAGATATATTACTGTACTTCCTTTCAAACTAGAATTACCCAAGATATTATAGAGTGCTTCCATTTAAACTAGCATCTTTTAAACTAGCATGGTTCTACCTCCACCATTAATAATATACGCCATGAATAGCCTATCTTGTGCTAAAATTGGCTTTAAAGCCTACAAAAAAAACAACAACAACAACAATAAAAACAACACTGCTCAATTATAAACTAGCATTACCCAAGACATATTACAGTGCTTTCTTTTGACAAACCTTGCCCAAGACATATTACAGTGCTTCATTTTAAACTAGAATTAAGCAACAAATAATACAGTGATTCCGTTTTTAATAGCACTTTCAAAGGGATATTACAGTGATTCTTTTTTTAATAACACTACCCAAGGCATATTACAGTGATTCCATTTTTAGTAGCACTACACAAGGGATATTACAGTGATTCCTTTTTTAGTAGCACTACCCAAGGCGTATTACAGTGATTCCTTTTTTAGTAGCACTACCCAAGGTATATTACAGTGATTCCTTTTTTAGTAGCACCACCCAAGGTATATTACAGTGATTCCTTTTTTAGTAGCACCACCCAAGGGATATTACAGTGATTCCTTTTTTAGTACCACTACCCAAGGGATATTACAGTGATTTCTTTTGTATTAATACTACCCAATGCATATTACAGTGATTCCCTTTTTAGTAGTACTACACAAGGTATATTACAGTGATCCCATTTTTAGTAGTACTACCCAAGGCATATTCCAGTGATTCTTTTTTAGCAGCACTACCCAAGAAATGTTACAGTAATTCCTTTTTAGTAGCACTACCCAAGGCATATTCCAGTGATTCCTTTTTTAGCAGCACTATCCAAGAAATATTACAGTGATTCCTTTTTTAGTAGCACTACCCAAGGTATATTACAGTGATCCCTTTCTTAGTAGCACTACCCAAGGTATAATACAGTGATTCCTTTTTTAGTAACACTACCCAAGGTATATTACAGTGATTCCCTTTTTTAGTAGCACTACCCAAGGTATATTAAAGTGATTCCTTTTTAATAACACTATCCAAGGTATATTACAGTGATTCATTTTATAATAACACTACCCAAGGCGTATTAGAGTGATTCCTTTTTTAGTAGTACTACCCAAGGCATATTACAGTGATTTATTTTTAGTAGCACTACCCAAGGTATATTACAGTGATTCCTTTTGTATTAATACTACCCAAGGCGTATTACAGTGATTCCT
Source organism: Potamilus streckersoni (assembly GCA_016746295.1). Lineage (NCBI taxonomy): Eukaryota > Metazoa > Mollusca > Bivalvia > Unionida > Unionidae > Potamilus > Potamilus streckersoni. Next base: position 828,677 of record JAEAOA010000421.1, read on the forward strand.
TTTTTAATAATACTACCCATGGTATATTACAGTGATTCCCTTTTTAGTAGCACTGCCCAAGGTATATTACAGTGATTCCTTTTTTAGTAACACTACCCAAGGTATATTACAGTGATTCCTTTTTTAGTAGCACTACCCAAGGTATATTACAGTGATTCCTTTTTTAGTAGCACTACCCAAGGTATATTTCAGTGATTCCTTTTTTAATAACACTACCCAAGGTATAATACAGTGATTCCTTTTTTAGTAGTACTACCCAAGGTATAATACAGTGATTCCTTTTTTAGTAGTACTACCCAAGGCATATTACAGTGATTTATTTTTAGTAGCACTACCCAAGGTATATTACAGTGATTCCTTTTGTATTAATACTACCCAAGGCGTATTACAGTGATTCCGTTTTTAATAATACTACCCAAGGTATATTACAGTGATTCCCTTTTTAGTAGCACTACCCAAGGTATATTACAGTGATTCCTTTTTTTTAGTAGCACTACCCAAGGTATATTACAGTGATTCCTTTTTTTAGTAGCACTACCCAAGAAATATTACAGTGATTCCTTTTTTAGTAGCACTACCCAAGAAATATTACAGTGATTCCTTTTTAGTAGCACTACCCAAGGCATATTATAGTGATTTATTTTGTATTAATACTACCCAAGGCATATTACAGTGATTTATTTTTTAGTAGCACTACCCAAGAAATATTACAGTTATTCATGTTTTAATAACACTACCCACGGTATATTACAGTGGTTCCTTTTTTTAGTAGTACTACCCAATGCATATTACAGTGATTTCTTTTTTAGTAGCACTACCCAAGAAATATTACAGTTATTCCTTTTTTAATAACACTACCCAAGGTATAATACAGTGATTTTTTTTAGTAGCACTACCCAAGGCATATTATAGTGATTTCTTTTTTAGTAGCACTACACAAGGGATATTACAGTGATTCCTTTTTTAATAACACTACCAAAGTCATGTTACAGTGATTACTTTTGTATTAATACTACCCAAGGTATATTACAGTGATTCCATTTTTAGTAGCACTACCCTAGGCATAGTACAGTCGTTTATTTTAACTAGCTTTAAGCAACAAATATTATAATGACATGGGTAGGAATCTATCGTTTACCATTAACAATTATAAACTAAATATAAATGTCATGCACTAGACACAATTTAATATTTTAAAGGAACGATTACCATTTATTGTCTTTTTATGTCTTTCTGAACTATTTTAGGGAGGTCGAAAGTGTATAAATGCACACACACATACACATGTAATTATATACAGTCATATACAGCTGAACATAAACTTGATAACAGCTACGCATATTGAGACTTATAGCCATATTAATACACTTAATATATTCCTATAATACTTCCTTGTACCTCACTTTGCTGAAGTCAAACTACAGGATATATTGGTTGTATTTCTGTTTAAATATCCTTTTGATATGAATAAAGCTGTCCAGCTGCGGGTGAACGTTGGTTTGAGATGGGACAGTTCGGGGAAACATTGTATGTACATAATATACTTAAACAGAATTTTGGTTTGGACACTTACAAAGAAGATGGGATAAAGCTATGCAAAGAGCTTTACGAAGAGAGCAGATAGTATTGTCAATATTTTCAATGTGATTCAGACATTATTTGTTGGCAAATATTTATGAGAACGTTTAGGTTTTAACCATCTATATTTAGGATATACAATTGCATTATGCCGCAAAAAGAACGAGTTTATGTCTTATCGTTGAAATGCTGTAGTCTTTGTTTCATGTCGTAAACCTGTTTCATTGTATTTTCATTACAATGATTAAAGTATGTATTTTATTCTAACTTGATAGTAGATAAATGTTTTGTAAATTACGTATCAATTTTGGCTTGCAAGTATCTTTGGTAACTGTTTTGTAAATTCTGTATTCCATTTTGTCCTGAAATTATCGTTGAAACGTTTTGTTAAATTCTGTATTCCATCCTAGCTTGAAAGTATAGTAGATAAGTGTTTTGTAAATTCTGGTAGCTATGTTCGCTTGAAAGTATCGTTAATAAGTATTGTGTAAATTCTGTATGCTATATGTATTCGCTTGAAAGTATCGTCCATAAGTGTTGTGTACATTCTGTATGCAGTGTTATCTTTAAAGTATCGTTCATAAGTGTTGCGTAAATACTGTATGCTATCTGTGTTCGCTTGAAAGTATCGTTCATAATGTTGTGTAAATTCTGTATGCAGTGTTATCTTTAAAGTATCGTTCATAAGTGTCTTTAAAGTATCGTTCATAAGTGTTGCGTAAATACTGTATGCTATCTGTGTTCACTTGAAAGTATCGTTCATAAGTATTGTGTAAATTCTGTATGCAGTGTTATCTTTAAAGTATCGTTCATAAGTGTTGCGTAAATACTGTATGCTATCTGTGTTCGCTTGAAAGTATCGTTCATAAGTATTGTGTAAATTCTGTATGCAGTGTTATCTTTAAAGTATCGTTCATAAGTGTTGTGTACATTCTGTATGCAGTGTTATCTTTAAAGTATCGTTCATAAGTGTTGTGTACATTCTGTATGCAGTGTTATCTTTAAAGTATCGTTCATAAGTGTTGTGTAAATTCTGTATGCAGTGTTATCTTTAAAGTATTGTTCATAAGTGTTGCGTAAATACTGTATGCTATCTGTGTTCGCTTGAAAGTATCGTTCATAAGTGTTGTGTAAATTCTTATTCCATTTTGGCTTGAAAATATAGTAGATGCTTGTTTTATAAATTCTGTATTATATTCTGTATTTAGTGGTCATTCCATTGTAAATCAATAATTTGATTGGAATGTTTTTGATTTTGTAAAAATCGCTTGGTACATGTGAACAAACATGGAGTAAATGTAATAGATATTTCCATAATAGATATCCACTATTGTTTGTGTTTAAATGTCTTTGAAAAATGAAGATGAGAGCACATTACATTAAAGAACTAAAGGTTATATGTGGCAGATACATGTTCTAGTACATATAATTGAAAGCAAGGTTGGAAATTCCAATACATGTTTAAATAACTTATTGGTATTAATATTTACATAATGTATAATATAATTGAAATGATAGTGATTGGTGGAAAGAGTAGTCTTCATTCTCTTTGACTTGTCCACCGCATTTAACACAATAGACCAGAAGAACATGTTTCTTCACCGTCTCCAGTAAGCATTTGGAATCCAGAGTAGAACAATACTGTAGTTCAAGTCCTACTTAATCAACAGGATACAAATTAGATCCGTAAATGGGTAACATTCAGCTCAGCTAATCTATGGTGTGCCACAAAGATCTGTTCTCGGCCCCGTTTTCTTTATTATATGCACTCATTCTCAAGTGTCATAGATCGACATCCAGTGTCTCATCAAACGCAATAGATCGACATCTGGTGTCTCACCAAATGCACTCTGATGACACTCAAATATACAAATCCAGCTGCCCAACTGAGTTTATGGATACCGTCCAAGGTGTAGAGAGGTGCATTTTCAATAAGAAGTCATGTTGACAATTACAAGCTGCAGATAAATGATGATAAAACTGAAGCCATCCGATCACCATACACAGATTTTCTCATTCACATCTATTACCTCAAAGTATTAGTAATGTCAATATTAAATTCACCCAGTCAGTATTAAACCTAGATATACCTCTCGACTATATGATGTCATTACACCAACATGTAATGATCACGCTCCATCCGCAATTTTCTTTAGGTCGATGCTCGTGCCTTTTTAAGCTGGCGCTCTTCAGTTTCGTATTTAGCATAGGATTAAAAGTTTAAAGAAAAGGAGTTTCCCCGGGTTTCCTCACTAGTTATACTGGTTAATTAAAAGAGACTTTGTATATCTAAGGTATTTTTCAAAGAACCTTTAATTCCCTTTATTTTGATGTATGATTGATTGGTGTAATATGGGTTAGAGAGTACACAGCTTGGCCTTACTCCAGATGTGCATCTTTCAAAAAAGTGCTAGCTCTACTTGCTCATTTTCACTTCTCGAACTTCAGAGGTAAATTGTAAAAAAAAAGAGCCGATAACTTTTTCCTTACATTTTATGTATTTGGTAATTCAGTCATTGCACTTTTAGAAGCTGGTATTATCTAGTTTGGCAAAATTCATTTTCCATATTTTAATAGCTGCCAAGAATAGTGTACTTTAGACAAATTTAGGTTGATTTTTGGAGCACAAGGGAGCAGTAATTTTAGTTAGCAGTGTCCTAAGATCATTTAAAATTTCAAAACGTACAATATCCAAAGAAATTTCATCCACATTACATGAAAGTAGTATATAGGTATGCCAACATTCTCTCCACTGTGCATGTTTAAAATGCAAACAACTTCACCTTACATACCTCACTCTCTCAAAAGTACATAATAACTGGTGAGCGCCACCTAAAGCATAGACACGCGAGAAACATGCCTAAAACCATGAGCAGCAAGGAGCCTTGCGGCGGCCCAAAAGAAAATTTTGGTGTCGGTTGTGTTAGCAGTTTATTACTATATTAACAAATTTAACAAAATGACACACATGCACCTGGAAATGCAATGTACTATTCTGTATCTGAGACTGAGAGATTGAGGCATAATTCTGGTTACTTTTTAGGTTAGAGCTTGTATCTAGAGCCTCCAAACTTCTTTACACAGCTCTGATTGATGTCACTAAAACATTTGTATCTTTCTAAGTACTTTCAAGACTGCATTACTGTAATTCACTTCTGTCTGGTTCTTCCCATTATCTATTACAGAAGCGTCCAGAAGCTCAAAACTAGGAATATCGGAGTACGAAAAACTGAGTATACACCTCCATTCCCACACCAACCCACCTCACCTCGCTCTGTAATTTTCTCTGACTACCTGTATCCGTTCGATCCAAAATCAAACACAAAATCTGTCCAATATAGTACATTTAGTTGACTGCCTCCAGCACAATATATATATATATATATATATATATATATATATATATATATATATATATATATATATATATATATATATATATATATATATATATATATAGATAGATAGATAGATAGATAGATAGATAGATAGATAGATAGAGAGAGAGAGAGAGAGAGAGAGAGAGAGAGAGAGAGAGAGAGAGAGAGAGAGAGAGAGAGCAGCAGGAATTATAAAGATTGTTTGCCTCAAACTTATAAAAAAAAATCCACGACAGAATTAAATAATTAAAAAAAGCTAAGTTTGTAAACAATGTTAGATATTGAATCGACTATCTGTAAACAACTTTAAAATAAAATTATATAGGTCCGGTAGACCATAACTACTCTATCATATTGTATAGGTTAATTGAATAATCGTGACGCCCGTATGTGCACTCTATTAAATGAAACAGTTTCTTTCAATTCAAAACGTAGCAGTGGTCAAAATTTTCTGTGTTTTGCATTTTATCTGCGAACAGTCCTGAATTCTTGCAGATTTGCTCTTCTCCCACCAAATTATTTCATCATTGCAATACAAACACAATTTTTGATGCCATTTCCTGTAAAATATTGTTTCTCGTAAAGCACCTGCTGCAAATAATTTTCCTGGCGCATAAGAGTTCCTCCTGGTTTATGATTGGCAGGTAATTTCCTATCTCGTGTACGGCTGACGCTTGCATGTCATAAAGCACCATTGTTTTCCTCGTCTAATCGAATGCTGATAAATCTATGGTTTCTTTTGTAAATGTCATCGAGGTGTTGTTTAAACAAATAAATCATGTAATTTGTTTTCTTGTCATTTTCATCGGATGAGAAATAAGTTTCTTTCCTACTTTTTTTGTTACAAAGTTGAGTAATGAAGTCAATTCAGTCTGGAAGTACGTTGAAGAATAACTATGTGCCCCAGCACTTTTATCTACAATGTTTCTCTTCACTTTGGGTAATTTGTATTTGTTTAATTGGGCAAAAGCAAACGACTTTGCATATACATTCGCTCCATGACTGTTTCCCGTAATAAAACACTTTAATTGTTCTTGTTTAATTTATGTGAATTAGCCTGATTGGCTATCATTTTATTTTAATTAAGTTTATTTCAGAAAATTTCATTTTTCGTTTTATTCATTTCTACATTTAAACGTACATGACCCTGGCGAGCATGCAGTCTAGTTCGATAGCAGACGCTATATCCAATCTTCAAATATCTCGGTTTGCTGCTAGGCAAATAAATGTGTGACTTGTCCATTTTTTTTTCAGACACGATTGTGATGAGAGTTAAAATTGTATTAGTACATTTAATCTATTCTTCTACAAAATGTCTACAGTAGGATAATGTATTCTTGACTTATAGCAACAATTTCAGTCACCCACAGTTTCCATGATTCATTCAGGAAAGTAATTACAAAAGGTAAATACGTTAAGACTACGTCTTGCTGTTTGGAGTTTGATTATAGACGTATCTTGATGGCACCTTATCCATTGCATGAATGTATACTAGATGATCTACAGCACATTTTAAGATATGTACCTCCAGATATGTGTGTGCGTGTATGTGTGTGTATGCATGCGTGTGTGTGTGAGAGAGAGATAAGAAAAAAACTGAAAAAAACATGGAAATAAGGATCTGAATAATTTACATAAGGCTACACACACATCCTAATTTGAAATAGAAGCTATTTCCTACATATTGCCGCTATTGCGATAAATTTAGCGTCGTCACCATGGCGATAGCACTTACTGCTAGAATCACACTATAAGTACCTACTGTTTTGACAAGATTGCTAAGTTATGTGCAACAGCCGAAGTAGAAGGTATTGAGGATCTGGAACCAATACTGTATTTTTCTAGGATATCACATGCAACTGATCTGTCTGAGGACAAGTAGGATATCACATGATCTGTCTGAGGACAAGTAGAATATCAGGTGATCCGTCTGAGGACTAGTAGGATATCACATGATCTGTCTGAGGACTAGTCGTTTCAGACGAAAGATATTAGTTCATATCAGCTGACACAATTTCACTCCTAAACAATTATGTATCTTCCCCGTCACAAAAAGAAACAGATGATCTGTATCCAGCACACAAATTTTATAATCCAAGCTTTCACATAATTTTAATAAAATTGCCGTCATTTTATGCCAGCCTTACAGCAATGTTTATATCCTGTCTTTGACATCCAACCATTTTCTGTTCCAAAACTGTAATCTAATAATACAAAAAGTATCAACAAAAATCACTTTTTTAACAACAAACTATTTCACTGCGACTAATTTCTAAAGGAATTTTGTACCATGTTTATAATCGGGGTAGTACAAGATTTGCCGGACTGTCAGACTGATAGGGGCTCAAAAGTGTCAGTAATTGAAAGGTTTTGACATAATATGCATATATGTTGTCTTTATGAGTATACACCTTTATGGTATGTTAACCGTACGTTTTTCAGGATCATAAAAAAGACTTAAACAGGAAATCGATAACAATCAAGGAACTGATTAATAGATAAAATCGCTGATCTATAGATAGAAAGATTAGCACATAATTATATGTAACATGTTGGTTCAATGACGTCATACCATTAAAGTTCCATGCAATTATGGCTATTCGAAGCCTTTATAGCTATATCATTGGTATAGTTGCCCACTAAAGAGTCAAGAAACGTGTTCTGCTTAAGGCAATTTTTTAATGTGATGGCTATAGTAAGGCATTTTTAACGTGATTCCAATAGTAAGGCATTTGCTGAAATTAATGGCGAAAATAATTCATTTCTTAACGCGATGGCAAGAGTGATGCATTTTTAACGTGATGGCAATGGTAAAGTATTTTCAAACTTTACGGCAAGATAAGTCATTTATGAACGTTATGGTTAGAGTAAGGCATTTTAAGAACCTGCTGGCAAGGGTAAGGCATGTTATGGCCTTGCTGGCAAGGGTAATACAACTTTCTAACGTGATGGCAAGGGTAAGACATGTTATTGCTGTGCTGGCAAGGGTAATACACCTTTCTATCATGATGGCAAGGGTAAGACATGTTATGGCCATGATGGCAAGGGTAATACACCTTTCTAACGTGATGGCAAGGGTAAGTCATGTTATGGCCGAGCTGGGAAGGGTAATACACCTTTCTAACGTGATGGCAAGTGTAAGACATGTTATTGCCATACTTGCAATGGTAATACACCTTTCTAACGTGATGGCAAGTGTAAGACATGTTATTGCCATACTTGCAATGGTAATACACCTTTCTAACGTGATGGTAAGGGTAAGACATGTTATTGCCGTGCTGGCAAGGGTAATACACCTTTCGAACGTGATGGCAAGGGTAAGACATGTTATGGCCGTGCTGGCAAGGGAAATACACCTTTCTAACGTGATGGCAAGGGTAAGACATGTTATGGCCGTGCTGGCCAGGGTAATACACCTTTTTAAGGTGATGGCAAGGGTAAGACATGTTATGGCCATGCTGGCAAGTGTACTACACCTTTCTAACTTAATGGCAAGGGTAAGACATGCTATGGCAGTGCTGGCAAGGGTAATACACCTTTCTAACGTGATAGCAAGGGTAAGACATGTTATGGCCATGCTTCTACTTCGTGTGTTGCACATAACGTAGCAGTCTTGTCAAAACAGTAGGTACTTATAGCGTGATTCTAACAGCAAGTGCTGTAAGACATGTTGTGGCTGTGCTGGCAAGGGTAATACACCTTTCTGACGTGACGGCAAGGATAGGACATATTATGGCCGTGCTGACAAGGTCAATACACCTTTCTAACGTGATGGCAAGTGTACGACATATTATTGCCGTGCTGGCAAGGGTAATACACCTTTCTAACGTGACGGCAAGGGTAAGACAAGTTATGACAGTGCTGGCAAGGGTAATACAACTTTCTAACGTAATGGCAAGGGTAAGACATATTAGAGCCGTGCTGGCAAGAGTAATACACCTTTCTAACGGGGCGGCAAGGGTAAGACATGTTATGACAGTGATGGCAAGGGTAATACACCTTTCTAACGTGATGGCAAGGGTAAGACATTATTGCCGTGCTGGCAAGGGTAATACACCTTTCTAACATAATGGCAAGGGTAAGGCATATTATGGCCGTGCTGGCAAGGGTAATACACCTTTTTTAAAGTGACGGCAAGGGTAAGACATGTTATGACAGTGATGGCAAGGGTAAGGTACTTTTGTAACGTGATTGCAAGAGTAAGACTTTTTAACTTGATAACAAAAGTAAGGCATTTAAAGCCTTGACGGAATATTAATTTCACCACTTAAGAACTTTCAAATATCACTTCTACCGATGATAGCTGATCTGAACGTATAGGTTTTTGCCGTGAGTTTCCAGTCTTGACCTTCTTTTCCTAATTAAATATGTCCAGGTGTATGTACAGTGTAAGATATGAGATTAATTTCACAATTCTGTGTACTAAAGGCAGTTGCATCAATGACATCAATATTCGTAGTTTACCATCGTTTCTGAAACAATAAAAAATGTGTTTTCATTTATGTAACAACAGCATCAGTTAAACTTTCCCTTAAAGAAGAAGATATTGGTTTCAACTTTCAACAGCATCAGTTAAGAAATTCAATTACACAAGATATATTAATGTCAGCTTTTCACAGCGTCTGTTGGGAATTTCTCATAAACAAGAGGATGCTGGTGTAAGGTTTCCTAATAACCTCTGAACTGCAATTAACTATCAGTCTCATTAATAAGCAATTAATAGCGAACCTGCTGGAGGCATTTGAGTCTGTTGTTTCATTGCCGTCTCTTGTGGACATCGATTATTTTCCCTACGTCAGTTATTCATCTAAATGTTAAATGTCCGGAAATGTTCGTCTTTATTGTAAACATTTATCCCATAGTCTGTTCAGCTATTTACAAAATGAAATATCAAATTGAAATATCCCATACACAGAATTTTAAATATCCCATACACAGAAGTTTAAATATCCCATACAGAGAATTTTAAATATCTCATACACAGAAGTTTAAATATCCCATACACAGAAGATTAAATATCCCATACAGAGAAGTTTAAATATCCCATACACAGAAGTTTAAATATCCCATACACAGAAGATTAAATATCCCATACACAGAAGTTTAAATATCCCATACACAGAAGTTTAAATATCCCATACACAGAAGATTAAATATCCCATACACAGAAGTTTAAATATCCCATACACATAAGATTTATGGACTTTTCTGTGTTTTAGACTATGCTTTATATTGGAAATTGTTACTGTCCAAGAAAATGTACAAAATATAATTGTCTTTGATCAAATAATTAAAAGTATAACAATAAGGGTCGTTCAATATACAACATAATGATAGGGGTAGTTCAATATACAATGTATATTATAATTATTCAAAGAACAATATACAATACAATATACGAGTTCAATCTACAATATATTACGCATTATATTGTATATTATGCAATGCACAATACAATATACAATGTTTATTACAATTATATATTTATAGGTTACTGCATTTGTATGAAAAAATATGAACGAGTTTATCGGACGGCTATACTGAACGACCTTAAGAGTGCAGTATTTCCATCCATAAAAAAAAAACGAAATCATATTTTTCCATTCAAATGCAGAAACCCTTTTTGCTCATTCTTGTTTCATTACCAAAGATTTAATAATAAAATTCACAACCAAATATATTTAATAACAAAATTTATTACTTCATTATTAACAAAATACAGTTCACAATCGTAGATTGCTTCAATGCACAAATAATAGCATTCATGCGCATATAGTTCCTCCCACTGACCTTTTAACTTTATAGCGTACCGCGCTCTCACGTACATCAAGCGCGTGGAGTGCAATATGAAGGTGTTACTTATATTTTTGGCCATTTTTATTAATAGCTAAAGAAGTCATTGTATGTGTGTAACTTGCGTTTTATTTGAGGACCCTGTATAGCGTCTATAACTAGCTAAATCTAAAACATTGTATCAAAAAAGTAAACGAAGATTTTGCCAAAGCATTTTCTATATATCAGTCTATGAAACATTTGCTAGTATGTGGCCGTCCATGAAATATCTGCTTTAGTTCATTCATTAAAAAAAATGTGTGTTAGAAAATAGTTCCTTTGCGTGCAAGGTAAAATATGAAGGTGTTCAATATCGGGGAATATTCAACGATTCTGACAATGTAAAGTTAACGGAGAAAAAAGATGACCATATAATAATATAATGTAAATTATGCAATGTAATTATCTACTACGAGTAGATCAATATACTTTATATAATGATAGGGGTAGTATAATATACAATGTAGAATAGGAGTATTTCAATATATAATGTATAAAGATATGGATAGTTCAATATTCAATGTGTAATGATAGGGGTAGATTAGTATACAACATATAATGATAGGGATTATTCAATACACAACGAATGGGAATGGTTCAATGCGCAATGCATAATGATAGGGGTAGTTCAATATAAAATGTGTAATAATAGAGGTGGTTCAATATATATTTTATGAGAGGGGTCGTTCAATATACAGGTATTTTAATATAAATGTATAATAATATGGATGGTTCAATATATCTTGTATAATGAGAAGGGTCGTTCAATATGCAATGTATACTGATAGGGGTAGTTCAATATAAAATGTTTGATTTGTATTATGTGTTTATTTTTATCTATGATTATATGTATATTTATTTTTATTATGTGATTGACTTTCATCCATGTTTGAGGGTTGTAACTGAGCCTACCTTACTTATGTCTTTTTTATAAACAACACATTACATGACTATTATTTGTCTGTGGTTTTAGATTATGTACTAAGATCATTATAATTGTAGATAAACATGTTTACCGATTTTGAGTTCAATGTATGAAATTCAGAATATTCAAGAAGCAAGTTGTTTACGACTTTGATGGGAAAACGACCCTTACTCTGGCTACGTTATTGTGTCTTAGTTGTTTATATAAGGGAAAAGTCAACATAATTTTTCATTCCATATCTTAACATCAGTTTTTAGTGGAATATAGTTTAGCAGTGTTTAATTGAAAGGATTTAATTTGTGTATTTAAATTATTCATTGGAATTACAAAAGTGGCTTTTGATACATCCAAAACCACTATTTTAGAATTATTGCATGTTCATTCAATGATATTTTTTATTATATCATTGTGATGCATCGAGATTGATGGCACATTAGCACATTCGAAACTTCTGACACATCAGCACATCGAATATTGAATTCATTTAAAATACCGCTGGAATTGTTTCGAAATACTCTATACATTTTACTTGTTCTAGAAAGTTAAAGGACAATATGAAATTGAATTCACAATAATATAAACTCTTTTAAAACCTTTCACTTTGCATTATAGGAAAATAAATTTGTTGCATTTTACAAAACTTATTAGTTTATTTTGCTTTATATTACTTCGCTTAAAAGCATAGAATTGCAACATTAACCATTACTTCTAAATATTTGAGATGTTAAATAACGTTCCTGTACTAAGATTTTTGCAAGAGATATAAAGCCACCATGAACAATAAAATTGATTCCCTGTAAAGTAGTATTTAACAGTTTGAAATCATATTTATATATTCACCTGGAACAGTAAGAGTGATTCCCGGTAAAGTTGTATTTAAAAGTCTACAATCATATTTGTTTTCTCACCAAGGAGGACAAGTAGTATAAAATTAATTTATTAGGATTCGGGCTATTACTCGGAACAAATTCGACTACAAGGAAGTTATAGTGTCAGGTATGGAAGTGGGATCACGCAATACATCTTGGGAATACCTTTTATTATTACATACTATGAATAGAGTTCCAAGGGTTGTTATCGCCGGGGACCGATGTGAGAGATAAGCACCCACTTCCTCTGGAAATCCCCCAATGGCCTGTGCATAAGAGAACCTCTGACAACCAAATCCAGCTCCAGGCCTTCACGGGTGGCTTAACTACTAAGTCCGGTGGATCCTGTTTAGACTGAAAGGAGAAGGAATGACAGGCGAGTTTCTGGCGCTTCAAAAACAGATGCATTGTGCAGATGGATCCCGTTAATCGTGGGTGCTCGCCCATCTACGAGAAAGTAAACTTCAACCTCAAACCTTCGCTGCTTTTCGACTATACCCACTAAGGGGAATGGCAAAGGAAGTAAACCCCAGCAGAAATTTCGACATGGCATTACTTTCAGTGTCATCTGCGACGTCACTGGTGCAATGACGTATCTGCTTGTCCTTTCCCTTGGATCCATAAGCTGCGTGGAGAGTTGGGGTTAGTTGCATGAGCAACAGCTGTTCTCCATATCACCCTGCCCAGGCTTGCGCCATGGAGAGGACAATCAGCTTCGCCTCACAGCGTCGACACAAAACAGGGAGCAACAGTTATCGGTTATAAGTCACCAATCAATTGGCGTAAGTATTAATAGAGAACACCGTAGAGATAATGAGATATATCATTAAAAATCACCCAGCGGCACTTTGAGGACATGACTTTTCGGGGGAAAAATGGATCACCGTGGGGCAATATATGGACAATGGGAATTTTGTATAGGAACAATAGGAATGGCACATGTAGCATGACGTCACAGTAATGGACACTTGCAGCAATGTATCAAGGGGCTGACCTAAATACGTACACCTACTACCACTCTAGGTAGAGAGAAATACAATAGAGAGACAAATACATAGATAAACACATAGATAGAACATATATATGGAAAAATGAAAATTAAGATCTTTTTGAGACATAGGGAGTGACCCTGAAAAGGGCCTTTGGGTTCTTCTTCTTTTAATCTTCTCCAGTTCTTCCACCATTTCCTGTTTATCCCAATAATTCTTTCTTCTTCTTTTCTTTCTCTGGCATCCTATTAGGATGTCCCAGAGCTCTAAATTTCTCTTGCACCTTAATCCATTTCCGATTTAATTTATCAACGTTTTTTTTCTTTTGTTTTGGTTTTCCTTCTCCTTGCTCCCTTTTGCCCAGGTCTCGTCGATGTTCTTGACTTCTTCCAGTACTTTCCTCATTAGATCTTCCGCTTTCTTGATATTGTGTAAGCCCTTTTTGACTAAAGACCATTCTGTCAAAGAGAATGTACCTTCTAAAAAAGATTATATTTCAATGATAATATCCAACATCTCCTTCAAGTTTCCTATCCTCACATATTTCGGATAGTTGAAGCCTCTTGACTTATTTGCTTCTTCTATCATTATCATTTGCAAATGAAAACTTGCTACCCTGAATCTGGCCAAAAAGTCTAGGCTGACTAGAAATCTCCACTCATTTTGAAGCTTTTATACTACATAGACTCCATCTACCATCCACCACCAACTATCTCTTTATTTGTTGATTATATCCATTTTGATGTTCTTTATTAATGACAAACGATATGATTTTATATACTTTAAGCAAGGATGTGAAATAAAACATCCCTTACACTCAATTAATATATTATATGCTATCCATCCCAACGAACGAGCATGCATTAAACACGTATAATATAATATCCACATCAACGAACGAGGTAGTATAAAACACACATATACTATCAACAACAATGAACAAGCAAGCATAAAATTCATATAATATAATATCCACACTAACGAACGAGATAGCATAAAACACATACTATATACTATCTACACCAACAAATGAGCAAGCATAAAACACACAAATGTACCATCCTTATCAACGAACGAGCAAGCATTAAACACATATTATATACTATCCACATCGGCGAAGGAAGGCAAAAAAAACCACACAAACCATATTACTCTCCACACCAACGAACGAGCTAGCATAAAACGCATATTATATACTATTCACACCAATGAAAGAGCTAGCATAAAAACGTTATATACTATCCAAACCAACGAACGAGTTAGCATAAAACGCATATTATATAATATCCACACTAAGGAACGAGCTAGCATAAAACACATATTATATAATATCCATACCAACGAACGGGCTAGCATAAACACACAAACACAAACATACTATCATCTCCAACGATCTAGCTAACATAAAAAACTTATTATATACTATCCACAACAAAGAGTGAGCAAGCATAAAACACAAATATTCTATCAACACCAACGGACGAGCTAGCATAAAACACAAAAATGCTATCCACACCAACAAACGAGCTAGCATAAAACACATTTTATATACTATCCACACCAACGAATGAGCAAGCATAAAATACACAAATATAATATCCTCACCAAAGAAGGAAGAGACGAAAAAATATAACCGTGGATGATGACGTTATGGTGATAGTAGTGGCTGTGATTCATGTGGTCCTGTTAGCCAATGTTGTTTTGGGGTCCGAAACCTCAGATTTCACATCATACTGATGTAAAATCAAGAGGTGATGCAGGATTTATTCCTCTTTCTTTTTCTTCTTTTTCATCTTTTCCTCATCTTTTATTTCTTCTTCATTATCTATTGTCCTAGCCAGTTCATCTAAAAGGCACCTGGCATATTCGAGGTGCATTTGGAGTTCTAAAAGCTGAGCAAGTCTACTGCTCATTTTTAATGTTGACGAACCAACGATGAGTAGGTAGACTTACGATTGTGGTGCTTTATATTTTTGAAGCACGAACGTGAAGGTAAATATCCCCAAACACCCAAATTTACCATTACATCAAACGCGAGGACTCACGTTGACGTTTTTACTTTTTTACTTACAAACAGAGACATGCACGACTGGACAAGACATATTAAACAAATGAAGACGTTTTGTTTTACTGACAAACTAAAAATGTGCTTATAAACACATTTCTATTTATTTTTTTTTAAAAAATTAAAACTTTTGGCAAATTGAATAAGTATGTCTTTTCGAAAGTATTGGGTAGCTCTGAAAATGGATGTTTCTCTTTTGTTCTATTTCTCAGTCCATTCGTCTTGTTCTTTCTTAATTCCCTCTCAAAAACCTCTTCTATCAAGTCTGGGACTATAGATGACATCCAGACATTCTCTTTATCTTCAGTTATGGGTATCAGGTATAGCCTGACACAATATAAATGGACAAAAGCTTTGTTCAGTTTTGGAAGGCATGTTTATAGGTTGACGAGTCAACAGTGAATGGTCAGCATACAATAATAGTTTAAATCGCGAATTGCTCGATGGCTTCTGTGACTGCTTACGATCCCATGCAAGAACCGCAGTCCCTTTAAGAGGGCGCTTGGCCCCAGAGCTGGGCCTTTTCATGATACCTGGCTGAATGAGAGACCTTAAAATGATCTTAATCATTCTCAAAATGCACGCTACCACAACCAGACGCCAAAACACAAACCAACAGCCCCCGCCCAAACCGCCCCAGACCCCGCCTTCCCAAAGCCACCATAGAAGACACCCACAAAGCCGATGACAGCAGCCAGCAACCCCAACAAGGCGCAAGCCTCGACTAGCCGTGCCACCCGTGATGTTGGTTCTCCTAGCCGTTGTTCCAAGTGTTCCAAAATGGCTCTTCAAGTCCCCAAAAAAAGGTTTTGCCACCCCTTTATCACTTTTAGCAATTTGTATCCACTTATTACTATGGATGGTCCTACGCCAGAATTGTGTGAGCCACCTGTGCAATTGTATCAAAATAGACCTGAGTTGTGAATTTTGAAAAGATGTTACGTTGGAATTTTGTGTATTTAGCGTACTTTTAAAAATCTAAATTATGCCACTCTGCTGGATTTATACCATCCTGTGAAATATTATCGGATTATAGCCACGCTTTGCCCTGAATACTTCTGCAACGGGTAATGATCAAAGGCTGGGCCACATTCCCTTTAAGAGAGCGCTTGGCCTCGGTCCGGGCCTTTCAGCAACTTTTACCAGTTACTCATAAAATTTTGACACAATCGCTCCCAAACCACAGACCCAGCAACCATGACCCCGCCCCACCCCACCTCACCCACTCAAGAATAGGTCCACCCAACCAAATTCTCTCTCTCTCTCTCTCTCTCTCTCTCTCTCTCTCTCTCTCTCTCTCTCTCTCTCTCTCTCTCTCTCTCTCTCTCTCTCTCTCTCTCTCTCTCTCTCTCTCTCTCTCTCTCTCTCTCTCTCTCTCTCTCTCTCTCTCTCTCTCTCTCTCTGTGCCACAGTAGTTTATATTAAAATCCTATGGTTAGCTACTAAATCCAAAACATGGGTATTCGACTTATTTTCTCTCAGTTTAGAATGTTGATAGAACAAGGACCGTTTTGATGCTGCTTTTCTCCCACCCTTATATTTGTAAAAACTTTGCAACACTTATTGGCTTATGCTGCAAAACACATATCTTAAATAATGATAATAAATATCACTCAATTTTTTGATAAAGTTGATAAATAAAAGAATAACAAGGAACACTTCTGACATAGAAGGTGTGGATGTTTTTATTACTTTTGTTCCATAATACCGCAAAAATAACAGACATCAAAATGGTATCCTACGGGGGGGGGTTTACCATTCTTTCTTTCTTTCTTCCAGTAATGTTAATTCTGTCTGCCCATCTCTTCTGTCTGCCCATCTCTATTTATACATAACGTAGGTACTATTGTTGTATTATTATTATTTTATGGTCAATAATCTAGAAATTTTAAATCCTTTCTTGTATTGTTATTAATCTAAAAATTTCAAATCCTTCATTAAACCTTACATATTAACCCACTCACATCGAACAATATTGGCATTTTATATTTTCCGCAGTTAGCAACTCTTCCTATGTAATAGCAGACGACAAAAACAGCAGTTTATATTTCCATAACTGTACCTTCAGTAGCAGACGACAATGTCCATACGTACTAAATTTAGTATCATAATAACTATGTTGATATTTGGTATATTTTGATGTTAAGAACCAAGTATTTAAACGAATAAATGATGTAATATTTAAATATTTAGATGCTTAAAATAGTTCTCTACCTTGCCTAATGTTGAAATGTACAGTCCATCCAATTGTGTATGTTATCCTTTCTTCCCTTATTCCAGGAATTTCATTTCAGCGATATCCCATCAGAAATCCAGCGAGTGTGTCCAATGTATTGTTGTTTTCCACGCATGTCTTTCCTGAAGTCCCCCTCAAATGTAGATCTATGCCGCTATGACTTGTGTGTGCGGTACATAATACATATGGCATGACATGGCTTGGTGGCTTATCCAACGTAGCTTGGTGGCTTAGGAGAAGAAAAAAGAAGAAAGAATAAAAAAGAAGAAATACAACACAAGGAGAGAAATAACCTATAAACACCAAGGATCGCATCCTGAAAGTGGAAACATATCATAATATGAACTTTCCTCCAAAATAATACTTAGTGAGAAAAACTCAGTTGGCGCCATAAACAACAAAGAAAGAAGAAAAGGAAGGAGGAGAAATCCGAGGAGGAAGGAGACATCTATTCCACAACATTCAAAAGGATCCGTGAACGCAGGATTTATTCAGGATTTATTCAGGAATTTGGGGATTAAGACAATAATGACAGGACAAAGGAACATAAGGTATTCACAAACATCTCACTACAAACAAACAACTCACATAATACAAATAATCCTATCATAACTAATAACTAAGAAACGCAGTCACAAATAAACCATCCAACACATAGGGCAGCTACTTAAATTCCGATTCAACTAAAACGAAATACATTCAAATTAATAACACAAATTTACTATCATGTCTCATAACCTCAAAAAAGCCTTTCAAAACCACAAAACAGCTAGATGGGCTCATCAACGAGACATCAAGGCAATTCAGATTAACAATTTCGCATATGAAAAGCTTGGTTTACCCGCCACCCCTCTTCAAATCAACTGTGATTCCTATCTCAGCAGTCTAACTAAAACCAATCACACAAACCCCTCAAACGAACCACCAATAAAAATTCTCTCACCCACAAGTCTAAGAAAAGAAAAGCACAACCAAGCAACAAAAACTAATGGAGATCATATCACAGACGTTGAGTCGGCAATTAATAAACTCTTTCACAAAAACACACAACACATACAAAATCAACAGATAACAGACCCTAGCAATATTCCAAATAAAAAACCAAAAAATATCACCATAGACCGCACTCTCCTAGGAACCTTCCATACAAACTCGGAACTACAGATAGAAACAGTATCGTGTTATAATCGTATACAAAGAACAAACACAAATGAACCAAACAAACAACCAGATCAACAACCAGACCTACATGAACCACCAAATACTTCCTCTGACCCAACGGTAGCTAACAAGACCTTGACACAAACCCCAAACAACCAACTTCAACTCGGCAATAAGCAAAAAATGCACTACGCTCAAGACCACCAAATCCCGGGACCGTCCACCACACACACACCAGCTGAACTCGAAGAAATTAGACAGGAGCTAGATCAAACTGACTACACCCACCAAAATTTAACAAACAACATTGTTCAACAACTAGAATTTGAATAAATCAGAACACTCCCAAATGGAAAACAGCCCCTCCGAGGTCCACCAAAAGGGAAAAATGCCAAGAGAATAGACATACCACCACTAAATAACGCATCATCCCCAACTAGACACCCCATACCCACAAATCAACGCAACATTAACAAAAGGAAAGTAGAGAACCCCGACTACAATAAAAACCGTAAACTAGCCAAAAAGGTCGATCAAACAAATAAATACCAATCTGTATGATAGTCAATATGAGGTACCTGACTCCCCCAATCTGCACAACAACACATAAAAACCAAAATAACAAAATCAACACTAACACAACAGACACCCATCCAAGATACCTCACTCTGTACATACGCTACCCTACTAAAACACACAAACAACCTTCAGACTCCAACAACATCATGGAATTACTTAAGTACAAACAAGGTCAGATACAACTCAAACATACGAAGACATTGGGTCTTAGCATTCGATGCTTCACTTGAGCACAAATTAGGGCTTATAAGAAAGTTGAGATGATCAACAACATACCAGTGAACATCTGCAATCACCACATCTATAACAAGCAAAATGGAAATAAAAACAACAACAAAGAAAAACACCAGGTAACAAAAAACAAAACCCATAGGATTAACGCAAACCAAGGGAAGGTCTTAATAATCTGGCAATGGAACTGCAGAGGCATATATAAAAATCCGATAGAACTGCAAGCTGGTATACTAGAAACCAACGAAAAACCCATGATCATATGTCTCCAAGAAACCCAATTAACCAACAGTAAATCTGCCCTTCCCAAAATCAAAAACTACCATCAAACGTATCAAAAACAACGGAAAAATGACTGCAAAGGTGGAGGGCTGGCCATATACATACACGACAGCCAAATTCAAAACCAACCGATAGATATCACAGAAACTGAGAATGATCCCTGTGAGATTATGGCTGTTCAAATCCAATTTGGAAACAAAACAATTCAAATATACTACATATACAACCCACCCACCCACCATCAAGACCCGAGTCAGACCCTCCATAACCTCATCAAAAATATTAAACACCATGCAATCATATGTGGTGACTTAAATGCTCATCACCCATTCTGGGGGTGCAAATTAACCAACAAAAGAGGAGTACAAATTTACCAACTCATTGACGCCTCAGAACTAATTATGCTTAATGACTGCACCCCGACCAGAATGGATCCGCATACAGGGAAAATGACCGCCATAGATTTGATAATAACTACCTTTCATCTAATACACGACACGCAATGGAGAACACTGCACCAATCCACCTGGGGCAGTGATCATTTTCCCATACAAATCAACATCAACATTAATCAACCACCACAAACAGACACACACAAACAATGTTGGAACCTTAAGAAAGCAGATCGGGGCACATATAAAATTAAACTACTAACAATCACAGCTGAAGAAGTACACGACACAGATAATAACCTATTATACAATAACATAATCAAACAAATCCAAGAAGCAGCGGAAACATCAATACCCAAATCGCAAAAGCACACAAACAAATTTAAACTACCCTGGTGGACCGAGGAGTGCAGTACAGCCATTAAGGAGAAAAAGAAAGCTCTAAATAAATTCCAAAACAGCAAGCAAACAGCAGAACTTATCGAGTATAAAAGGCAAAAGCAGTCACCACAAGAACACTCGAAAATGCAAAGAAAAACTCATGGAGACAATTTTGCTCCACCTTCACACACCGCACCAACTCCAAAGAACATTGGAATAAAATTAGGGCTATAAAGACCAAAAACACCAAACAGAAACACATAAAGGTAATACCAATTAACAATCAAACCCAAGCAGAAACACTTGCCAGGCACTTTGCAGAATCAAGTAGCAGTCAAACCACCAACAAAGCTTCCTAAATCAAAAACTAAAATTAGAAACACAATATCCCCA
The DNA here is from genome assembly GCA_016746295.1 of Potamilus streckersoni. Taxonomy (NCBI): domain Eukaryota; kingdom Metazoa; phylum Mollusca; class Bivalvia; order Unionida; family Unionidae; genus Potamilus; species Potamilus streckersoni. Next base: position 849,970 of record JAEAOA010000421.1, read on the forward strand.
CCTCTTCAGAGACCAAACAGCCCAAGATACATGTAATCTAGATCCACTTAATGACCGATTCACAATACAAGAATGGGACACAGCAATCCGCAACAAAAAACAAACCGCACTAGGGGATTACACCGTCAGCTACGTCATATATAACAATTCCAACTAATATGAAACATATCATCGTACAACTCATCAACCAAATTTGGGACACAGGAAACCTTACCACAAACTGGAAACAGGCGCTTGTCATCCCCATACCAAAAGCTGATAAAAACCCTACTGCTCTCATCTTACAGACCAATCTCTCTCACCATTACGCTATGTAAAATCATGGAGACAATGATTGTCAACAGGTTGAAGCATCACCTTGAATGCAACAATCTATTATCAGAAAACCAAAGCGGTTTCCGAGGAAATCGCACCACTATTGACTAAATCCTCCGACTTGAAACAGACATTATATTGAATTTAACAACAGTAGGAAAAGCAAAAGGTACCTAATTGCCATATTTTTGGACTTTGAGAAAGCATTTGATCTAGTCTGGACCAAAGGACTCATCTCCTAACTCAACAAATTTGGAGTAAAATGTCGCTTACACAGATGGGTCGAAAATTTTCTCACCGACCGAACCTTTAAAGTCCAAGTAGGAAATGAAACCTCAACCATAAAGGAACTTGAGAATGGGACACCACAAGGCAATGTAATCAGCCCTATCCTGTTCAACCTAATGGTTAATGATCTTGCCAACAACATCCATACACTTGTTGACCTATCCCAATTTGCAGATGACAGCTGTATATGGAAAGCTGGCAACCCCGAATGCTCACAAACCATAAACCAAATACAAACCAGTCTAAACCACATAGAAAATTGGACCATTAACTGGGGCTTCAAAATATTCATGATATAAACCGTGGCAATAATGTTCGCCCCACCCCACCAAAGAATACAAGAATCACCTAAACTCTACCTACGCAACAAACTTATCCAATTTACCACCCACACTGTCTTCCTAGGCGCCACGTTAGACAAGCATCTAACATGGAAAATCCACATAACCAAATTAATTGACCGATGTAAAAAAAAAACCTTGCCTTACTAAGGCACTTAAGAGGTCTAAAATGGGGTGCAGACCAAGAAACACTACTAGCAATATATCGTTCCCTAATCAGATCAAAATTGGACTATGCCTGCCAAGCCTATGATGCTGCAGACAAAACTCTACTACACAAACTTGACTCAATCCAGTACAAAGCACTACGAATTTGTACAGGCACACTACCAAATTCCTCCCTAGTAGAACTCCAAACCTTAACAGGAGAACTACCGCTACAACTAAGACGGACCGAACTTTTACTCAAATATGCAGCACGTGTATCTACGCTACCTGATCATAATCCGATTAAAAAGGCATTTCTAAAAAGCTACACTACGTTCCGCTCCAGATGGGTCAAACATCCCCCAGCTTTCCACAAGGTACATCAAATTCTCAAAACAAAAACCCTATCTATTCAAGCTGAAAAGAGGATATATCACGACCCCACCCCTTGGCGGAACCAAAAACCCATCATTAACTTTTTACTCAAAGGAGCGGGAAGTAAAAAACAAAACCCATGGAAGCTTTTAACACACATTCAGGGTCTACTTAACACTCAGTACCAAAACCACATACACATATACACGGATGGTTCCAAAATCACCTCAACAAACACCACTGCAGCTGCCGTAGTCATACCAGCACAACAACACACACAAAAAGAAAGACTACCCAACGGGTGCTCCATCTTCTCTGTTGAACTCTGGGCCATAAATCTGGCAGTCCTCTGGATACAAACTCAACCCAATAAAAACTCCTAATCATTACGGACTCACTCAGCGCCCTACTAGCACTCAACTCTACCAAAACCACGGCTAGAACAAATTTCAAAGAAGACACACTACATCAATTATGTAAACAGCAGAATCAAGAGAAAAAGGTCAAATTTTTATGGGTCACCTCCCACATACGACTACTAGGAAATGACTAGGCTGACCAGCTGAAAATGACGCACTCACAATAGACAATATAGTGGATATAGGGTACTGTACCCGAGAAATATACTCAAACATCCAAAATTACATCAACAAACTGTGGCAAAATGAATGGGAAACTTCCTCGAACAGAACCGCACTATATCAAATACAACCCAAAGTTGAACGCCACATTAAATGGAAGTCACGACCAAACTTCCGTCACAACCATCTCATTAATAGAATAATGACAAGAAAAAATTAAATTACATGACAGCTTAAGGCAACACATTACTAGCCTAACCCAAAACCAAGAAAGCTGCCCACTCTGCCGAGAAAAAGAAACATTACAACATATTCTCAATACCTGTCCCAAATACATACCACAGAGAGAAGAATTTATTAACAAACGGAAGCAGCTAAAAGCCCCACACACATACCCAGAATTGCTTAAGCAGCTAAAAGCCCCACACACATACCCAGAATTGCTTAAATCAAACAACAAAAATATGGAACATACACACGCTAATATTATAGAGTACTTGGAAAAAATTAACAAAACAAACAACATATTGACGGTAAAACAAACATAGTGGACCATGACATGAACTCAGCAAGTGATTACTTAATTAATTCACGCAAAAACGGCCCAGAACAAGAACGTTTTGAACTGCACAGCAAGAAGAGCTTCAAATTGGAAAGGGATTGAAACCAAAGATCATCTCTACCACGTCCGCCACAGAGTGTTATATCAAAGATACAATTAGAGCTTCAAAACAGGAAAAGGATTGAAACCAATTATGTTCTCTTCTACGTCCGCCTATGCTAAACTCACCACAAATGTATGTGTGTGTGTGTGTGTATATATATATATATATATATATATATATATATATATATATATATATATATATATATATATATTTAAAATTAAACTCTAAACAACAGAGTAAAATTCCCCTTTCAACATACCGGGTTAATATTATACCAGCTTACAAATCAGATAACACGAAATACATAAGCCCTAATCTAAGGCTGCATCTGATTGGCCGATTATAGCCGCGCTTAATCATAAAAAGAAAACATACAATCTTGAGCTAAAAGAAGGATTGAAAACCGAAATCTATACCAACCAATCAAAATTTAGCACTCAAATGACGTACACAAGAAACGCAACTTTAGCCCAAATGCTCCCACATAACTACTAATAAACGTACACTATTCTCCAAATTAACGAGGAATAATGATAAAATATGAATCATCCATTACTACACAGTAAATAATACGATATAAAGAAGATAGGACCGGAATCATACAGGGAGGAGAGGGGAAGGAAACAACCAGTTAGCTGAATCAACCTACCGAAAGTACAGCTTAATAACATCAAATAAAGGGAATAAATAAGCCCTTATCGAATCCCTAATAACCCATCCCAGCATACAAACATTAACAAATTCGCAATCACCATACCTAGTCCATAACATAAAACAGGCGCTAGGACACACACTAGCACAAGCCTGGGTGGATCCTGAAACCTATAAGCACTGTATAGGCTAAGATTTCCCACCATGACAAGGACATATAGGTCAAGACCGATAGCGAAGGGCAAAATCAGAAACCTCCCATCTGATATCCCTAACTCCCAGGAGCGGAGTAGACCGATTGGCCGAACTAGCGTTAAAGTCCGAAAAAAAAGCCTATCTCGAAGAGATAAGCACCACATACAACACAAAAACAAACATACACCCTCTACTCTCGTTTTAACGGCAAGAAGTTGTGAAAAGATTTAACTACGCCTACAACAAAACAAATGGCCGAAATTTATGGAAGATAAAACCCTGCAAGCCCTTCAGGGGATAGAGCGAACTACTCCACGAGGAGTAGATACAGTGTACCGACCGATTGACAGATACAAGACTTGAAGGCACAATCAAGTCAAGCGGGGTCTTGGACCCGACCAAGACCCAAAACAAAACAACAATCCCCATAGTCGTTCTAACGATAAGGGGATTTAATGAAAAGATTACATAACGTCATATATAACCACTATCCTGGATGCTCCACCAGTATATGTCCGAAGCGGAGAATTGGATGCGACCAATTCTCAAACATGAACATAACAAACAAAGCAAAAGGGATGGTTAGTAAGCACCAACTAACATCCCAGAAAACCCAACCCAGCAAGCACACAAGCAGACCTCACTTCGAAACAAATCAAGGGACTATGCAAAACTAACCACCTTCCCACTGCTGTCCCAAAACCCCAACCCTGGTACGGACAAACAAATAGCGATGAACAATCCGGGCCGCGCGGCAAACTGTTCAAAAACGAAAAGCCTACAACCTATGTCTTCACTTTGGCTCCGAAGCCCTACGGCCCAAACAAGATCCTTTGGCAAGGCGGTCAAAATTACACAACCACACAACACAAAGCGGTGATAAATTTTATTAGTAGGCGGCAAACGCCTAAACATTAGTACCTTTTCGAACATTATAAGTACGCCAAGTACACAAAATTCAAACTCCAATTATTTATTCCAAATTCACAACTCAGGCTCATTAGATAAATTGCACAGGTGGCTCACACAAAATTGATATAGGGACACCCGTAGGAAAAACTGGTTTTTATTTGACAAAAGAATCCACCTAACTGAAATAAAGTTAGGTGGATATCAACTTAGGGACATTGGTGGGTGGGGGCCGCGGCCCGAATAGGAAGGTTAGTTGCGGTTCTGCCATTTTCGAGCATAGAGTCAGGTTCAGAGTAAAAATGAAAACAAACGGGTCTTTTTTGAGGTCCCTGGCTCCTAGGGGTCAGGAAAAGGCCTAGCACCAAAGCTAAGCGCCCTCTCGGGGGGGGAGGGGGAACAGACCATGCCCGGGACTGTGGACCTCTCCCCGGAGGGACCGCAGTCCATGCCCAGGACTGTAAGCAGTCGTATAACCCTCACGGCAGCAAGCGACTTAAATCGTACATTGACATTGATAAATGAAGAAAAAGAAAGGAATTGAATAGAACCAAGCAAAACTTCATTCTCGCAAGTCAGTAAGGAGGAAAAAGAGAACAAATGGAAAAATATAAAAAATCAATCATTAACATTTATAAAACAATTCAAATATATATATATATATATATATATATATATATATATATATATATATATATATATATATATATATATATATATATGTGTGTGTGTGTGTGTGTGTGTGTGTGTGTGTGTGTGTGTGTGTGTGTGTGTGTGTGTGTGTGTGTGTGTGTGTGTGTGTGTGTGTGTGTGTGTACAAAGAAGAAGACCATCATATGATGAAGGAAAAAAATCTAGAAGAAAACAATCTTTGTCAAATAGGGTCGAAAGACCCAAATAACCAGAAAGTGAAGTACATTTCATGCCTATCACTTATAAGGAACTTGATGATTCACAATCTGAAAAGTTTCAAAAAAATAAGCCCTAACAACCCCCCTCCTCAAATAATGGTTTCTAAATGGAAGCACTACCAATTCGGAATACCCAATAACCCCGCACACACCCAAAAAAGAGAAGGATCACAAGCACTGGTGTTCCTTTTCGATTACCCGCACGCACATCCCATCCGGACAACGCAGCCTATCTCGAAGAGATAAGCCCCCACATAAAACTCAAACTAGAAACATACAATCTCTATTGTCGTTCTGGAAAGATATAACTATGCCTACAAAAACACAAAAAAATGGCCGAAACTTGTGAAAGGTATATAATCCTGCAAGCCCATCAGGGGATAGAGAGCGAACTACTCCACAAGGAGTAGAAATAATAAAATGTACCGACCGAATGGCAGATACAAGACTTGGAAGCACTATCAAGTCAAGCGGGGTCTTGACCCGACCAAGACTCAAACAAACAACAATCCCCATAGTCGTTCTACCGATAGGGGGATTAATGAAAAGATTACAAAAAGTCGCATAAAGCTATAACACTGGAAGCTCCTCCAATGTCAGTCCGAAGCGGAGAATTGAATCCGACCAACTCTCAAAGCCACAAACAAGAAGCAAAAAACCCAACAGAAAGACTAAACAACCCACAGTCGTTCTAACAATAGTGGAAGAAAAGAGTTACAAAAAACAGAATGCCACACAAACCGAAAAAGTCCGAAAAGTAACTGGAAGCTCCACCAGTTAAAATGTCCGAAGCGGGGATTTGGAGCCGACCAACTCCCAAAAAGTCCGGAAAATGAGAAACACCTGAAAGCACGACAGGATTCTCAAAAGCAAAAAATATCCACCGAGGAGATTATATCAAATATCACTTCACAGTCGTTTTTACGATAGTAGCAGTGAAAAGATTACATATTGCCTTCATTGGACTCCATTTGGCCATGAGTCCTCATTGGTATAATAACTAAAATGTTGGCCCTTAAAAACTGATTGGTTGGAAAGAAGAAACAAACTACTCCACAAAAAACAAATTAAGATACTGAACTCACACAATAATAAAAGGGTAACCCTTATCATTACTAATTAGACAAAATTTTAGGAAAACGAATGCGCAAAGCAAATAAAATAAAAAGTTAACTACAAAAATAGGAAAATTCACAACTCAGGTACATTTGAACCGTATGTGGCATACACATGTTTGGCAGATAGGGACACACCCACCCCAAATAGACAACGGGAACAAAACAGATCAATTCTAATGCCGACACCTTAACAAGAGGGGTACACCACATCAATTGCCGCATCGCAATAACCGTCAACAGCAGCAACCACAACACTCCAGGGAGGAAGCGCCCCTGGCCATCAATAAACACACAAAAATGAAATAAAATCTCAGACGCCCTATAAGTGTGTGATGGTACTGGGGTAAGCATGACCGGAAACAAGAACAAAACAACGACACCTCCCTTTCTTGGGTTCTCTCCTTTGCCTTTCTGAGCCCGGAGTACTTGACATCTATGGTGTGGAAATGTTAATATCCGATCAAAAAGAAAAAGGTCATTCTAAGGTCACAAAAATACAAGGTTGAGCATCACAACCGAAAGTCAAGCACTAGGCTAAGTGCCTCCCTGGTTAGCATTAGCACCGAAAGGTGATAACCGGCTTTGGCGGTGAGCCACCAGGGGGGCAAATAGGCCCATGCCCTGAGGCAAAAAGTGTCAGCACCACGACACGGGTGAGCCCGGACCCGGAAGGGGAAGAGGCCACTAGCCCTTATCAGGGCTTAAAGTCATAACACACGAGAGTGTATACATGGCTATAATACATGTGACTTATGACATGATGTAGCCAGCCTTACATACATATTACTATAATAAATTTTGGACATCTGAATGGTCAGACTGGGATTGACGTTGAGGTTGGATTATAGTCGCGTGCTGCCTGTTAGACATTTGTGCGACTGGTTGGGCCCCGGCCTGGGCGGTTGTCCCTTTAAGAGGGCTCTTGGCCTTATGTGTGGCCTTCTGGGTCACGCGAAGGTTAACAATCGGACGTTGGCAGACCGGCAACTAAGTCTCCCATACCATCCCCCGCTCCCACCCTAGTATTAAGAATAAGATAGAAAGTTGTATCGTAATGACATTTATCCCATGCTATCATTAAGAATTAGGTAGAAAGTTGCATCCGTAATGACATTTAGCTCCATACTAGTAATACGAATTAGGTAGAACATTGTATCCGTAATGACATTTAACCCCATACTAGTATTAAGAATTAAATAGAAAGTTGCATCCGTAATGACATTTATCACTATACTAGTATTAAGAATTAGGTAGAAAGTTGCATTCGTAATGACATTTAGCCCCATGCTAGTATTAAGAATTAGGTAGAAAGTTGCATCCGCAATGACATTTATCACTATACTAGTATTAAGAATTAGGTAGAAAGTTGTATCCGTAATGACATTTAGCCCCATGCTAGTATTAAGAATTAGGTAGAAAGTTGTATCCGTAATGACATTTATCACTATACTAGTATTAAGAATTAGGTAGAAAGTTGTATCCGTAATGACATTTAGCCCCATGCTAGTATTAAGAATTAGGTAGAAAGTTGTATCCGTAATGACATTTAGCCCCATGCTAGTATTAAGAATTAGGTAGAAAGTTGTATCCGTAATGACATTTATCACTATACTAGTATTAAGAATTAGGTAGAAAGTTGTATCCGTAATGACATTTAGCCCCATGCTAGTATTAAGATTTAGGTAGAAAGTTGTATCCGTAATGACATTTAGCCCCATGCTAGTATTAAGAATTAGGTAGAAAGTTGTATCCGTAATGACATTTATCACTATACTAGTATTAAGAATTAGGTAGAAAGTTGTATCCGTAATAACATTTATCCCATGTCAAATAATATTTAGTTTTGAAAGCATATTTCAGTGATCTGTCCATGGGACGACGCTAGTCTCATGCAGTACCCTTTTACATAAACCATCAAACAATGGTGCCCTAGTGCCATGTCACCCAATTATTCTAATACCCAAGTGATCTTGCAATTGGACGCTCGTTGACTGCAATCTAATTACTCTAATACCTAAATGAACTTGCTTTGGTACGGTAGTTTCCTACAACCTAATTACTCTCATACCTAAATGAACTTGCTATGATACGGTAGTTTCCTACAACCTAATTACTCGAATGCCAAAGTGATCTTGCAATGGGACGCTTGTTTCCTACAACCTAATTACCCTAATACCTTGGAGCATTTGCCTTTAAGCTACACCTATCTCTGTTTTTCTATAATTGACGATATACTCTTTATATATCTTCACTTCAGGTTCATAACGTCAATTTTTCTCACAGCCATCTGTATCATGGCAGCTACCTCTACAATTCTGGTATGTTTTGCGCCTATTTTAAAATGGCAGTTTTTTTTAAATTTAGTTGTATTTATGAAATAGACGTCCACTTGATACAAAAATATATACCTTCGCAAGGTAAGCATACTCTTCCTTTATGGACTGTCATGCAACGCATGAATTGTCTAGTTTTGTATAGATGCTTCCTCGACAATATGGAATGTTGACTTTTGTGTTATGATTTTGGAAGATGCCTTTACTTTGCTACCTTGTCGTCATACGTTCCCATTCCATACTGTACTGATAAGCTTTGTCAAGTCTAACATAGAACGCCATGTGCAATATTAATTTGATATGTTCATTTAACTGTTTGACTTGCATTTCATTTCATTTCTCCGCAAATTGAGATGTGTCAAGACAAAATCAACTGGATATTTCATACAGAACCGGCCCTCTGCCCATTTACTTACACTATTCATAGATAATACATTCTGTGAGGTTGTATCTGTCACACACACACACACACACACACACACATAGATGTCTTTACAATATTAGCGTATGGTTTAATTTATAAGCAGTTTGTTCAGGAATATTTCCCACCATTTCTTATTAATATTTTACTTGTTGAATTACCGAAAATGGTTGCCTAGTGATTTATGAGTCATATTGCAGCGATTACAGCTTTGGATTTTCTTTTTAAGAACGACTTAACTTGAAAGACGTATTTATTTCTGCAAGTCGTCTGTATCCATATAAGACACTGTCGAATCAATTCATAACACGTGATCTGACACTACGTCCGTTATGACGTCATGGTTCATGATATTTTGGACTATTACAAACAATATAACTGTTATATGTACGCAGGAATGGACATAGAGGTAAATTTATATTCCCTCCTCAGTTCACGACTAATATTTTTATTCCTATTTTATTGATCCTATTAATTTTATAATGTAAGCAGCAGCTTTATGGATCAATTTTATATTTGTTATTTGATTGTCGGACTATGGATCAAGTTTATAGGTGTTATTTGATTGTCGGACTATGGATCAAGTTTATAGGTGTTATTTGATTGTCAGACTATGGATCAAGTTTATAGGTGTTATTTGATTGTCGACCTATGGATCAAGTTTATAGGTGTTATTTGATTGTTGGACTACGGATCAAGTTTGTAGGTGTTATTTGATTGTCGGAAAATGGGTCAAGGTTATAGTTGTTATTTGATTGTCGGACTATGGATCAAGCTTATAGGTGTTATTTGATTGTCGGACTATGGATCAAGTTTATAGGTCTTATTTGATTGTCGGACCATGGATCAAGTTTATAGGTGTTATTTGATTGTCGGACTATGGATCAAGTTTATAGGTGTTATTTGATTGTCGGACCATGGATCAAGTTTATAGGTGTTATTTGATTGTCGGACTATGGATCAAGTTTATAGGTGTTATTTGATTGTCGGACCATGGATCAAGTTTATAGGTGTTATTTGATTGTCGGACCATGGAACAAGTTTATAGGTGTTATTTAATTATCAGACCATGGATCAAGTTTATAGGTGTTATTTGATTGTCGGACCATCGATCAAGTTTATAGGTGTTATTTAATTGTGGGACTATGGATCAAGTTTATATGTGTCATTTAATTGTGGGACTATGGATCAAGTTTATTGGTGTTATTTAGTTGTGGGACTATGGATCAAGTTTATAGGTGTTATTTGATTGTGGGACTATGGATCAAGTTTATATGTGTCATTTAATTGTGGAACTATGGATCAAGTTTATATGTGTCATTTAATTGTGGGACTCTGGATCAAGTTTATAGGTGTTATTTAATTGTGTGACTATGGATCAAGTTTATAGTTGTTATTTAATTGTGGGACTATGGATCAAGTTTATAGGTGTTATTTGTTTGTGGGACTATGGATCAAGTTTATATGTGTCATAATATTGTGGGACTATGGATCAAGTTTATATGTGTCAAGTTTATAGGTGTTATTTAATTGTGGGACTATGGATCAAGTTTATATGTGTCATTTAATTGTTGTTACTATGGATCAAGTTTATATGTGTCATTTAATTGTGGGACTATGGATCAAGTTTATAGGTGTCATTTAATTGTGGGACTATGGATCAAGTTTATAGGTGTTATTTGATTGTGGGGCTACGGATCAAGTTTAAAGGTGTCATTTAATTGTGGGACTACGGATCAAGTTTATTTCTGTCATTTAATTGTGGGACTATGGATCAAGTTTATATGTGTCATTTAATTGTGAGACTACGGATCAAGTTTTTATGTGTCATTTAATTGTGGGGACTACGGATCAAGTGTATAGATGTCATTTAATTATGGGACTACGGATCAAGTGTATATGGGTCATTTAATTTTGGGACTATGGATCAAGTTTATATGTGTCATTTAATTGTAGGACTATAGATCAAGTTTATGTGTGTCATTTAATTGTGGGACTATAAATCAAGTTTATGTGTGTCATTTAATTATAGGGGGATACTTTGATACTGCCATTTAACCTAACAAGCTTGAATTTGTAAACGTATGTAATTATTTCATAATAATGTTTTTTATACCGTTATTTCAATAGATAAGTTGTTTATTCCTTTGTCTTCTAATTACTACAATGATAGTGATATTAACTAATTGCAAGGGTTTCTGTCACCACTACAAGACTGCTACAAGGAAACAACCAACGCATTTAACACTTCATAAACCATATTGTTTCTTCTTTGACGCATGGTCATTTTTTTTGGTTTCATTCCAAGATTATACTCATATGAAAAAGAGTGATCAATTTTATGCTACAGTAATTTATTCGTGTTGCCGAAAAAATTGTAACCAGATTAATCCAGAACAGCGCTGATTCGCTCTCCTTAATAAATAAACTATGATCTTGCATTACCTTCTTTAGCGTAGGGTCATAAAGGCCCCATTTTCTATGTCACGCTCTGTGGACTCAGATAATAATTCCAGCCAATGGTTGCCTAAGCAGAATACCATTCACAGGTATTGAGGGTACAAAAGGGAGAGCAAATCGCATGTGTTCCAATAATTACTTCAGTGTTTTGTATCCCTATCGTAAATAAGATTGTTAGATCATATAAAATATAAAAAAAAGTTACAAGCATACGAAGACTATGATTTTCGATTTTTGTCTTGGTTTTATTTTAGGAAACCGTAGTAAAACTTAGAAAAAGAGACTATCAGGATTACATATAATGAATGCTCAAAATAAAACCAAAATATAAATTTTCTAGTTTCCTTTTATTTTGCAAAATTCTTGCTGGCGTAAGAGATTATATACCACTTCAATAGTCTCTAAAAATGTCTAAAATATGCAATTTACAAAGGTTCTCTAAAACGTTAGATAAATAGCATTTAAATCAGGGATTATGCCAAGACATTGTGCACATTCAATTATAAATTGGTGTCAGTGGCCTTTGTACTCGGAAGGTTGGACAACTTTGGTTTTGAAGTGTGTGTGTATATATATATATATATATATATATATATATATATATATATATATATATATATATATATATATATATATATATATATATATATAGTTTAATACAAACAATACTATCACACAGGTTAGAGAAATTAAATTCGTACTCTACCGAGTTTCGAACCCAGGTCCGCGAGTAAATAGCACCCATCGCCTTGCCTGCACGCACCAACCCATATACCGTCACGACAAAGCACGCATCACCAAAAAAATGATGGCACTGAATCGTTGTTATATAAGCTCGTGCGTAGCAGACACACTCGCATGACGACCTAGTAATTAATTCTCATATATACACACAGTCGTTCCAGATTCCTATGAAAGAAATCAAGGTATATAGGATTTTTGTTTTACAAAGAACTATAAATATATACCAGACAGAACAGACTGTGCTATCCCTGGATTCTGTAGTAGAATCTTGATAATAGTGGGCAGAAATAATAGTTTCATGCAAACAATACTATCATACAGGTTAGAGAAATTAAATTCGTACTCTACCGAGTTTCGAACCCAGGTCCGCGAGTAAATGGCACCCATCGCCTTGCCTATATATATATATATATATATATATATATATATATATATATATATATATATATATATATATAGGTGTGTGTGTGTGTGTGTGTGTGTGTGTGTGTCTTATAACAAGTCCATAAATATAGAATATTACCAATGAATTCTAATAATCTTGAATGACTTGATGTACCATAATGATGCAAAACAAAATTTATTTGAATAAGTTTTAAAAATTCCAAAATAATGCGTTAATACAAATTCAATCAGCACATGTAATTCCAACAAACAATTTAAATAAATGACTCCTCTCGAATTATATCTGAGAACAGCCGTTAAGGATTGACATATATCTTATATCAGGAATTAATGTTATTTGCTTATCAAGTCCCGATTTATATACATTTTCACTTTATCTGAATGTTAGTCGTTTCAGTGAAGAATTTCTATCAAATCTACTAAGCAAGTATAACTATTTCTAGAATAGTTTAGGCTCAATAGGTTACGATAACATGTTATTTACAACTTTCAACCATGGATACAAATTGGCGATGTAAACATGTTGACAAATACTCTCATATCCAGATTGCTGATATCATCGCATTATCATACCCAGTTCCAAATATTTTCATACCAGACATAATCATATCCAAATCAGACATTATTACCCTCAGCACATCAAACTATTTTAAACCATTGGCATATCAGCATAATAGATTGAACTTCATTCGGAGTATATACCACTGGAACTAATTTGAAATACTCGACACATTTGGATTTGTGATATAATCATATTCCTATTTATGATTTTATATATATATATATATATATATATATATATATATATATATATATATATATATATATATATATATATATATATATATATATATTTCACTTTGTATTCTGGAAAACAAATTATGTGCTGAAGTTGTGGGTGTGTGATTTAGATTTTTAACGTAGCTTAGCTTTCACAATTTTTCAGTCATGTCGCTACGATGTCTGCAGTTTAACATTTTATATTGATGTCTAGCACTGGGTCATCATGCCGCAGACATGTGGTATAGTGTCCCACCCAGGAAAAGAAGTAGCTATATACATGATTGGATGATACTTGCTCAGTCTTTTGTAATGTCCAAATGCATTGTGAAATTACACGTGTCCTCCGTACGCGTGTACATGAAACGACGTATTAGCTTGGTTGCCTGTACGGCAGAGTCAGAGTCGTAGCCGATTTCAACATCTTAGAGAGTCACATATCTTCTATTACCTTGGAAAAAGTAGTTGTTGTTGTTTGTCCTTCATTCGTTCTCGAAGACGACCATGACTTCACATCTGGACTGGTCTGTGAGTACGCGGTTCCCTGGTGAGGCCAATCCGCGCTCTGAAGTGTCTAGAGCAATGAAGGCAGGAAATTGACGGGGCTTGGGGCGATTGAGGGTTGGCGCTGGCTTTGCTCTTCCTCTTCTGGCGTTTATGTTTGGCCTCGATGATCTGTTGCTCTTCAAAATCATCAGCGCCTGAGATGATCTGTTGGCACCAGGCAACGCGGTCTTCGGCATGCTGCTCCCAGCTGTCTGGATCAATATAACATGACGTCATTGAGAGTTCGAGTGTGTCCTTGTACCGTTTCTTTTGGCCTCCTCTGGAACGCTTGCCTTCAGTTAGTTTACCATAAAATAGTCTCTTCCGGATGCGCTCATCAGGCATACGGCAGACATTGCCAGCCTTGCGGAGCTGTGACCTTCTGAGCATAGCATAGACGCATGTTATCTCAGCTCTCTATAGGACTTCTGAGTCAAGAATCTTGTCACGCCATATGATGTGGAGCAGTTTTCTTAGGCAGCGCATGTGGAAGGGGTTTAGGTGTTTAGGTATTTTTGAGCTAGAAGAGGTTGTCTGTTCATGTGTCTACGTAGAACGACATGTGTTTTGTAGTGGAGATAATTGTACTTCGTCTACTCTCTAAATAATCATTTTCCCTGGAGAACAACACTACTGGTTTGGACAAAGACATTTTCTGAAATTTCTTCTACATTGTAACGGAACAATGCAAACTGTGCTTCAAAGTGAAAATTTTGGGATTTTTCTGTTACCTTTTTGGACGTCATCATCCGCCAGTTCAGAGTGTGTCAATTTAGAATTGTTCACAGGACTTGTATTTTGATATTTTTAGAACAACGTTTTTGATCTCTTTCGTAAATCGCAAGTCTTTTTTCATATATTTACTCTTTTCTCTATGTTTTGTGGGGATATGAATAATTTTGTTAAAATATTTACAAAGTTTGTTGTCTTCACTCTTTCTTTGTGTTACTTTGAACGAGTCGATATGTAGCAATATAGTTAGTGTAATCAGTCTTTAAGCTATGTTTAGTTATGATTTAAGTAGATCTATTTATTCTAATTAGTCCTTGGAATTACCAGAAGCTTATTGACTGCTAAAGAAAAGCGTTTTTTGGGGGGGTTAGTGTGAATTCATTCAAGAACATTGTGGTTTATATCAATGTGACACATAAAGACTGTTGATATCAGCACATGTAGGACGTATGACACTTAGGCATATTCAAGATTAGAACTTATTCGAATCACACTATACGTTTGGATTTGTAGCTTTTAGGTCTATTTGGGATGATAGCGCTTTCAGGATTTCAGTTACAATACTGTAAGATTCTTTTAAAGTTTCAAATTTTATTGTGTGTGTGTATATATATATATATATATATATATATATATATATATATATATATATATATATATATATATATATATATATATATATATATATATATATATATATATATATATATATATATATTTATATATATATATATATATATATATATATATATATATATATATATATATATATATATATATATATATATATATATATATATATATATATATATATATATATATATAAATATATATATATATATATATATATATATATATATATATATATATATATATATATATATATATATATATATATATATATATATATTTGTTCAGTTGTACTAAACGTGTTGATTCCCTTTCTATGTTCCTTACTTTAAGACCATAGAATCGTAACAAGATAACTGCTATTCAATGAGATATAAATTAAATCTTAATATCAGATAATATCTTCAATTTTGAATCGAATTCATTTTCGAAAAATCAAAGCACAATACCAAAAGCTATTTAAAACTAATTAATTTTTTATAACGACCTGAACAAGATCAACGCAAATTCTCAGTAGGAGCATTGTGCCATTCCGGTTCCTGGCAGATGGTCATAGCATAGGAAATTAAGCACCGTGCATTAATCTGAAAGACATAATATTTAAAGAAAAAAGAATCCTGCAAAAGAAGTCGCTGATATGGATTGACCACATGTAGGTTCATCTCATATCATCTCAAACGTTCCCACTGCCCTGCTTGTATTCACACTACTCTACACTTCAAGACCTTCAAATTATATAATAGTGCTCTTCCGGGATGTAGTTACTGTGGTTCCTTAATAGTTATTGAATCTTCAAGGAATTATATACAAATGCGTTTCTTTCTGACTTGTATCAGAGAAATAAGTGCAGCCATCACATCACTCGCAAACATTTTATGACGAGAGGCTCTAAAGAGTTTCTCGTTGATAATACGTTCAATAGAACAGAGTTAAACCATTTAGCAGAATTCATTATTTGGTAAATACAGCTAATTAATATGAACTATGATCAACAGTTCGGGCTTATAGCTAAGTCAATATGCCAAAATGCACTGTGAAAACAGACCTAAAGCTAAATTATTCTACCGAATTGCAAATCAGAGGATAAAACTCGTTTGGGTATATGAAGTTTTAATGGATTATATCTGAAATTGTAGAAGTAGTAGTAGTAGTAGTAGTAGTAGTAGTAGTAGTAGTAGTAGTAGTAGTAGTAGTAGTAGCAGCAGTAGTATTATTGTTGTTTTTTATTATTATTGTTCTATTATTGTCATTTGTGTTGTTATTGTTCTTGTTGCTATTGTTATTGTTGTTATTTTGTTGTTATTGTTGTTATTGCTATTGATGTTGTTGCCTATGTTGTTGTTGTTACTTCTATTATTATAATTACTACTACCAGTCTTTCAACAGCTCCGGTGGCCTAGTTGTTAGAGCGTCGGCCTCGGTTGCGGGAGGCCGTTGGTTTCTATCCCATAGACATGTTTTTAACAACTGCCTCACTTTGTGTTCAGCATTAAGAGGTTAGTGTTAGGACTGGTCGGCCTGGTGTCCGGATAACTTGATTGGGTCGGACATCATGCTAAATGTCTGCGGCATGATGCCCCAATACTAGACATCACTATAAACTGCCACAATACATACATCGTAGCGATATGACAAAAATTGTTAAAGCTACGTTAAAAATTCCAAATCACACACTACCAGTCTACGTACTTTAAAAAGTTGTGGCAATCAGGTTAATACTGTTCGTACTGCTAAGTAGACATTTGCAAATAAGGAGGCACCTCGGATAACAATGCGGTTATTGAGTACAGGGGGATTTATGTATATTTAACCACTAAACACGTGTATAATGAGTGAATTTAAAGTTTATTCTCTCAAGTAGCAATAGTTGCATTAGCAACAGATTTTGTTAATTTTTTTGAAATTGGTGTCATTGTTGCGTGTTAGGTGTTTTGGCATTATTATGGCTAGTAGTAGTAGAAGCAGTTTCTGATATATTTTAGCATGATATCGCCAAAAATAATTATTGAACGGATCGATGTATCAATGAATGAATGTTTACTCTGTGCAAATAATTAAATATCTTCAAAATGTATTTCACAAAACGGGAAGGCATTTTAATCAATATTTTTTATTAATATTGTTTCAATTTCCAAAATTTCAAGAAGAAACAACTCAAATCGTTTTATTATAATTTTGTATGCCACATGATAAAAACTGATTGTTTTCTCGCCTTTTGTTTATTTTATACATAACTGTATTTTCTGACATAATAATGTCTTAATTGTCTCTTCTCTGTGTTTGGTATTTTCTGTAATGATTATATTAATATTTATTCTATACTTATGTCTTACATTGTTCATAATTGTATATCGTGTCCTACCTAGGTTCCCGCCTAAGTTGTATTAAGTAACTCCTTGTTCTATTTCCATATGTGATGCTGTCCTGTTATGTGCATTTCATTTTGATATGCACGTATTTTATCCAACGTTTCATAAATAACTTGTCACAATCGACAACGTATCCAAAATATTCCATTGCAGCGAATTAAAATACTCACTGATGTAACAAAAGAGCGCTATGGCTTTAAAATGCAATAAACTTCAGTTTATACCTAAAAAAAATATGCTACTTTTCATATTGATTCGTTGTAGCTCTCCTTCGCGGGTTTGTAAATATATTTACTGCTGCTTAGTGCAAACACGGCTGCCACATTTGATTCACTGATGGCGTATCAATGAAAAATAAATGGTCGGAAAAAAATTCGCCCCCTCCCGCCGGTGTCCCTAGAGAGTCTAATGGCACAACAGTCTGGGAAAATGATATATTACCTAGTATGTTTTCATTCCTTACATCTCGAAATTATTACAGCTCTGTTCCCGTCTAAGCAACATATTTGCTAGTATATGGGTCAGGACAGTAAGGATTTTGAAAAACCTCCATTAAATAAAATCGTACAATCAAAATCAATTTAATTTAAATAAATTAAATTATGACTTCGCAGAGCAAACGTTACTTATTGGACGGTAGTTTGCTAAATGGTAATGCCCAATGGATCTCTTGGGTAAAGATTAGATAAAACATAATTTGAAACGAAGATATACCTTTCCATAAAGCAGTTTGACCACGAACACGTGACCTAACTAATTACTAGATCATCACTCACACCTTTTACTGATGTGACTGTTTGTTTAATCCAGGAAACTAGAATCCAGCACATTTGATCTAACTACATGTGATCTAATTACCAGAACATTATTCATCTTTTTTACAAATACTATTGTTTCTTTAATCCGGGTAGAAAGACTCTGAAACTAATTGCATTAACACCATTCCTACCTTTTGACTGATAGGATTCTTCCTTTCGAAGATAAAAATAGTCCTGCACATTTCAAATCACACTTGGGATAATATTTGCCTATTACATTTTCGAATTTTAGCTGTCAACAGACTTTAATTGAAGCAACGAAATTTACATGTTTATATATGGTCACTTGTCCTGTATGAGGAAGAAAAATCTGCTTTAAATTTTATTTTGAATGTCCAAAATGACTTTGCTTTGCGACTATTTTTGAAATTTGAATTTATGATTGGTTAGTCAATTAATTTTTTTTTATAAATATTCATTCATTTAATCATTGTTTTAAAGAGTTATAATTTATGCAAATAAAGAGATACTGAATATCACTAGACACCACCAGCACCACCAGCACCAAAAATTGCAAGGCCACTAAGAAAAGACAGTAGACTTTATGTCATTCAAGCATCAATAACACCAAGACGAACAGCACCACCATCAACAATAACAAATACTGCTACTTCCACTAATAATAATAATAATAATAATAATAATAATAATAATAATAATAATAATAATAATAATAATAATAATAATAATAATGACTGCAATTATTGCAACAGCAGTGATTATTATTGTTACGAGTCTATGCTCTTAAAATATGTAACAAAAATATTAAAAGTAACAAGCTTTGTAAATTTCGAAAATTATTTTATTTCCCTGTAATAAAAAGTGAAAATGAAAAGAAATAACTTGTTTTATGGCAAATTAAATCCTAAAATGATCATATAATTACAGACTCGAGTTCAAATAATTTAAAGTTCTGAATAAATTTTAGTAGAAATAAAAATTATTGTCAAACGCTGAAACGTTGATGTGACTGTGATGACCTGTATAACGCTGATGTGACACCAGTCTTTTGTTGAAATAGATTAACATAATTCCAAATTTGAATTCACTATAAATCCCAGTAAATCTTTCTCTCCAAGAATATTGTTTTTTAATGAGCACTATATTTACAGAGAAAATAATCACTTAATTAAATAATTTGAAGAAATAATTTCCAACCGAAATGAGAACAACAAGGACAAAAAATAATAAAACTTCATTCTGCAAAAGCTTAAGCTAGAATAGTTTCTTTCCAGTAACAAATTTTTTTTAGTCTTCTACGTAACATCATAACGCAATTAACATTTTCTATAACGAAAAACGCCATTACCTAGTGGCAAATAACCTTCTAAAAAGTTCCTAATGTTTATAACAAATAAACATGTTGCTATAATTCGCGGTCTAAATAGAAAAGTTAGTTGTAATTTGAGGTCTTTAACTAAAGTTATAATATTTGACCTGAATAATGCCAGATGCACCAGTTAAATTGTAGCGAAATACTAATAACCGACCCAGACCCAAATAAATATATGTACTTCTTTTAATAATTATCCTGATAATAAATTCATACACATGGAGAATAATTTAGCTATATTTTAGTTGTTTACAGAATAAAATAATAAAATATAAAAAGCAAAGAATTTTGGACAAGTAAAAAAAAAAACAACTTGATTTTGAACAAGGCTAAGTCCAACATACAATTTGCATTACAATAACATAAAACGAAATATTTTTTTAAAAAAATACCAAACAATACAAATTAAATATATATTACATCATTAGTGGCAATATCATAGTAGTCATTACCACAATAATTGTCATGGAAACAAGAACAACACATATCCAATAGATTAGCAGCACGTGTGTATTCGATCATCGCTAAAGATTAGCAGTACGTGTACATTCTAGCTAAACGAAAACACATTAATGGTATATCTTGACAGGAGCATGTGGGTTGAAAACTCTTCGGTCATACTTACCACTTTCAATTTGTCAAAATTTGAAATGACTGCTTCATTGGCACCAAAATCAGCAGGATACTGAAATTAAACCATGGCACAACATCCAGTAGCAGTTCGTTTAAGAATGATTTATATTTTTGTCCAATGTTAAAATCAAATTTATCCTGCAGAATAAAAGTTTCTTGATGTAATACCTCATACAAATCGTGAATGCTATCCAATTTACAAAAGTCCATTCTCATCCAATAGAAAACTGAAGATTGTAAATGAAAGCACCTAAAACAATTAAAATTTTTACGTATTTCAACAATGTATATTTAAAACATTACGCACAAGTCAGGAGTCATATTAATATATCCACACATATATAAATGCTACTCTCTGCATACGTATTATTTTCCCACCCATTAATTAGCATGCTTCAATGTGTCTTTCAAGAAAATATTTTTTGTAGATTTAAGATCTCTCCATTTTATGGAAAGGACTGATTTCTTGTGGTTAGAACCTCTCAGCATACTCATCTATACCCAATTTCCCAGACCCTCTCCACGTGTCAGCATACCCCTCCATACCCAACTCACCATCCCCTCTCCACGTGTCAGCATATATCTATATTCCCAACGTTCCATTCCCTCTCAACGTGTCAGCACACCATTCCATACCAAACTCCCCATCCCTTTTCCATATGTCAGCACACCTGTCTATACCCAAATTCCCATCCCCTCTCCATATGTTAGCCCACCCGTCTATACCCAAATTCCCATCCCTTCTCAATATGTCAGCAAACCCATCTATACCCAACTCCCCATCCCCTCTCTATATGTCAACATGCACGTCTATAGCCAACTTCCCATCCCCTCTCCATATGTCAGCACAACCGTCTATACCCAGCTTCCCATCCCCTCTCCATATGTCAGCACACCCGTGTATACCCAACTTCCTATCCCCTCTCCATATGTCAACATACACGTCTATATCAAACTTCCAATCCCCTCTCCATATGTCAGCATACACGTCTATACCCAACTTCCCATCCCCTCTCCATATGTCAGCATACCCGTCTCTACCCAACTTCCTATCCCATCTCCATATGTCAGCACACCCGTCTATATACAACTTCCCATTCCCTCTCTATATGTCAACATACACGTCTATACCCAACTTCCCATCCCCTCTCCATATGTCAGCATACACGTCTATACCCAACTTCCCATCCCCTCCCCATATGTCAGCAAACCCGTCTATACCCAACTTCCCATCCCCTCTCCATGTCAGCACACCCGTCTATACCCAACTTCCTATTTTTTCCACATCAGCACACCCGTCTAAATACAACTCCCATCCCCTCTCCATATGTCAGCACACTTGTCTATACACAACTTCCCTTCCCCTCTCCATATGTCAACATACACGTCTATACCCAACTTCCCATCCCCTCTCAATATGTCAGCATACCCGTCTATACACAACTTCCCATCCCCTCTCCATATGCCAGCATACACGTCTATACCCAACTTCCCATTCCCTCTCCATATGTCAGCATACCCATCTATTGTAAATGAAAGCTCCTAAAAACAAATAATTTTTTTACATATTTCAACAATGTATCTGTAAAACATTACGCACAAGTCAGGAGTCATATTAATATATCCACACATATATAAATGTGACTCTCTGCATACGTATTATTTTCCCACCCATTAATTAGCATGCTTCAATGTGTCTTTCAAGAAAACATATTTTGTAGATTTTCATCAAAACCTCTACTTTTTATGGAAAGGACTGATTTCTTGTGGTTAGAACCTCTCAGAATACTCATCTATACCCAATTTCCTAGACCCTCTCCACGTGTCAGCATACCCCTCTATACCCAACTCACAATCCCCTCTCCACGTGTCAGCACATATCTATATTCCCAACGTTCCATTCCCTCTCCACGTGTCAGCAAACCACTCCATACCCAACGTTCCATTCCATCTCCACGTGTCAGCACACCACTCCATACCAAACTCCCCATCCCTTCTCCATATGTCAGCACACCCGTCTATACCCAACTTCCCATCCCCTCTCCATGTCAGCTCACCCGTCTATACCCAATTTCCTATCCCCTTTCCATATGTCAGCACACCCGTCTAAATACAACTCCAATCCCCTCTCTATATGTCAGCACACCTGTCTATACACAACTTCCCATCCCCTCTCCATATGTCAACATACACGTCTATACCCAACTTCTCATTCCCTTTCCATATGCCAGCAAACCCGTCTATGCCCAACTCCAGTCCCTTCTCTATATGTCAGCATACCCGTCTAAACATAACTTCCCATCCCCTCTCCATAAGTCAGCATACACGTCTATACCCAACTTCCCATTCCCTCTCCATATGTCAGCATACCCATCTATTGTAAATGAATGCTCCTAAAAACAATTAATATTTGTACGTATTTCAACAATGTATCTTTAAAACATTACGCACAAGTCAGGAGTCATATGAATATATCCACACATATATAAATGTGTCTCTCTGTATACGTGTTATTTTCCAACCATTACTTAGCATGCTTCAATGTGTCTTTATAGAAAACATTTTTTGCAGATTTTCATCAAAACCTCTCCTTTTTATGGAAAGGACTGATTTCTTGTGGTTAGAACCTCTCAGCATACTCATCTATACCCAATTTCCTAGACTCTCTCCACGTGTCAGCATACCCCTCCATACCCAACTCACAATCCCCTCTCCACGTGTCAGCACATATCTATATTCCCAACGTTCCATTCCCTCTCCACGTGTCAGCACACCACTCCATACCAAACTTCCCATCCCTTCTCCAATGTCAGCACACCCGTCTATACCCAACTTCCCATCCCCTCTCCATATGTCAGCACATCCGTCTATACCCAACTTCCCATCCCTTCTCCATATGTCAGCACACCCATCTATACCCAACTCTCCATCCCCTCTCCATATGTCAGCAAACCCGTCTATACCCATTTCCCCATTCCCTCTTCATAAGTCAGCACACCCGTCTATACACAACTTCTCATCCCCTCTTCATATGTCAGCACACCCGTCTATACCTAACTCCCCTTTCCCTCTTAATATGTCAGCACACCCGTCTATACCAACTTCCCATTCACTCTCCATATGTCAGCACACCCGTCTATACCCAACTTCCCATTCTCTCTTCAAATGTCAGCACACCCGTCTATATACAACTTCCCATTCCCTCGCCATATGTCAGCAAACCCGTCTATATACAACTTCCCATTCCCTCGCCATATGTCAGCAAACCCGTCGATATACAACTTCCCATTCCCTCGCCATATGTCAGCACACCCGTCTATACCTAATTTCCTATCCCCTTTCCATATGTCAGCAAACCCGTCTATACCCAACTTCCCATTCCCTCTCCATATGTCAGCACACCCGTCTATACCCAACTTCCTATCCCCTTTCCATATGTCATCAAACCCGTCTATACCCAACTTCCCATCGTCTCTCCATGTCAGCACACCCGTCTATACCCAACTTCCCATTCTCTCTTCATATGTCAGCACACCCGTCTATACCCAACTTCCTATCTCCTTTCTATATGTCAGCACACCCGTTACACATTTGAGATTTATATAGGGGTGATGCCAAAATTGAAACCATCGCCGAAAAAATAAATAAATATAAATAAAAATCATACAGCTTGTAATGTACACAGACACAAGATTCTGATAACAAAATTGTTAAAATAGTAACATCATCGTAAAATCAAACCTCGTATGATGTAAGCTAAAAGAATATAAATAACGATGATGGTCATACTTGAATCTATGTCACAATTGTCATGATTGATAATAATGGTGATGATAATAAACATAACGATAAGAATCACTGTGATAAATTCAAACTACTATTATTGTTACGTGTCTAGGGTCGTACAAAAAGTAACAAAGAAAGAGTGAAGACAACAAGGTAGTAAAATTTAACAAATAATTTATTTCCCTAGAAAAGCAAGGTAAAAATAAGAAAAGGGAATTACCGTTTACCAATCAAATCCAAAAGTAATCAAAGAATGAAAAAAGAAGTCCCATTATTGAAAGATCCTAATAAATCTGAATTAGAGCCTCAATAAAATTACAGGATGGAAGGCGATGACGTATGCAATAGTCAGCGTTGTATTTGTGTGTCAACAGTTCCTTGTTAAATCACAGAAAATAATATTCTAGCTTTAGAATTCCGAATAATTTCAATAAATGTCTTGGTCCACGAATACTGTAGAGTACTCATATATTTCTCCAGGGAAATGAATCACTAATTTTAACTCATACTAGTCACAACAAAATCTTTAGGTGTGAAACATTTAAAACCCGACTGGCGAATTCTTCTGAAAATGTTATACAGTAATTTAAGATGCAAAACATATTCCCGTAAGAGGGTCAGTGGTCATTTTCTAGAACAACGTAGTAAATTGTTACATACATGACATGACGTATTCAATAAGACCTTAAATGAAATCAATGGTTCTTACTCTGGAAAAATAAATTTTAAAAAAAGTGTTGTTTACCAAAATCATTACTAGTTCTGAATCAAGTTCTGAATCAAAGTCAGCAATCAGATACAAAGTTTTCACTACTGGTTGTTTATCAGGTCAAACAGAATTGGACTAAATTTCTATAAAAAAAAAAGAATTTACCCCAGTACACAAACTTATCATTACCATAACATACAATGTAATAAAATTAAAAAATAAAACTTTAAATTACATATACATAACATTAACAACAACAACAACAATAATAATAATAATAATAATAATAATAATAATAATAATGATGATGATGATGATGATGATGATGATGATGATGAAGAAGAAGAAGAAGAAGAAGAAGAAGAAGAAGAAGAAGAAGACTTTTTAGTAGTTGTATTAGTATTTCATGCTATAAATGTGCATCACAAATTCTAAGCAAGACTAGGAATTTGTATGTTAATAATGTCATAAACTTCAAAATAAACATAATGAAACTGTCTTTAAAAAAGACAGAATTACCACTCCTATCAGTTTTACATAACTCATTCTGTACTGACTCATCAGTCGATCTCAAATAAATGGGCTTTTATGATGATGATATAATAAGTTCTATAATTCATGTGCTTACCGATAGTATTATAATTAAATTCTAAAATTCATATGCTTTCAGATGATATTATTAATAAATTCTATAATTCATAAACTTACCGATAGTATTATTAATAAATTATATATGTCATATGCTTACCGATAGTATATTTATTAATTCTCTAATTCATATGCTTTCAGATAGTATTATTAATAAATTCTAAATATCATATGCTTCAAAGAAAGATAAAAATATATCTAGGGTGTTTATCTTATGTACCATTACATTTCCGTTTCGAGTCCCTTCTCTGCCTCTACTGCACAATATGACCTGGCAGTCGTATGATTCAGTAAAGCTACTTTTCTCACATTAACAGGATTCGAGTTCGAGTATTCGCCGGAGTGGTTTGTAAGTGCATGCTTAATTTAATGTGAATTAATACTCTACAGTTTGAAAACTTCTATATAAGATCTTTAATCAAGCATGACAAAATTATAGAGATGCTTACAGAGTAGAAGAAATTTGTCATAAAGTTAATCAGCATACGTCACCTAAGATTAATTGGAGCTCAGCTTTATATTGGATGGAGATAAGCAAACAGGTTCAGATCTGGAGAAGTACTCGATTGCAACAACTCTGGAGAGGAAAGAGTAATATCCAAGAATTTTTCTCCTCTCAATTTGCTATTTATATTGCTATTCCTTTATGAAAAAAATGTGTAAACTAAATTAAATTAAAAGAAAAATAGATATTGCAAACTCGTTGTTATAAAAGTGGTCCATGCCAGTATAAAATAAAACCAGGCCGATCGAACGTCTCTCTTTGCTTCATGGTGCACTTAAACAGGACATGGTCATTTCCTTCGAGCAAATGCTTTAAAAATTCTTACCTTTTCTTTGCAAATCAGAATCAAACAATATTTTATCTTCAATACCTCTTAATTTATCAAGAGTATATTTATCTTCATTCATTATCCAGACATGTATAGACACCAATCTTAATCCTCACATGAAATCCATTATATTCTGACACAGACATGTATAGACACCAATCTTAATCCTCACATGAAATCCATTATATTCTGACACAGACATGTATAGACACCAATCTTAATCCCCACATGAAATCCATTATATTCTGACACAGACATGTATAGACACCAATCTTAATCCCCACATGAAATCCATTATATTCTGACACAGACATGTATAGACACCAATCTTAATCCTCACATGAAATCCAATATATTCTGACACAGACATGTATAGACACCAATCTTAATCGTCACATGAAATCCATTATATTCTGACACAGACATGTATAGACACCAATCTTAATCCTCACATGAAATCCATTATATTCTGACACAGACATGTATAGACACCAATCTTAATCCTCACATGAAATCCATTATATTCTGACACAGACATGTATAGACACCAATCTTAATCCTCACATGAAATCCAATATATTCTGACACAGACATGTATAGACACCAATCTTAATCCTCACATGAAATCCATTATATTCTGACACAGGCAAGTATAGACACCAATCTTAATCCTCACATGAAGTCCAATATATTCTGACACAGACATGTATAGACACCAATCTTAATCCTCACATGAAATCCATTATATTCTGACACAGACATGTATAGACACCAATCTTAATCGTCACATGAAATCCATTATATTCTGACACAGACATGTATAGACACCAATCTTAATCCTCACATGAAATCCAATATATTCTGACACAGACATGTATAGACACCAATCTTAATTCTCACATGAAATCCATTATATTCTGACACAGACATGTATAGACACCAATCTTAATCCTCACATGAAATCCATTATATTCTGACACAGACATGTATAGACACCAATCTTAATCCTCACATGAAATCCATTATATTTTGACACAGACATGTATAGACACCAATCTTAATCCTCACATGAAATCCATTATATTCTGACACAGACATGTATAGACACCAATCTTAATCCTCACATGAAATCCATTATATTCTGACACAGACATGTATAGACACCAATCTTAATCCTCACATGAAATCCATTATATTCTGACACAGACATGTATAGACACCAATCTTAATCCTCACATGAAATCCATTATATTCTGACACAGACATGTATAGACACCAATCTTAATCCTCACATGAAATCCATTATATTCTGACACAGACATGTATAGACACCAATCTTAATCCTCACATGAAATCCATTATATTCTGACACAGACATGTATAGACACCAATCTTAATCCTCACATGAAATCCATTATATTCTGACACAGACATGTATAGACACCAATCTTAATCCTCACATGAAATCCATTATATTCTGACACAGACATGTATAGACACCAATCTTAATCCTCACATGAAATCCATTATATTCTGACACAGACATGTATAGACACCAATCTTAATCCTCACATGAAATCCATTATATTCTGACACAGACATGTATAGACACCAATCTTAATCCTCACATGTAATCCAATATATTCTGACACAGACATGTATAGACACCAATCTTAATCCTCACATGAAATCCATTATATTCTGACACAGGCAAGTATAGACACCAATCTTAATCCTCACATGAAGTCCAATATATTCTGACACAGACATGTATAGACACCAATCTTAATCCTCTCATGAAATCCATTATATTCTGACACAGACATGTATAGACACCAATCTTAATCCTCACATGAAATCCATTATATTCTGACACAGGCATGTATAGACACCAATCTTAATCCTCACATGAAATCCATTATATTCTGACACAGACATGTATAGACACCAATCTTAATCCTCACATGAAATCCAATATATTCTGACACAGACATGTATAGACACCAATCTTAATCCTCACATGAAATCCATTATATTCTGACACAGACATGTATAGACACCAATCTTAATCCTCACATGAAATCCATTATATTCTGACACAGACATGTATAAACACCAATCTTAATCCTCACATGAAATCCAATATATTCTGACACAGACATGTATAGAGACCAATCTTAATCCTGACATGAAATCCATTATATTCTGACACAGACATGTATAGACACCAATCTTAATCCTCACATGAAATCCAATATATTCTGACACAGACATGTATAGACACCAATCTTAATCCTCACATGAAATCCAATATATTCTGACACAAACATGTATAGACACCAATCTTAATCCTCACATGAAATCCATTATATTCTGACACAGACATGTATTGACACCAATCTTAATCCTCACATGAAATCCATTATATTCTGACACAGACATGTATAGACACCAATCTTAATCCTCACATGAAATCCAATATATTCTGACAGACATGTATAGACACCAATCTTAATCCTCACATGAAATCCATTATATTCTGACACAGACATGTATAGACACCAATCTTAATCCTCACATGAAATCCATTATATTCTGACACAGACATGTATAGACACCAATCTTAATCCTCACATGAAATCCAATATATTCTGACACAGACATGTATAGACACCAATCTTAATCCTCACATGAAATCCAATATATTCTGACACAGACTTGTATAGACACCAATATTAATTCTCACATGAAGTCCAATATATTCTGACACAGACATGTATTGACACCAATATTAATTCTCACATGAAGTCCAATATATTCTGACACAGACATGTATTGACACCAATATTAATTCTCACATGAAGTCCTGGGGGCCCCTAGTGGCCGAGTGGTCTAAAGCACTGTCCGTTACGGATCACTTCCATCTCACCTATGTCTGCGTGTGTTCGAATCTAGGATTCGGCGAATGTGGATATGTGAGAAAGCTTGCCAGTAGCTTCTCGTGGGTCGGTGGTTCTTTCCGGTGATTTCCCGGTTTCTTCCTCCACCATTAATACTGGCCGGCATGAATAGCCTATCGTGTGCTGAAAAATGGCGTTAAGCCCAACAACAACAACAACAACACATGAAGTCCAATATATTCTGACACAGACATGTATAGACACCAATCGAAATTCCCAAAACAAGTCCAATATAGTCTATCCCAGGTATGTTGTACATAAACACTTTATGATTTTATCGTAATTTTCTGTTTAGAAAATTATGGTCACATTATTCCTAATCTAAAGTTGTCCCCACGGAGACATATATCGTGGTCTGGATGAATTGGAGAAAACTAATTTCTTTGACTGACAGTATTGATTGCTCTGGGCGTTAAAACGTCAGAAAAATGCACAGGCCAAAAATGGAATCTAAGTCAGAGAAGAAAAAAATCAAAGCCGAAAAAAATGAGTTATAATATAAAAATATGTTTTGGGAAGTTTCAATCCAGCTGAAGACTCGATGCCAAAAATTAAAAATACTTGTAACTAAGTTCATAAAAATAGAATTTTAGAATTAACTTATTAGAAAATAACACATGGTCATGCTTATTTTCATTTTCAATACTGAGTCTGTGGATATTTTTAAAAGCATCAATGACGGAAAAGTCTGTAACAATTTCATTATTATTTAATTTTGCTGATGAAAATTGCCATTTTCACGCCGCTCATTTTCCAACTCAATCACTTGATTTCAAAGCAACACAGATCAGACTTTATAATTTGTATTACAATGTTATCTTTACTTGACAACATTAAAAGACTCATAACATTTTACACTATCTTCATTTCTAATCGCTTAATCCACATTTATGTTCATGGTTTGTCAAGAAAGCAACTAGTTCCACCATTTTTCGGTTGCATAGAACATAAACTACTGTTTCACTCAGACTTTGGAAGAAATCCTGCGTCAGTAAATATTTAGTTATGTAGATATGCAAATGACTTTGGTAGAAACGACAGTTTTCATTGGACGTTGTGGGATTAGTTTCAAGGAGCTAATTAAATATCAGTAACAACTGAAAGAAAGACAAAGAGAATTTACTAACATGTTAACCATATGTTAAAAAGAGTCATGCATTGTACTGCCAGGCAAAGTGGGTAATTAAATCATTAATAAAAATGTAAACTTTGTTTTTCTATTATGAAAGCAAAAATGACATCACACTGATTTATTTTAGAGGTACAATGAATTTCAGTAGTCCATGACTTTTTAGATGCTACCTCGCTGTAGCCAGCAAGTTCTTACAAGGCAAAATATATTGCATGCTGTGTTGAAAACAATTGAACCAACGAAATGAACAGGCTTGTTGTAACCCTTGAAAGACCATTAACCCTGTACTGGGCAAGCTATCACTGCTCCATTTCCGCAAGTTAGACCTACCATTGGATGATGAAAAATTACTTCTATTTGATACTTAAACATCACTATGTAAATAATAAAGTGGTTTATATATATATATATATATATATATATATATATATATATATATATATATATATATATATATATATATATATATATATATATATATATACATATATATACATATATATATATACATACATATATATATATATATATATATATATATATATATATATATATATATATATATATATATATATATAGATAGATATAGATATATCAAGTTTCTTGCATTGCTCCCACTTCTAAACTTCTAACTCTGTCCAAAAGAATTTCCTTCTTAGTAAAAAAAAGCAATTAAGGTCTAGTTTGACCACTGTAATATAGCTGTGACAATTTCAGAAAATCATCACCCTGTTACTTTCTGGGCTTTAGGACATGTACTCAGCTGATAAGGAGATGCAAACATTTGCTATCAGGGTTAATATTTTGAAGTCTCAAGTTTCAAGCAAAAATAAATTTTACCCATTATGACATCATATGGCCAGATTTGTGCACAATGAAAAAGATCGCCTTTAGCTGTAGCAATGTTAAAATCATATGCAATGGTACCAAAGTTCCACATAAAGTGATACATATATTAGTGCTTGGCCAATATCATGGTACCAAAAATTTTACAAATATGCCAAAATTTAAAATATGTGTAAACAACTTTTTATGCACTGGTTCCATACCTTTGAGCTTAATGAATATTTATAAAACTAACATATCTTGACTTAGTACATACTGCACCTGGAAACATTTTGATGCAATACGTACAAGTATAAAAGCCATTAATCCTGAGTTTGATGCAGTTCTTATAAGGCAAAAACAGCAATATGGTATGCTGATTAAGAAAAGTGGCCTACCATGCGACCGCCATTTTTACAGATTCAGCAAAGCCTACATACATGTGAAAGAACATCCCTTTTTCAGAAATACATTTCTAACATTAAAATTACTACAACAAAGTTCTAATTGAAATACGTTAAATCTAACTCAGACGAAACATTTGATACCTGAACAAATTCGGGCCTAATGGGGGTATATGAGAAAGCTCGCCAATAGCTTCTCGTGAATTGGTGGTTCTTTCTGGGATTTTCCAGGGTTCTTCCTCCACAATTAATACTGGCCACAATGTATAGCCTATCGTGTGCTGAAAAATGGCGTCAAACTCTACAACAATAACAAAATCAGCACTCCTCTGATCTTAATCACATTTGGTGACGCATATAACTTCTGAACTCCGCGGACACAATGTGTAAGTGCTTATAGTCAAATGGCAATATCTGCTAACGCACGTTTTAATGATGTAATGTAGTTTCATGTGCTGCATTCATGATTTTTAGAGAACTATTTCAGTTTTACAATAAAAGATTCCCCCGGTGAACCGATGGATTCTTCATATAACATTTTGGGCACGCAATTTAATATCTTGACTTTAAGATTTGTAATTTCAAAACATGAACATTTA
This sequence comes from Potamilus streckersoni, assembly GCA_016746295.1. Taxonomy (NCBI): domain Eukaryota; kingdom Metazoa; phylum Mollusca; class Bivalvia; order Unionida; family Unionidae; genus Potamilus; species Potamilus streckersoni. The sequence goes on from JAEAOA010000421.1 coordinate 882,569, forward strand.
TTACGGGCTTTATCTCTGCAAAAAAAATTGTTTTAACATGTTTTATCATCTATGGGCTATTATTTTCTTCGTGGTGTCTTTGTTGTAAGTATACAGGACAATAAATAATACAGTTTGTTTGATACGACAAATTATATGTGAGACTAATATTTTCGTGAGGGTGCGATTAGCTTTAACAATTTTCAGTCTTACCGCTACGATATCTGCATTGTGACAGTTTATAGTGATGTCTAGCACTGTGATATCATGCCGCACACATGTCCCACCGAGTCACCTTATCCTGACACCAGGCCGACCACTCCTAACACTAATCTCTTAATGCTGAGCACCAAGCAAGGCAGCTGTAAGTACCATTTTTGTAAGTCTTTGGAAGTTAATCTCTCTCTCTCTCTCTCTCTCTCTCTCTCTCTCTCTCTCTCTCTCTCTCTCTCTCTCTCTCTCTCTCTCTCTCTCTCTCGATCTCTCTCTCTCGATCTCTCTCTCTCGATCTCTCTCTCTCGATCTCTCTCGATCTCTCTCTCTCTCTCTCTCTCTCGATCTCTCTCGATCTCTCTCGATCTCTCGATCTCTCTCGATCTCTCGATCTCTGGAACTCGAACTCGAAAAATATATAAGTGATATTTCTGGGCATTTAAGTTTGAAAAATTTTAAAGTAATGTTTTTCAGGCCTTTCATTATTAATATTTTTTTCTTAACGAGTTCATAATCACGTATTTTGTTGCTGTTAACTTGGCAAAATTGCATAGCTGCTTCAAGGAAAGATGATGATGATGATGATGATGATGATGATGATGATGATGATGATGATGATGATGATGATGATGATGATGATGATGATGATGATGTTAATGTAACAAAATGGCGGTGTAAAAATAGTCTAAATTATCAATTGATTTTGTTCTCATCAACAGATTCAAAAACTACGATTGTTGATTGTGCATGCTAGAGTTATTTTAATTATTACTGCATTGATATATCTACATCTGGCTGCTCTATGATACTTCTTTTGTCATATTTGTTTTTGCTCTTAAGTCAGTCAGTAGTAGAAGAACCATTAATCTCGGCCAAGCACATTACCTAATTAATGTTCCCCTCCTTTTTGGTGTTGAGCTTGCTTACTTGTGGTTGGTGGGGGATCATCACTTAATATATTTGAGCTTGCTGATCACTCAACTGCCCTAGTCGATATGGATGCTAAATTTAAAAATATTCTTGAGAAACAAGTATGTTTTATTCAAAATAGAGACTATGTGGCAATCATCAATAGCCAATTTTACTCTGTTAAACAATACATAAAATATACAATACACCTTTATTGCAGTTCTGTGAATATATTGGGCACAAATAATAAATAAAAAATATTTTCAGGTAAAATTGAAGAGCAAAAATACCTTGTGAATATGCTCACATCTCTTACAACAGCATTTGAACCTTTACGAAGAATCCGCAGGTCAGGGATTTTGACTCGTACAACATCTAACACTTTGGATTTAAAATTGGTGATATATCCAACCATTTTGCATCCGGAATACACAACAGGAAACAGTTGGTAAAATTCATAAGACAGTTGTTTCAAGTTGAAATCACCTGCAATACAAATGTTTTTGAACATTCTAAGAAGTATGTAACAGCTCTGTGAAAAAAAATATGAAATGATTATCAACTATAAGTTTATTTCAAAGAATTACAAGTATGTTACAAAAAAAGGAATGACATATACACAAATTATACAACCTTTCACCCCCAGATCAAAATGGCAAGATCAAGTGTAATCAAAAGGGAAGTTAATCTCTCTCTCTCTCTCTCTCTCTCTCTCTCTCTCTCTCTCTCTCTCTCTCTCTCTCTCTCTCTCTCTCTCTCTCTCTCTCTCTCTCTCTCTCTCTCTCTCTCTCTCTCTCTCTCTCTCTCTCTCTCTCTCTCTCTCTCTCTCTCTCTCTCTCTCTCTCTCTCTCTCTCTCTCTCTCTCTCTCTCTCTCTCGAAAAATACGTTGTCACATTCACGTTCGATAATTTAGCAAAAAGGGTGGTAAGTGGTCAAAGATAAAGTAAAGATGACAACAAAGGACAGTCAAAAAATTAATGTTAAGAAAGGCAAAAGTAAATAAAAGTGTCAGCTTGCCTGTTATCACTTCATACACAGACCAATCCGGCTAACGTAAGGGTAATGAGATAATGAACTTCAACTGGCATTGCCCTGAGAATCACCATTTCTTACTTGTAGGTGGCTAGCGGTCGTTAATTAAGATGTAGGTTTGGAAAGCCAATGGTCGTGGAGCTTCTGCAGTTAATGGAGTTAATTGATTTCAAGTAGCTATTGTATGAGGGAAGGAACTGAACAATTTTTTCCGACTTTAATTGGAACTTATTTCCAACTTAATGGGAACTTAATCATAGACATTTAAGAAAACAAATTATTATATTGGGGTACAGACCTATCAAAGCTTATCAAATACATATAAACAATATGAAACAGTACCTATTATTTTTTAAGTAAACACTAGTACTACTACTACTATTAACTGTAGTAAAGTCACCCTGGTCATGTCAGTTGGCATTGCCACAATATTGGGTAGTACAAATTTGCTTATCAACAGCATAGCTTTCGTTTTGACATCACAGCACGCGAGACACTCGTTCCAGATTGTACTAGATCACACTTTTAGGTAGTCCTAAAATTAAGACCTTGACCTAGTCCTTCACGGTATTCCCGGCTTCCATCGCATTCCAGCCAATTGAAATGTAGACCAATGGAACATGAAAACATATCAATTTTCTTGTGTGGGAATTTGAATTTGGTAAGAAAAAGACATCAGAGTAAGTAAAGTCTAATTAAAACATAACTTTAATTTGTCGAAAAGCTCGGATTTGGGCTGATAAGTGTGTGATATTCCTGAAAATTGACTTGTCGTTCCAATGTTCACGCTATACAGCAGCCTTACTTAGGCAGTAAGACATAGACGCCCAAAACATAAATATCAGCGTTGAGGTCTTACATGTAGGACTAAGCTCAACCATGATATTTATGTTTTTGGCGTCGACGTGGAGATTTTACATTATAGGTCTAACCTATATGTTCATTTCATCAAACAGATGTCTATATACTTAAAAAAAAATTGATTTTGTCGTAAGCACTTGGGGCTTCTAAATAATTAACTTCCAAAGGAATGTGGATGTATAAGAATCCAAAGGAAGTGAATACAACATAAATATTAGGGTCGAGGGCCTGCATTCTAGGACTAGTCCATTACTGAAATAGTCGGTGTTGAACTTAAATGCCTACATGACTGCTGTGACTTTTACCTAAGTATTATAACATGGGATGTGCAAGCTAAACTTAACTTCTTACATGCTATGTAATAAATTTTAAACACTCAAACATAAATCAAACAACACACTTAGCAATTTAAGTACAATATCAAATTAATTCAGCAAAAGCGAGAACACAAAACGAACTTGATAACAGACCTAACTGAAAATTCAAATCGGCCTAGAAGTGACAGTTGGTAACGTGTCTATAAGTCATACAAACTATTATGTTAAATTTGCGCACTAAAATAAATTGTGAAATAAATTAAAGCGTCTGCAATTATAGTTACATATATGAGTAAATTGTGTGCATACATATTAACGAAGAAATGTGAAACGTAAAAGCAGCAATTAATAACCGTTATTTCGTGAAATTTTAAAGGCGTCCCGCCACATATGGTTCATGCAGAAGCAGGAAGTAGAATTGATGGCTGATGGGAGTACTTCCAAGGGAATGTTTTGTGCAACCAATCAAAATCGTCGTTTTTCGCAAGTAGATTAGCATATATAAATATATGAAAATTTAATTACTTGCAGAATCTCTCCCTTCCAGCATCTCGTTATTATCAGTCATTAATGTTTAGACTATTCCGAAACCAATATTTTAAACCCACCAATTTAATGTCATCTCACTGGTAAGGATACGTACCAATCCTTTGTTTACAATAGTTGGCTGTAGCCAGGTTTACTTCAGGTGATTATATAAACTTTACAACATGTTGAATACCAATCAAAACAATAGAGCTGAAATATAAAGAGCATCAAATTTCAGCCGGGCTGTTTAAATAAAGACTTCTTCGAGATAAAGTGTATGATAAAAAATGCTATTTAGCCAAGCACATGATTACAGGAATATGTTTCAACCCCAAAAGACGTCAACAAAGGTATCGCCAATCAAGATGTTGAATTAGGCAAACTGTGTGCTGACTATATGTTGGAGACAGCAGCTAGAATAGATCCAGGCATTTATTAAATTCAAAATAAGGATAATTCACGGTCGTCCCTTGCGAGTCACATCACAAACCATGCGTGTTGATAGTGTATCGCTGACATCGGGTTTTAGAAATGGTTTTCCCCATTTCGGATATTTATTACAGATGGGATGGAAAAGTGTCAATACTGTTGGCGAGTTTCATTTATCATTTTCGGTCTCCTGTCATATTATATCAGAAGTATTGAAGGAAAGCGCACATTTATGAATAAGCTATCATTAATATAAACAAGATCGTTATAGACCAATTTTCTACACAGCAGAGAAAATTTAAATAAAAAACAAATTGATAACTACAACATTAATAACGTCTAATTTGGTAGGGATAGTCTACTGAAATTCATGTAATTGCAAATGCGTTCCACTGATTGTTAAAGTAACATTATACGGAACCGAACTCCTTCAATGTGAAAAGCTGGTACAGCATGTGTCTTCTCTATGTAATTGTCTGACATTGGGATGCATAGGTGTAACCCATAATAATTAAGTTATTCGGCAATGCCGAAATATTCGATTGTGGTAAATTCAAAATGATATTGAGTTGAGAAAGAATGCTACGGTTATGATCCAATATTAAGGATAAAGTTTTTTTATGACGAACTTTTCTTTTCTTGTCGTGCTGGTTTGGCATAAGACAAGTGTATTATAAAATTTAGTTGAATGTGTGGTGAGTCAAACAGTAATTACGAATCATTTTTATTTGATTCAAAAAAGGGAGATACTTTCTTTTGAAAACACATTTTTAAGAAATAATGTCTTTCTCTCGAAACAATTTATTGCATTAGGTGTTCTCTCTCTCACACCAACACTCCCACCCACCCCACCACACACCCCCACCCACACCAACACCCACACCCACACATGCCGACGGCAAACTCATTATTTGACTGCGTACAATCTAATGTTTCACTATATCGGTTTTCAGTTTCTCTTATCAGGTGAACTCCATATTCAGGGTTATATGATTCAAAATGGTTTCCATAACTCAATCTGCATATATTTACGTGCCACAGGCACGCATGCAATTTTTGCTAATTAAGATTCATACATAGACGGCGCGGTCTGCCAGATTTTACTCCTGCCCTGACGATATGACACTTATGAGTAGTGAATGTGGGTAATCTAGGGACAAGGGGGGATACTCAATGTTAAATTTGATCCTTTTTGCACTCTCGGAACAATGGGATCTTAACATGGGTGGGTCTATCTTAGGACAAGGAGGATTTAACATAGGGAATATATAGCGACAAGGTATTGGGCCTGTCTAGGGACAGAAGGAATTTAACAGAAGTGATGTCACGGTACTGGACACTGGGAAAACAAAGGCAACAATTTTGCAAGTGGCTGACCTCAATTAGATGGTAAGGGGTTGACATGAATAACGTTTACTATAGGGATTAACAGAGACATAGATATAGAGACGTGGTCAGAGACAGGATTAGTGACAATATTAGAGACATAGACATATTACACAAACATATATTTATGAACATAAATCTATCACACAAAAATCGACTAAACATTTTTTTTTAGGCAAGAGAGAATAGACATCTTTTCGAGGCAAAGGAGTGGATGTGAGAAGGGCCTTTAGGTTGTTTGTTTGTTATTTTATTAACACTATTAAATTAAAATAGAGAGCTTCTTCTCTTCCTTAAACTTCGTGTGATCCCTAGAACGGAAATTCAAACTCTCTTTAGACACCATAGTCTCTCCACATAGATCCTTCGTTTCCAAATAGTTGTATCAGTCATCTGGTTAATTACCCATGATGATCTGACATACATGGGATAGTCTGGGTGAAATAGCATCGATGATAGAAGACTAGACGGTTCTACGTTAGTCCTCAAATTGTGACGAGAACAAGTGAATGGAATGATGTGAACTGCTGTTATTTATAGTGGAGGAGATGATCGAAACGGATTGAGTTCTTTGACCAATCATAACACGCATTACAAAATTGAGTCAGTTTGCAGTCTGTCTTCCAATTCGAAGAGAGCTACCTGTGACATCACACTCCCTATGTAGGTGCGCTAGCGTCTGTGTGCATTGAATCAATGCGACAGAGTTAGAACGTGGCACAAACTACTAAGACAATGAATCGGGGTGCATCGGCCGTGGAGACGAGAAATGATGTCATAGCATCCTTTACCAAAGCAAACACAGTCCTGCTTCCAGAAGAGAACGATTTTAATTAGGATTTATTGTTGGTTTTTTTTCTCTTTAAAAGTATTTGTTCCAGTATCAGCACCTTCGCCGCCTTCTCTTTCTTTACCGTACGTCGAAGATTTTCAACAGAGAAAGAAAGAGGAATTGGAGAAAACAATTTCAACATCAGAAGGAAGCAGAAATAATTTTTCTCATTCAACAGCAACAGCGAGAAGAATAGGCAGAAAACAACATGAAGGAGAAGAAGAAGAAAAGAAACAAGGTAAAGGACAGGAGGACAGTGAAAGCCAAAAGGTAACGGTACTCTCAGACATTTTGGCAGAGGCTTGGAGTCTAAAACAATTGTATCAGACTTCCCTAATAGGACCCAAGAGAAAAAGACCTTCATGAGCAAAAACAGCAAAACACACCTACTACGCCTGAAATATCAACACGTGATATCTATCAAATCATCGATAGTAGCAGGTCATGATGTAGGCCTTGGCCGTGGTAAAGGGATTATGCAGTAAATGCTAAATACTTCCCGTTCCTGACTTGTTTTTTTAAACAAAAGCAAATAAAACAAAACACAAACACCAAAAGTTCTTTTTTAGGGTCACTCACCTCTTTCAAAAAAGGATTACTCACTGTTTGCCAAAATCAATTAAGACTCAAAATCTCATCCAAAATGGACGTGTGTGAATGCGTGAGTGTATGACATTAATATGAAAACCAAGAGACAGTCAAGTTATTGCTTTCTGGTATATTCTCTGATTCAAATTTAAAATCCAATTTCACAATACATCACTTTAAAAAGTTCATTCTTTCTTCTTTATCTTTTCACTCTCCGTTTTTGAACTTCTTCACAGTCACAAGTTTGTCCTCCTCTTCCTCATTTTCTTCTCGTCTTCTTTTCTTCTCTTTCTGAACGTGTCTGGGTTATTCACTTTCGGAGGGTATCTCTTCTTCCTGTTCTGAACCCACTTCACCTTCTGCTCCTGTTATTTCTTGTCTGAAGTCCAATTTCCTTTTTCTTGAAAATGATAACCTGTATCCTGAGATGTTTCGTTTTTAATGTCTGTCTTACCTTGACGTTGAGGACATTCAGAAGACCAATCCCATTTCTTCTGACAGATGTAAAAAATATATTGACTTTTATAAAAACAAAAGAAGGGGGAGTATTCCTTAGGCTTCTCGGAAGAAAACCTTCATATGACACTTCACAAAGCTCTGATCAGAAGTTCGATCTGTGCTAGCTATTCCATCTTTCTGCTAGGATTGAGAGTGAAATAAAAAATGAAACATTTGAAGGAAGACACTGATATTTTATATACGGAAGACAATAACCTTACTTACACACACACATACACACATATACACATACACACACACACACACACACACATATATATATATATATATATATATATATATATATATATATATATATATATATATATATATATATATACATATATACATATATACATATATATATATATATATATATGTATATATGTATATATATATATATATATATATATATATATATATATATATATATATATATATATATATATACATATATATATATATACATATATATATATATATATATATATATATATATATATATATATATATATATATATATATATATATATATATATATATATATATATATATATATATATATATGTATATATATATAATGTGTGCATTGAAGATGAAACGATCTAAGCATTTCGTGAAGAAAGGGGAAGAAAGTTAAAGGCAGAAACATGACATATTGCCTATCACAATAGCTGAAGTTTTGGTTCAAATATATACCAGCGACTTCGAAGGTGACATGACTGAACCAAAATCCAGACCTAGAAAGTCTATGCCAAACCAAAGTTCACCAACAGTAACCCTTGAAAACTACTATCACATTCGAGAGACAGATAAACGCTCCTCTAGAAAATATAGAACAAAACCCTTCACGTACACGGTGAAGTTTGAAGATTTCAAGTCAGATGTACCGCTGCAGATAGCAGAAACGTTCACTACCGATGTGTGGGATTCGTATTAACCACACTGAAAAGGTAATCTAGAGCCAATGAAGACAATCGCTTGAAACTTTCCATTTGTCATGAGTGTCTGAAGTCCCCCGTTTGGATCCAGTTTAGCAGTCCATCAGAATTGACATCTCTCAAAGTCATCGACAAGATACAGCACATGCAGCAATCCAATAACATCACCTATGGAAAAGCGACAATGTACACTGTACATAATCGACGTTTCTCTTCCAGAAGGGGACCTGGTTGATGACCTTCGTAGCACCAAAACAGGTCTGTTGCGAATTATCAAAGACTCAAGACAAGATGTGTGTAACTCGTGCCATCAAGGTCGGACGAAAGTATTCTGACAAGAGCGACACAGTAGAATGGAAAAGAGCCTAGAACAACATTCAAAAATTAAACCGAGCAAGCCGGCCTGCCCAAAGACACACCCTGTAGCATTCCTGAAATGCAAAATTTACAAAACGTTTTAGCTCCACGTTAAAAGTTGAAAGTACACCCGCATGAAGTGCGTGGAGCTCTGTTGTCTCAAGGCAAATATTTCAAAGATATATTTACATCTATCATCACGATGAATATGTGAATATGACTATAAGAATTGAGAGCAACACAAGCATTCTGGATCGCAATGTTATGATGTTTGGCCTCTAAACCCTTGTTTTAACGAAGGATATGAACTAATGAATTACCCAGCTTGTTAACTCACCTTTGTCGGTCCAGCCTATTACCAAACACATCTGAAGAAAAGCAAGGGTCACAGCAAAAAAGTGCCTGTAAACTCCTGCGGTTGTGCCTTACTTGTGGACAAGGCATACGTACAAAAAGTGTAAAGGCACACATTTGCCCAGGAAAAACAACCATTTCACATTTGTCACCAAATCGTGGACATGGAACACGAATGCTACATTCAAAAATACCAACCCCAACAAGAAGAGAAAGAAGATGACCAGAAGAAGAAAGGGAATTTCATCCTTATCGATTTAGAATGCATTCAAGAGACCTGTATTCACATTCCTAATTTCTGCGTAGCTCACCAACAGTGCAAGAAGTGCATCAAAGACCCTAATTTTTGCCATTTCCCCCACTTTTCAAAGATTCCTGGATGACATAAAAAATCTTTCGGGGACCTAATACGCTGGCAGATTTCGCCCATTGGATCTTATATCCTAAAGAAGAGACGTAAAGCCAAGAGAACATCGAATGTTACGGAGATTGTCATTGCCATGCCAAGGTGATGCCTCGCAATTCTCGGGGTACGATGAACAGTTTCCTCTGAAATACTATACGCAACAAAGCTCCAAACGTCCTAAAGTCACCTTGTTTGGAGTCAAATTCATTTCCATGCAAGTGGGACAAGTGCAGTTTAAAGATTAGATGAGTTACCTGGCCATGCCATTCAGCCGAGTGCCTAAAACGTTTGGAAGGACAGAAATGGTCAATGGTCATTTTTTCGCACTTTTTCAATAACTAACCCAATCAACATGCTGTTCTATCACATTTATCTGATGATCGCTATTACGACGCCAACAACACGCGTACCGATCAACAAGAAACGAGAAGATTTATACACTTGGTACCGCTTTCACGCTTCAGACCCCTTCGAAGATCAGGAATAAATGTGAAATTATTGTAATTCCTACGTGTACATTTTACAGCAATGATGTGAAAATTTCGAGAATTTGTTCATATCGCACGGAGGGATCGATCTTTTGATAAACGTCTGCACCATTGCCAACACGTGTTACTTAATTCACCCTGGCAGTTTTAAGCCCTCAAACGACACACATTGTCAAACGTAAATACTCGGTCAAAGCCCCATGCTGGTTATTACTTGTAAGACAACGAAGACAAATGGACGCAACACGCCGGAAACGGAAAAAGCGAAAAGAGCATCGGAACATATACTATACATGGTTGGAACTTAGAAAACCCTAAGATCGTGTACGAGTTTAACGGTTATTTATTTCACGGATGTACGATCTGCTACCTCAATGGTACACTAAAAATCAGATTTTACAACACACCATGGAAGACTTGTACGAGGCCACATTTCAGCGACGTTTAAAGTTAGAACTGCAAGGATACCAAGTGGTGAAAATGTGGGAACACTAGTACGATCACCGTCTGAAAACTGATCCCGAATTTAAACGTATCGTTGCAGTTACAAGTTGGTGGACCCTCTGTAAGCCTAGGTCAGTTTGTATGGAGGACGGACGAATGCCTCCTGTTTGCTGTATCACGCTGAGGAGAAGAAAGAAGAAGTCAAATACTTGGACAATTGTTTCCTGTATCTTTACGTGTGCAAATATTGTCACTTTTCCGCAGGGCACCCACAATTGCTGACGCAACACATCAACCTGAACAGCATTCGACAATACGTAGAATTAATTAAAATTAAGTCTTGCCTCCCAGGCACTTGTATTATCCCGTTTTACCTCGCTATTGCCAATGAAAATTGATGTTTCCCTTGTGCATTACTTATGTCGAAACGTGCAAGCAGGATAAACCTTGTCAGCACACCCAGGATGAAAGTACCTTGACAGGAACGTAGGTCACGGTAGACTTATTTAAAGCTCTGAACCATGGATACCAATTGTTAGAAGTATTCGAAATTTAACACTTTCCCAAAATATAACAGTGCCAAAAGGTTGACAAGGCTCAGAAAGACATTTTTGCAGACTACTTGGATGCCTTTTTGAAACTGAAACAAGAAATCAGCGGCTATTCTTTCTGAAAACACATTTCCAAAGACCGAAAAAAATTTAAAGAGAAAACTTGGAGCAGGAAGGCATCACTTTAGATCACGTGTAGAAAAACGAAGAAAGATGATCGTTTGCTAAAGTGATATTGAATTGTTTATGCAACAAACTAGCATAACAACCATGTTTACCCAAGACGGAGTATGTGCCAGAACCTTCCTACTACTTCCCGATGATTCACGGCAAAACCAAAAATATGAAACACGTGATCCTGGTCAACTACGAAGAAGAACTGGACTTTGTACAGGCCAATGAATTTGGAAATGTCACCATTGCAGCCCACTTGACAGCCCATGCTCGCTTAAACTTGTACGAAGCCTTACACCAATTAGTAGATCGTGTGCTGTATTTTGACACGAACAGTTGCATGTACATAAATCGCCTTGGTCACCAACATCCAGAAATCGAAGAAAACCGTTTAGAAGACTGGACGGACGAGATCCCTAACGACAAGATTCTAAGTTTTGCTAGTAGCGGTCGTAAAAATTACAGCTACGAAACCGGGACAACCAAGGAGAAGTGCACAAGGAATGTAATGTCAAAGGATTGACTATTGTACCAGTCGTGAACTTTGTTTTATTGACATAAGCCTTGCAGTCTGGAGAGGATCAACTTTTTAAAGTGACCACCTTTGAGCCTGATTAGATTGTACGTTTCACCATACACTAAATCGGCAGTTGACCTTTGGAAAAACTGTATCAAATTGTGTACCAGAAGCGAGTGCAACTTTCTAACCAATTCACTGCATCTTACGGTCATGTCTATGTTGGTCAGCATATAAAAAGAAAAAACGTCCAAGTTCACTGTTACTGCCATTGCCAAGCGAGCGAAAGACGAATTCTAACACGATGACACATTTCAAGTTCGGTGATTCTTAAGTGGAGTGCGATGCTGTGTCTTGCCATGTCAGGGATGCGTAAGCCGACCCTCAGCGATTCAGTATTACATCACGGGAAGTTTGCGATGACTACTACTATTACAATGCCTACCATGGAAAGAGATGCTGCGTGTATCAAACCTGACTGATCCGAAAGCGATGCCGCTCGTAACTGATTTTATGGTTAATTTCATTCTCCACGTGAATCCATATGGCTACAATCATATGAAAGAGAGAGAGAGAGAGAGAGAGAGAGAGAGAGAGAGAGAGAGAGAGAGAGAGAGAGAGAGAGAGAGAGAGAGAGAGATGAGAGCAGTCTAGACTTATAAACCCAGAAGGACCAGCAGTTCCAATTCACAGTTCAGAACCAAGACTGCAGGAAGGGAAGGACATTATTAAAGAAACAAGGGACGCATTAGCTCCTGGTATAAAATGGTGTTCTTAAAAGGTTTGCAAATACTATCCAAGAAATACCAGAAGCTACTAAACGTCATATGGAGAAGTAAGTTGACAGAGAGTTGGCTGCTTCAAGAGAGTAGCTGCTTGCGTTGAATGTTTCTAAAGAAGAGAATTCGTCAGGAATTAGGCAATCCCTTCTAAACCTGGAAGGGAAGATATCCCCAGGCATTCTCTCCCGGAGTCTGACGAAACACACATAGGAGAAAATGTACATCGATACTTCAGTTCAGAACGGTGGAATTGCAAGAGTGCCCGGTTACCTTGAGCAAACAAGTGTCTTACCTAAAGTCATCCAGGATGTCAAGGAAAACAAAGGCATTCTAACTGCGTTGTCTTTAGATCTCACCAATGTATATGGTAAAATTTCAAACAAGTCGGTGAACCTGACTTTAGACAATTACCAGATAAGTTCAGAGACATACATAAACACTCCTCTTATCGCCTCTACACGGCAGCGGTATGGTTGTAATGTAAGTACAATAGGGGTTGGTGATCAGTCTCGAGAATGAAATCTCTCCCAAAAAGATACGCATGATACTTCCCAATTCACCCACACTATAGCTAAATACTCTTTTTCAATGATTGAATAGTTTTCCTCCCTGGGTAGCAATTTTCTACTTGAATAAGCTACGAGTAGCTTATTGTCATCTTGGTCCTGTAGTAATTTTTTCCCAACCTAGTTTCAGATGCATCTGTTCTTAAAATAAAGAGTTTGCTTACATCTAGCAATTTCAATATGGGTGCAATAGTCAACCTCTTTTTTAGCGCATGAAAAGATCTATCTTGTGGTGGTCCCCACTCTATTTTGTTTGGTTGTCTCTTCCTTGTCAAATCAGGCAGCAGCAGAGAGGGTGAATCCTACAACAATATATTTGCGACAAAATCGATTAAAGCCTCAGAATGCCAATGGAGCCTTAGCCTTTAAAAAAAAATTAAAGGTCCCATTTTACAAATGGAGCCTTAGCGATTTTGTCGCAAATACATTGTCATAACCACACTCAAATTGCTGCCATCTACGTCTACAAATTTTTGCGACAAAATCGATTAAAGCCTCAGAATGCCAATGGAACCTTCCTACGAAATCTCATATTTCAACCAAAAAAAAATAAAGACCCCATCTTAGCGATTTTGTCGCAAATACATTGTCATAACCACACTCAAATTGCTGCCATCTACGGTCGCAAATATGTTGTCATTTCACCCTCTCTGCTGCTGATTAATACAAATTATTTAACCAAATATTTGATCAAGTCCAATACGATATCGTGACCGAGGGTCGTGTAAATTTATTGTTATAAATCCATATGGGACAGACTGAGCATGACTAAAGTAATTTTTAAATCCATTGAAGTCCATATCGGAACACCATGTCTGCCAAATATTTCGTAGCGTATGTGTATCAACGCCATTGAATACAGCAAGAATATTGCAGTTATCGCGAATCACTTTTGGAATTTGAGTATATCGTTGAGTGACATATATCACGTCAGTGTTTTTATGCCTACCTCGGGAAAATATTCTAGCAGGGTTCTTTTGATTATCTAACATTACATCATCGTACACTACAAGATTGTTTATGTCTCCATCGAGATCTTCTACTGATGGTGCATCATTAATATCAGTAATAAAGTCGATTACACTTTCACCTTTAATTTCTGATGCTTTTTCATTATAATCTTTTAGCACTTCATAGCACCGTTGATCATCTACGGATGGGGCAACTAAATATAATTTATCCCACTTCATAAATCGCATTATCAAATTAAGCAGTAATTGTGTTTTGCCTGATCCAGATGGTCCGATTATAATGGCACGGACAGAATTCGGAAGCGCTGCGTGGTGTTTTACCGGTTCTCTTCTTTTAGTCGCTGAAAAATCAATTATATTCATAACGCTATATATAAATTATGGATCTATATTGTGTTAAATGTAAACAGCGTACTGATACAACCGATCAGACAACCATTACAACTAAAAACAATAGACTAGCGCTTACTGGTAAGTGTGTAACATGTGGTACAAAAAAATTTAGATTTTTAAAAAAAAGCAACTCGGAGGTGATATTGCCGCAAAACTTGGAAAACTCCCCGGGACCCCATGGGCAAAGTACCCCGGAGAAAAACACCTTCCAGGATATAGCTACTGTGGTCCCGGAACGAGATTAGATATCAGACTTGATGATCAAAATCAGCCCCGGCCTGGTGAGTATCCGATAAATGCTATTGATAAGGCATGTCATGCTCATGATGTTGCATATAAAAGCAATAATTTGCAACAAAGACATATCGCGGATGTAAAATTAATTCATGCCTTAAATGCTATTCCCGATAAATCCTTCAAAGAAAAATTGGCTTCATGGTTGGTCAAATCAGCTATGAAAGGCAAATTAGTGTTAGGTGCTGGTAATTGAAAACACCAGTGTTTTTATAGTATGGAATCTATTTATTATTCTCCGAAAGGATACTGGAGGGGTAAAGCAGCAATCAGTAAACTCGCTAACGCTGCAAAAGTGAAAAAATCCACTGCAAAAGATTGGTTATCCAAACAAGCTATATGGCAAATTTATCTACCACCGCCTAAACAAATTAATTATTCTCATTTTGATGTTACCGTACCCAATGAAGTTCATCAGGCTGATTTATTGTTTTTACCACATGACCATGGTTACAAATACGCGCTAACTGTAGTTGATATTGCGAGTCGATTTAAACAAGCAGAACCATTGAAAACAAAGTCAGCTTCTGAAGTCGCTTCTGCATTTGAAAGGATTTATAGACGAGGTCCTCTAAGATGGCCAAATCTATTACAAGTTGATCCTGGCAAAGAATTTCAAGGTGCTGTTCTATCAACAATGAAAACTCATAGTGTTACAATACGACGGGGGCATACTGCGTTACATCGTGATCAGGCAATTGTAGAACGATTTAATCGAACTCTTGCAGAACGGTTATTTGGATATCAATATGCAAAAGAATTCATCCAAGAAAAACGATCTCGTGAATGGGTCCAAAGGTTACCGAGTGTAGTTGCAGCGTTAAATAATGAGATTACTCGAACTATTAATATGAAACCAAATATTGCAATAAAAAAAGAATATATTCCCGAACAACCGCAGCGGGTTAGCACTCAGCCACTTCTCGGTGATGTTACTGTGAGATATTTATACGAACCAGGAGAGCTTGAAGGCGGTAAAAGAAGAGCTACTGATCCTATATGGAGTGTTACTACGCATAAAATTTCAACTATAACGCGATCAACTGGTAGACCTCCAATCTACAGATTGGATTCAACTGCACCTCAGCGTGGTTTTACACGCGAACAACTACAAGTCATTCCGGACGATACTCAATTACCGCCACATGGTCTTAACTAGCTCCGTTACGTCTATTACACTCAAGACAGGTCAACATCACATTGTTTCTGACATGACCAAGACTGTTATTTTTTCTGTCTACGGTGAATTGTCGAGGGTCTTTATCCGAATACTGCCAGTGCATTATACAATTGCAACTGGCGCAGTGATTATTCTGTTGTTCTTTTAATGCAATTATTACTTCAGCATCAATATCAAATTCTCGTTGTTTTTTTTTTTGTCCTGCTGTTTGTAGCCAGAGAGTTTTTTATTAATGATGCTAATATCAGTGTTGTCATCGTTTGCATTAAAATCATCATCGAAAACAATCCTTCGTAGTTGATTTATTCGTCGTACTCTGGACACTGCGAGATAGACTAAATTTGACCATTCAATGCGATTATCAACTATCCAAACAATTGTATCCGTGATGGTCAATCCTTGTGACGAGTGTATTGTTGTTACATAACCAAGCGTCCATGGTGATTTATCAGCGCATAATGCATCTTCTACAGTATTGATATCAACTAGCACAATATCATTTAACACTAGAATCTGTTTCTCCGTCTGGCCTGGAATTTCAACTTCAATATTCTGCTTTCGTGTATCCAATGGTCTATAACACAACGGCACTGGAAACGTTGGGAATTTTTTCTTGTGTAGCTCAAACAACTTTTTCTGAAGTGCGTCTCTGACTATCTTTCTACTTGCTACTACAAAATCATTTGGTTTCCATGTTTCCCAAAAATCATTCAAAGGTGTTTCAGAAATTATTTCACGCGCTACTTCACATTGAATTCTATCGGGTTGTAATCTAATTAGTTTTTTAAACTCACGTAACTGCTCATCGAGTGCTCTATAGTCAGTATCAATTTCTTCGTAATAATCAACAAATCCTTTTAACCAATTATGTGGACTTCTACCAACAAATGGTGGTGGTTGACCATGATCGCCGCACAATATAATTTTTGTATTATTTTGCAATAACCAATCAAGAAACATTTTTAATACATCTTCTGAAACAGTACATGCTTCATCCCAAATAATAACCGCTGGAATAAATTTCTCACCCATTCGCTCAGGAGTCCAAGCATCGCCCTTGTATCGAAAAAAACTATGATACGTGCAAGCTTCAACATTTCGTTGTTTGATCTCTCTCGCTAGTCTATGGGTTGGTGTGAGTACAATCATGGACGTTCTCTCTCGATATAATTCTATCGCACGTGTTGTCTTTCCAGATCCACCACAACCGTTTAAATAAACTGTTTTATATCTACAAATTGGATCTGATATCGGTGGTGCTTTAGACATAGATTTTTCACTGATAGAATTATCGTTCTTCAGGTAACTGCTTTTAATCTCAACGTCTGCTGATTCAGAATAATCGCGTTGTATTTCTTGTTTAATTCGCCATGTTCCCCAAGTCTCTTCGCTATTAGTAAATTTAGTTATCTCTTTGATATATTTTTTATCGACATACATTGAATCAATTGCAACTCTGACTGCTATACTAGGAAATCTATTTATCATTGCAAATAAATTGATAGATGCATAACCCAGCATAGAAGCTCTCAAATGTAGATATGCAGAGCTTTCTCCATCACTGTAAGTAACAATTCTACCTAACTTTGTTTTATTGGACAAGAAGGCTGTTTTACAATTTGCGTATCTATTTTTCTCTACTGCATCTTTAATAACGAAGTCGTATTCGGCATCATCTATAATCAATCGTGAGGATTGTTTTTTAAAGTTAAATTTTTTTCCACCCTGTGTAAATTTACCGATTATTCTTCGGCCGAGATCCTTTGCTTCATTATTTCGTTGATTAAATATCTTTTTTGACCATTCAATAATGTACTCCTCGTCAGCATCAATATGTTTTCTAGACTTATCGATTATACTATCAAGACATTCTGGTTCTGGTAACCAGACATTGGTTTGTTTTCGATATGAGATAATCGCTTCGCTGACAATCAACGAAACTAACATTTTACAATCAATCATATATCGCAATAACACTATTGGTAACCACATCCTTTCAGCCATGTGTCTACCAATCCAAACATAACAACACGGATGAAGTCCTTCAGCGAATTCAAATGATACTACGCAAGCAAAACCGGTCAAATCAAAATCAGGCAGTGGTCCATTAATAGCAACGCGAGTCATTTCATGTGTGGGATGTCCAAACCGTTTAAAATACTCACCAGCGAATCCATATCCTAGAAAACTTCCTGGATAACAGGCAACGATATCAACTGATATCATATTCTCACGATTGTACTTAACGTTCCATAGACCGCCATGATAATATTCCAAACAGCTGGATTGAACATCCTGTAAAAACTCTTTTCGTGTTGGTTTCCAATTATTTTTCTTTCTTGCAAAATGAGCTGCAACTGATGGAATTGTAAAACAATTTGTAAGTAACTGTTCGTAATCTTCGGATTTTTCATTAAAAACGCTAGCGTTTTCACTGAGACTTATTGCTAGATTTTTCATCCTATTATGTAGACTTTCAGTACGATATAATTCACCGTTAGGTTTCACAAATTGATTGAATTGACATTCTTCATCTTCAAAACTATGAAGTAGCCATACTGATACAGGGTCGTTTTTACACAAACTAGCAATAGCATCGAATAATCTTTCTTCAGTGAGAATACCATCCTTGGTGAATTCTTCTGGGATATACTTCACTGTTCTGTCTCGCGGGAATATTGTAACCGCGGATGTCCATGCGTGTTTGTTATGATCAATAATTTTGATTGGAGCTCCGTTTTTATTGTATTTCGATTCGTATAATACTTCGCCAGTTATCGTTAAAACGGTTATCGGAAATCTCAACGACTTTTCCAATCTAGCTATATCGGAAATAGTTGCTCCGTTCTCTTTCACTGTTAGCTCCCATTGATCTATTTTTTTATGTCTTAGATCGGTTAATTTATTCCCACGGAGTGCATTTGTAAAATGTTCTAAGACTCTTTGTGCCACACAGTTGAGTGGTTTTTCCGCTGACGTTGACTGTTTCATTGGTGCTAGTTTTCCAATGTCAGGGTTATTTAACGGATACATCCCATAAACGACTGCTGTTTCTGGATACGCTTTTTCATAGTATGGTTTATCAATTCCAGTTAACAGCCCTGGTCTGGAATAACGGCTAACAATGACTGATGTCCCATCTTTGAGAATTGGAACAAATTTGTCTCTTATAATATATTCGCCCGATTCTAATTTGATAATGAATTTCACTCTGATAAAATACCGTTTATTGCCAAGTTGTGATAGTATCATAGCTGCTGTTTCATCATTCATTCTAGCATCAACAACACCATCAATTCTAAATGTTGACCAGGTGTGTGATGCACCATCCTGTTTAAACTCATGAACACAATCTCGTATTTTTCTAATCAGACTTCTATTAGTTATTCTCTCTTTTGGTACGTCTTCGAGAGTTCTATCAAGATTGAATTTAATATTTTTCCGAGGCTTGATTGCCGATAATCTCTTGAATTCTTCATTCATATAAATAAGACAAGTATTTAAATAGAAAAGTTTGTTTATATATAATGAATCACTGCAAATGGCTTATGATCGGATCAGTAACCCCATGCAATAAATCGTGTAGAGGTGAATTCTGTGGATATCACTTACAGAGTGTCAGAAATAATTCGACAGGCCCGTCCCCATGCATAAATTGTGGGGTGGGTGTGAGAGGAAAATCACAATTATGTATCAATTGTGGGGGTAAGCGGTTTAGAGAATTGAAACGTTATTATGATAAACGAATAAAAAACGCCATCATTGACCCTAACCATGACTCTGTCAAAGACAAAATCATAAAAACCCCTCAAGACTACATTAATAGATTTATAATTAAAGCAAATAATGAATTAGACAAATAGTATTATTATATAAATGGAGCAAGAATTCAGACCACATCCAATACTCGTTAATTATGAAATATCTCGTAATGGTGTTGTTAGACACTGTAGACTAAAGAAACCAATTGGTTTTGTTAATAATCAGGGATACTTGCAATTTACTGCTGGAGGAAAGGGATATCTCTGTCATAGGGCAGTCTTTGAGTGTTATATGGGACCGATTAAAGATGGCTGTGTTATTGATCACATTGATTCTAATATTCAAAATAACGCGATTTCCAATTTACAGTGTATTTCTCAAAGAGAGAATATAAAAAAAGGAAAGACAGGGACTTATAAGTCAGTTGGAAAGAGACCAGTACAGTCATTTGATACAGCGACGAATGAAGAAAGAGTTTTTCATTCAATGAATGCTGCAGGAAAATATTTTGAAATATGTATGCCTTCAGTACGAAAAGTTGCTGAAGGGATTTGTCAAACAGCTATCTCAAAGAAAAATGGACATAGAATAAAGTTTTCTTATTTACAAGATAACTCTTAATAATTACTATTTTGTTCCGTATTTCCCCTCATTACTACTGATCGTCACGTGACTATCCTACTTTCGATATTGATTCCCGGATATGTAATTCGTCCGAGAATACATGTGAAATTGGATTGAATTAATGATGTGTGTGATCTCATGTACGTATTTAATGGTTAACTCGGTATACGTAATCAGGTATGTACGGATTTTGATTTTGTGTTATTGTTTCTTGTTTCTAAAGACTGTATTGAGAACAGCAGTTAGGGTTTTGTTGGAAAAACCTATACAGGGTAGACAATTTATTTGACAGAGATCCAAGGCCAGGGGTCTATTAATAGATTTTTTAAAAATCCCAATTACAAAGACGGCGTTAACAGCGTTTGTATGAAAATGAAATTACTTTAAAATTACAAATTAGTGAGGTCAGGGTAGTAAAACGCGCTACATGTAGTTTAGTTTTTTTAGTGTGGTTATGTGTAATAAAATTCAGAAAAATATCATTCTCGATTCAAGAAATAGCAGGTCCTGAATTGACAGGGATCCCCATTACGGAGTTATCTTGTCATGTAAATCCATTATTACTACGATTATTTAATCGTAATATTATAGAAATTAATAAAAAAATTGCTATTATTTAACAGTTGTATTTCTTGTTTTAATGTTTTATTTAAATACTTAGCTTCCATTGAAATTACTACACAGTATTCATTATGAAATGCTAGGAAAATAAATACACACCTACACATTGACACTGCAGTATTAGTTCACCTTATATATAATATGAGCCGTAATAAGTTTGGGGCTTTAAAACGAAGCCCACTTTGCCAATCAAACCTCCCACGCCATTGACATGGTGTGGTTGAATTTTTTCAACTGCAACCAGGGTTAATTTCTTGGGTTGCTTTTGATTGGCAGATTGGGTGTAGGTCCGCCCCGTCGTTTCATGTTTGTATCGTCCTGTACTGTCCCTATCATACCATCCTATCATAATAACCATCCTATCATATAACCATCCTATCATATAACCATCCTATATAATCGCATTGTATATATAACCTATAATCGCATTGTAAATACTCATTCATTGTAAATATTCATTCATTGTAAATATTCATTCATTGTAAATACTCATTCATTGTATATATAACCATCCTATCATTTCATTGTATATAACCATCCTATCATTTCATTGTATATATAACCATCCTATCATTTCATTGTATATAACCATCCTATATAATCGCATTGTAAATATTCATTCATTGAATCGCATTGTAAATATTCATTCATTGAATCGCATTGTAAATATTCATTCATTGTATATATCCTATATAATCGCATTGTATATATGTAATGTATTGTTCAATGTTTGTAAAGAAATCACTTGGATTTCACGTCTAATACCCATATAACCCGCCCTTGAACTCGATTGGGGGGTTAGGGTATTGTATAAGTCTTTAATGTATGTGCCCTTTCTTGCCTCGAACTCGAATGAGGAAGAGACGGGCATTGTATATGTTTTGTTTTTTTGTATATAAAAATATTTTAAAGATACAAATACATTAGTAATAATAATAAATGGAATTTCAAGATATTACATCTATCATCACAGAAATATCAAATTTAAGAAATCAAGGAATCGTACTTTCTGAATTTTTGAATGAAGACAGACTTTTGAATGAATTTGAACAAATTGATATACAATTGAAACATGGAAGATATGTTCTACCTAAAATGTATTCACTGATAAAAAGAATCCAAAAAGCGGTTAATGCTTCTTTGTATAACAATGATATTAATTTATTCATTCGGCTATTTAGTATAGTTGAAGCCATTAGAAAGAAACTCGGGGAACAGTACCAAGTTCGGTCAGAGATTGCTTTGAAAGTGAAATCTATAAGACGTTTGATTGATGCAAGTGAAACCGACAATTGAAAAATCGTTAGCATTTCCAATAATGACTTCAGAAGCATTAAGTACCAGACTAGCCCGTGAGAGGTTAGCATTACTGAAAGAGTTTATACCAATTCGAGATAACGTGCGAGATAAACTACAACTTAGACAGCAAGCGCAGACTGACTTTTCTATTGGAAGCGAACAACTTTTTGCCCCTGTAACTAAAGCCACTAAAGATATGAAACTTGCAACAGAACGTGCTATATACGGCGACATCCCTAAAGAGGGAGCAGTACCTATTATTGATGTATTAGGAAAGATTGCTACAGAAACTGAAAAAACTCACGAGGGAATAAAACAGCTTTCAGGTGAGTTACAAACTCAGCGAGAAATACAACAAATGGGTAATATTGATACTGATGATAACCACGTTGAAGATGCTAGTGTTTCCACTAAAAAAAGTGTTCCTTTTAACGAGAAATTCACTGATGAAGCTATAGAAGAAATCAGACGAATTCAATTGTTGAAAAATGAAGACTATGTGTTATTTGGTAAATTCGCTGCCGAACGTTATTATAACAGAAGGGAATTTTTAAAAGACGAGTATCAAAAAAACACAATAACCAAAGATCAATGGGTGAATTGGTTATTTAAAATTCATAAAAATGAACCCGGAAATTTAAATAAGAGTGACTTGAATTACCTAGCTTTTCAAATGGGAGTTAATAAGTATGTTTTAGATCAACAACAACTAAAAGAACAACGAAAAGAACAACAAAAAGGTCGAGGTCGAGGTCGAGGACGAGGTCGAGGTCGACAATCTCCAGAAATTCAAAACGTTTCCGAACCAGAAAGTTCTTCAGGAGAGGGTTATGGAAGTTCTCATCATGATTCTCATATGTGTCCTAGTAATATCATTAATGATATATCACGACTTGAGGTTCTTATGGGAGGTAAGCGAGCTGGAAATAACTCAGTCGAAATAACTAATGAAGCATTTGATATTTGCAGACGATTATTCCAAGGTGGGATAATTGATATTCATACGTATCGAGAACTCTTGGATGAGTTAATGGACGGAATTCCGGGGGAATTTAGCGATTGAAATTGTATTTAGAAATTGCAAAGTCATTTCAAATAAGATGATAGTACACTATAATCACAATAAACCAACAAACGTGTATGTAGTGAACTCAAGATTGCCCGTTTATAAGGCATACTACGGTGACGGCCTTGGAAATACCATGGCTGGTTTATTCACAAGAATAGCCCCAAAAGTAGCACCAATTGCTAAACAATTAGCGATGAAAGCCATTGATGTTATTCGTAATAAGGGAATTAACGCTGTTGGAGATCTTGCAGGAACGGCCTTTTCTACCGCAAAGAATAGAATAACGTCATTGGTGAAATCTAGATTCGGACGAAAACCACCACCACCGCTACCTTCAACAACAATGATGCCTGCAAATGTCAGTAAAGTGATAAATAACGCAGTGGAACAAAAACTAGCATCATTAGCAATGACTTCACCAGATAGTAGTAATATTGCAAGTATGATAGCGGGAAGCGGTCTTGGAGGAAATCGAAAAAGAAAATGATTTAGAAAAACGATACGTTTTAGTATAAATGGCATTTAAAAAAATTGCTGATCCAGCGTTTGATATGGCGGCACCGGTGAATAAAGATGATTCTAAAATTAACTATCAGTATTATGCCTATCCTGCAAGAGAGCCTAATCAACGAGGGAGAGTTGAACTTCAAGTTCAAGATACAAGTAGATACTTTTTGCCGTGTGAGGCGTTTATTGAAGTAGAAGGAGAGCTTGTAACAAATGTTGCAGCTGATACGCCATATGGGAATAACCAAAATATCCGAGTTGGTTTCGTAAATAATGGCATTATGGCGCTATTTAACAGTGCAAGATATATCATTGATGGAAAAGAAATTGAATCAATAGAACAAGATGTTGATATTGCAACAACAATAATCGGACTTGCGAGATATTCTGATGATTATACAAGGTCGGCTGGTCCGTCTATGATGTTTGCTAAGGATACTTCTGATCATGCTGACCATTATCAATTTGTTAAAGTACTAACTGCGGCAGCTAATGCAGAAGCTGATCAACAACTCGCAGCTAATCCAGACCGTGAAGGTTCCGCTAATCCATTCGACATTTTAAAAAGGGTCAATGATAATTTCAATCTAGGATTTGCAACACGAAAAGGAGCATTAAAAGGACAACATCGACGATTTTCATGTGCAATTCCGTTACATCATATATTCGGATTCTGTAGAAATGTCAGAAAAGTCATCTATGGAGCAAAACATACAGTCGTGTTAGTGCGAAAAGAAAATGACAATGATGCAATTTGGCATGCTAATGGTGTTGATGATGGTAAAGTCATTTTAAATAAATTGACTTTATGGATGCCCGTCTTGACACCAGCAGTTACAATAGAGCAAGAATTACTATCGTTTATGGACACAGGTGGAAAATCATTGCTAAGTTGGCTAACAACAACGACTGATACGAAGCAGGATAATGTAAATGGCACATTTACATGGCACTTAGCATCAAAACAAGGTGTTTCAGCTCCACGTCATATCTTTATAGCGTTACAGGATGCAAATCGAGTGAGTCGTCAATTATCTAGTCATATGATATTTGATAAATTAGGGGTAAGTGAAGTTTCGTTGAGAATAAACGGACAACAAGAGCCAGCAGAGATTGTACAGCTTGATTATGATAACAACTACATAGCTCGTGTATATCATAGAATATTGTCGTATATGGGTCGTGATCAAAATGTTGATACTGGTTTGCAAATATCGCAAATTGATTTTGAAAAACACTATCCGATTT
Source organism: Potamilus streckersoni (assembly GCA_016746295.1). Taxonomy (NCBI): domain Eukaryota; kingdom Metazoa; phylum Mollusca; class Bivalvia; order Unionida; family Unionidae; genus Potamilus; species Potamilus streckersoni. The sequence goes on from JAEAOA010000421.1 coordinate 907,690, forward strand.
ATTACTTTTCATTGGAACATCTTGACATGATGAGACAATCTGTTGTTGATATATACTTCCAAGCTCGGGTACAACGCCCTGCTGGTATAGCCGATTATAGAGCAGTTGCTGTCATTCTCAGTGATAAATCAATGTTGTTAGAAGGAGTTGGCGGACGAATGAGACTTATTGATGCACCAGTGGAAAACATGTAATGTTTTCAAAAATCATTTGATTTTACAAACATGTAGTTAGGATTTTCACAATAAGATCAATTGAAAGTGTAAATTACATTTTAGAATAGAATGACATATAGTATTGTTAATGTCCAGTTGACTGATGGTCAGGTCAAGAAATTGAAATCAAAGTCGGCTAAAGAATGTGGAACTACAATAACGCTGAAACCCACTCAAATGTCCGGTGGTGCACATAAATTATCACTGACAGATCGTCAAATAAAACATTTCAATGATGCGCTAAAGAACAAACGAGGAGTTCAAATTGATTTTTCGAAAGCAGCTATCGCCAGTATGATAAAATCGGGTGGAATATTCCCGCTGTTAGCTGCTATTCCAGCATTGATTGCAGCGGCTGCCCCAGCGGTTGCGAAGGCGGCAGCGTTAGGAGCCGTTGGTACTGCTGCAGGAATGGCCCTGAAAAAAGCTACTGGGAAAGGCTATAAAAAAAAGGAAAGGGTCTAAGACTACCAGGAACTCCACACAATTGGTACAAGGGCACGGGCCTAAGAATACCAGGAACGGCTTATTAGTGGAAAAATCCCTAGGATTTTCACCAATGTCCAATTTTGATTTAATTGATGCTGTAAAATCATTATCAATAAAAAACTTTAGAGGAGTTTTCATGAGAGATCAATTACCGTCAAAACCAATGAAAAATGAAACGGGTATTATCAATCTCGATAACAGCAGCGGAAAAGGAACTCATTGGGTCGCATATGCAATTGATCCACGTGGAATTGTCTATTTTGATTCATATGGATTAGCTCCACCAAAAGAATTCATGCGATATGTATCCACAATAACAAAGTCATCTCCAATTTTTTATTCCACGCTACCAACACAACAGTTAAATGATCCACCGATATGCGGTCGTGAGGTATTAAACTTCCTTGCAGAGATATCTAAATTTCCAAGAAAACCACCACAAGTTGTTGTTAATGAATATACTAGCAGGCAATGGCAAAAACGATAGCGTTATGATTTAGAAAAACGTAGCGTTTTCGTATAATGATTGATATTTGGGGACGACCTTTATCAGAATCAAAAAAAACAGAAACCGATAGCAAATTCGCTGTCGAAAGTGTAAAAAAAATAATCGAAGATGAAATCGCCGAGACATTAAATTTGTCAAGTGTAGATCCTGGGGAAATAGTTGTATTTCAAGATCGCCAGGGCAAATTGAAATCTAGTAATGTTTCATTGGATGATGTCTTAATACGAAGACGTGACGTCGTTGAAGATACAATAGCGTTATATTCAAATGATGGAAAACTCAAACCGGGTGTACTCGTTTCTACAATCACAGATGCATTAAAAAATTTAAATGAAGAACTTGAAAAACATATAACAACATATACTTCCCTTCGTAGAAATATTATCAATAAATTCTTTGGAACACCAGCGGTAACCTCTCCATCTCTCGCTGAAATTAAATCCAATTTTGATGAAATTAAATCCAGTATTAAAAATATTAATGATGCTGGATTTAGTATTATTAGAGATAGCATTAATAGTATTAAAAAATCTATCGAGGATATTACAAAATTTAAAACAGACAATCTTCCGCTACTTGAAAGAATAAAGATTCCTCATGAGAGAAATATCATAAATATGATATACACAGTTCTCTCTGGATCATTAGATTGGGAACCTAAAAAGAATACAGTAACCCTCACTGTGTCAAACAAGGGTATTTATCGATTAACAATAGTGTCACTGAATCAGTTTAATATATCATCATCGACTTCATATGGATACAACAACGTGATTTCAACGACTATTGACGTGGGTGAATACAAACGGTTTACAATAACAAGCACTGATCCTAATTTAAATAAGACATCATTTGTATGGTACATGGAGTTTGTAGCTGATCTAAATTAGAATTTTTAACAATTAAAAACCACTTGAGGTTTTAAAATAATATGATTCCGTCATCGCAATATCGCTATGATACCGTCAAAGAGTTCTTAACAAAACTCAAAACACTCATTGATGAATATGAAATAAAAATTAAAAAGTATCGCAGGAGAATTACCGCAATTGATGTTACAGTATACTCGGTATCTGGTATAATGGCCGGTGCTGGTATTATACTATCTTCAGTAACAATGGTAGCTCCGATTGCTGTCCCAATTGCTATTTCCGCGGTGACAACATTTGCTGGACTTGCAAATGCTATTACTAAAAAAATATCATCGTGTTCTCAAGAAAAACTTAACGACTATATAGTAAAACATCAAGCAGTATCTAACGGTTACTCACAATTATCCTCGTTGATGTCATCATCGATTGATGATACGATAATTACCGAAGACGAATTCTCCGCGATGATACGTATTTATGATACTACGATTAAAAACGCTAGCGTTTTTTCATCTATTGCAAAATTAGACATTGTGAATAATAATAATAATGTCGCAAGAGATTCAACTACTTCAGCGGATAGCAGAAAATACCACTCCGCGGAAAACAAGTATGATATCAATATCGTCAACAAACCCTAAATTCAGTGTGAATTTTCCCTCGCCTGTTTCAGTAAAGGAAATCGCGTTGGCAAAATTACGAGTGTATCATAGTTGGCCTAATATCAGATCGGTTCCATTTGGCGGTCAGAGACCTAATAATTCCCTGGTATTTGCATATAGGAATAAAAAAGATGACACTCCAGATTGGAACGTTGTTTCAATACCAACTGGGTCCTATCAAATTGAGCAAATTAATAATGAATTACAACGTAGAATAAAATCCATTACTAAAAAAGAATCAAAAATTGCGATAACAGTTCATGAACCAACACTATCATCTACAATTGAAATAGGCTCTCCTGGGTACGTTGTAGATATTTATAACAGTTCAATAAGAACAGTATTAGGATGGCCCGAAGATCCACCTAGAAGTGCTGATAATTCCACGCCCGAGCCTGTAAAATCTGATTACGTCACTGATGAAATAGGACCTGAAAATCCATCAAAAGGATATAAAAAATTCGAGGATATAAACTTCACAAAAAGATATCGACGTAAGAATCAATATGGTGAAGATGTGTGGAGAATTCCATTTTTTAATGATTATATCCCACAGGAAGGTGAAATTCTGGAAATACATGAAACAAGTCCAACATTTGTAGATATTAAAGATCACATCCTTGATAGAATGAATAATGATTTTTTGTCGTTATTACCCTCGTTAAGATCTGGCTTTCTTACACAAGCTGAGTTTACTAGTGTAGTCGCCGCGGGTAATAAAATCATCGATGACATGGAAATATTTAATTCGAGGATTACTAATCTCTTCACTGATGAAAATAGCCCGATTTCAAAAACTAGCTCAGCTCAAGATTATAAAAAAAATATAAATGAAAATCCAAATTATAAATTACCAGGATATAATGTTCCCGAGTTAAAGAAAAAACTCAGAACTGCCATCGACGAAGGATTTAATAAAATCTATCAATCATGGAAAGATAGCCAGCCGAAGCCTATTATCCTCACTTATAATAATTCTCCCGACGGCGACGGTAGACATATCGCACCGAACAATGTGAATATTTCATCGGTGATCGCACTTAATTTAACGTGTGATGTAATCGAAGGAAGTTATCAAATTAATATGGAACAATCAAATCAAGCCCGACAGGGTTACATTCTTTATTCATTTGCACCAACAGCACCCCCCGGATTTTTAATTGTTGAGAATCCGACTAATCCAGTCTATATGCAATGTCAAAATGATTCACTAACTAGAATTAATTTTACACTCACCGATCAGTCAAATAATTTAATTGATCTACGTGGTGAAGTATTATCGATTAGTCTGTTTGTGAAAAGCTAACAAATATCGGTTAAATAATTTGTATTAATCAGCAGCAGAGAGGGTGAAATGACAACATATTTGCGACCGTAGATGGCAGCAATTTGAGTGTGGTTATGACAATGTATTTGCGACAAAATCGCTAAGATGGGGTCTTTATTTTTTTTTTGGTTGAAATATGAGATTTCGTAGGAAGGTTCCATTGGCATTCTGAGGCTTTAATCGATTTTGTCGCAAAAATTTGTAGACGTAGATGGCAGCAATTTGAGTGTGGTTATGACAATGTATTTGCGACAAAATCGCTAAGGCTCCATTTGTAAAATGGGACCTTTAATTTTTTTTTAAAGGCTAAGGCTCCATTGGCATTCTGAGGCTTTAATCGATTTTGTCGCAAATATATTGTTGTAGGATTCACCCTCTCTGCTGCTCAGGCAATGGGCGAGCAATGGCTTAAACTTTGGTACAATCTTTCTATTGACTTTCTCTACCACTTCCTTCACACCACCTAAGGGACACACAAGGAAAACATCGACTGCCGTACAAACAACATTTAAGACCCCTATTTATACATTGATGCTCTGTCTCTTAATGTACAACTTAAGCATGTTAGCATAGAATGTTTTCAAATTACCGTCTATGTCTCCTTAATTTCTCTTTAATTTCGTAGGGACATTTCCACTGAACCAATAACTAGTTTGTGCTAATAGGAAGAAGCAGAAGAACCTGATCACCTACAACAAATTTCCTAATTCGCGCTCTATAGTTGCAATACTTGGCATATATATGTAATAGAATTGAAACCGAGTGGGATTGCTATGTTTGGACTAAATGAATAACACAAAGCGATGAATGATTGGGATTTATAAAATACAATACTAGATATATATATATATATATATATATATATATATATATATATATATATATATATATATATATATATATATATATATATATATATATATATATTCTCACACTTCTATACAACGACTGATACAATTTGTCCTACATACACTAATGAAATGAAGAAAAAAATAAAAATATGATTCATTGACTTCTAACGTAACAAATATACCACGTATATGAAAAATTAAAAGTGAAATATGAAAAATGATATTCACTTAATCTCTTGTGCGCATTAAACTGAGATTCACGAAATCTCTTGAGATAAAATGAAAATGATTAAGTTATAATGTTATTTCTGTTACTTCGACTAAATCCTGCGTTCAACACAAATAGATGAGCACAAACGAACATACATCACTGTAAACTGGAATTCACTTTCTAAACTGACTCTACAGTTTATACAATATATGAACTCGAATCTGCAGTTTCACTGGATCCCTTTCTTATCGATCCACGCTCATATACATTCTGAATCCCTTATGAATATTCATTTACATAAATACATATTCTCATACACCTAGACGTAGATGGCTTGCTGCAATACAGATAGCTACATCCAATCCAACCACATAGCTATAGTCAGCTCTCATTGGACACTGAAACTCCCATAAGACTTCGTCAGTTCCCATCAGACTCCGTCGACTCAATAATGTCCAATAATATCCAATAATGTCCACTAAGCTGCTTAATGTCCATTAAGCTCCATTAATGTCCCCTATCCAATAGGCTACAATAGTTTTCACTAAACTCCCATAATCACAATAGCATCCCGTAGTCTACAATAGCTCCCATAATCTACATTAGGCTCCCATAGTCTACAGTAATATCCAACAGGCTAAAACAAAATAAAACTATATATTAATAAAATAGCAATAACAAAGCAAGCAATGTAAAAACAAAATTATAATCCGAAATTACATAGAACCGAGAAAAGGTTTCACAAATCAAATAACTCAAATCTTCGACACTTACCCTTATGGCCCGAGACGATAGTGGATAATACCCACACCACTGACAAAACCCAAATGACTTGTGTCTCAGTTCGAAATGTATCAAGCTTAAATCCATGGGAGTGAATAATAGTTGTAGTTAAATGTCCATATATACCATGCTTTCCCGTGACATTTCGCCGCATGTAATTTCGAAGTCATTTTACCTGGAGAAGAGTGATTCACTCCAGGTAAAGTTGTACGCCTGTACAATGAATAAGGTGAAAAATAGATTCAAGACAAAAGCCAAGTTATGTATAGCCTTATCCTGTGACACTAAAGTAGCTACATCTTAGAGCCTCACAGTCTAAAGAGGTCTCTTAAATTTATTTTATGCCAAATAGGGCCTCTGCAGCTTCCCATAGCTTAGGGACTCGTTATGTATAAATCCGGGACTGGACGATATGATTAATATCACATATTTCTTTGCGTCAATAAATAGAATGTTATGATTAATCATTGTTCGCGTAAATTTCAATTTTTTTTAAAACCACAACAACAATACCATAGTAAAAAAAAAATTTTAAAAAAAAATTGTCACTAATTAGCTCAAATCCCATGAATGATCACTGTGAATGTTGTGTAATTGTGCAAACAAAATCGCATCTCCATTTCCGCCAAAGAAACTCGGCCAGTTAACACTTAACGTTCCTCGACCGTATATGTCAAGTTTTATTACCATGATTAAATTAAAAGAAGGAATAAACAATAATACCATCCAGTATATGTGCCCCACCCCAAAAAAAAATAATAATTCAAAATGAATATTTTCATTCAGTAAACAGTGTTACATACATTAAGACTTAAACCTAAGGAAATAAGGTGGGACATAAAACGTGGGAAAAACAGTTGTCACATGTACGGTAACTTGTGTCTGCAATTTTGAACTGTCAAAAAGAAGTCCAATATACCTCGTAAGTTACTATACAATATGGAATCGTTTCTTTGGCAGTTAATTGCTGGTGCTTACATACACGCGCTGTCGAACATTGTCCGAACGGGAGTCCTTTTCACAAGATAAATACAAGAATTAAGATTAACTGTTAAATAGTCACACTGGCTTTATTGTTTGTGTACTTAAGTCAAAACCTTCAGCTATTTTTCAGTTTACCCACAGCTGACCAGAATATGAAAAAGGGGCTTGTCCTAAGGGATTATAAGGCGTATCACAGGAAGAAATGGCGCGAGGGGTGGGGTCAACAATGGCCTACCCCCATTATCTATTGTCAGCCAGTTCATGTGAAACTTTCATTTTATACCAGACTTCTTTTCTTTTAATCGCTGCTATTTAAACTGACCAAAGTAAAGTTTTGTATCAGTTCCAATTACTACAGATTACCGTTTATCCATGCTACATGTAACCGTCATATGCTGAAAGGTTCGTTTTGTTGCATTTTTTAAATTATTTATTTTTGTTAAAAATTAAGATTACTAAAAATTATGTTTCCTCGAAATATGAATGTGTCAGGAGGTTAGAATCTTATCTTTAGCAAAGCTTCCACTTCATCAAAATCTCAATTTCACCTAGGAAGGTAGTGATTTCATGTCGTGCTATAAAAATTGTTTTTAGCACTGCTGGTGTAGATAAAAGATATTTTAATTGATTGATGCAATTTGTGCTCACTTACTCGGACATCTGTCTTATTTATAACTCACATGTTTAACACTTTTCCCAGGATTTAAAATATCTTTTATGCTGGCAACTGCCAGTCAAGATGCTGGAGGAGCTGCTATGACGTCACATCACGAAAGTAACAAAATAGGCGCGGAAAGTTTGCATACGAGGTAACGGAAATTTAGCGCATTGAAGATATGCCAACATTTAAATACTGGCATTACGGTCGTAGATGATACTGCCGAATAAGTTTTGCTTCTATTGTGCTTTTAGTGCCCGCCTGCATGCCCGCCCGCCGTTCCCTCAGCCCCCCCCCCCGACAGCCCACCTAGTGGATGAACAAGATATCCCAAAGTGAATGCAAATTTACGTTTAAGAAATGAATTGGATAATCAGACAGAAAGTGTGTAGAAGTCATGGTTAGGAAATTTAGGAAATGCGCTATTCTATACGAAAGAAGTGTACAGCGCACTAATATTCTAAACATTTATTGAACACCCACACACCCAGCTTGCTTGCATTTGATCTAGTTTCATGCTTCCTTGATATGTCAACATCAATACTGCCAACGAAAGATATTTAAAGCCAGGGATGAATATTGCTATAATTGTAATATTGTATAGTCTATGGATTTTGTCTTATAACTAACACATTTCTTTTTATTTCCAAGTTAGAGTGATTTTCTTGTGTATTTCGATGTCCAAACATGAGAGCCCATGATATGCAGACATTAGATACTTTGTGTTTAATGAAGCATTAGTCACCTTCATGTTGGTAAAATAAGGGTAATTACCCCCATTTGAAAAAAAACTGATGAAATCGACAAAACTGTTGCAACGATAATAATAATAATAATAATAATAATAATAATAATAATAATAATAATAATAATAATAATACCTAATTCAAGAAGCACGATTTCTTATGAAAATATTCTGTTTTAGCGATGAGTAAATAGTTATAATACCTTGGCGAGTGTTGTCAGAATTAATATTCTTTTGGTGGTCTGCTAGAATCAAATTCTCGCCGTACCTATTTTCACGCAATCGACGAGAGTATCATAGGAACATACATTTCCATAACTCCAGTGAACTTAAAGGTAATTAAAGTTTTAATTTTATATTAATGATTGGACTTTAATCATTGTGAAAGCACACGAGTACCGTACTAACTCATGACAGCGTTTCTGGTAGACATTTTTTTTGTTGCTGTGTTTGAACTAAGTTGTAACTTAAAACAAATTCCTGATAAATATATTCAGAAGTCAAGATGGCTTATTTCAACTGTGCGTGTGCTTGTTATAGACTGAGTCCCATTGATATCTGCAATCTGTTTCCTGAACACAGTCTGAATATATTGGCAAGATCGATATGCCTACCGAGTTTTCTAGCAAAGGAAGAATAATTGTTGACTTTAAGTGACAAACATCTGACACTATAGTTCTCTAACGTTGCTGTTTTGTATTTTGTATTCAACAATTGAATCAAACACGTTCTTGTTTAATAAAGGATAGTGTAATCGTTTCAGACAGTATTTTATATTTTCAAGAAAGTCGATAAACTATACGCATGCTTACTGCACAAAAGGGGAAAGTCTTTTTTTTTTTGTTCATCTTAGTTAAACTCGTTAAGAAGGTTGCTTACACAAATAAGAACTGTAGCAAAGTTTGCGATTCGAACGCTTATCATGAGTAGCAACTAAATTCAATCGAGATGAATTTTTAAATGATTTTTTTTCTTGTACAATATGTATTAATGAATATGTTCCCCCTCTGTGCATTATTTTTTAATTAATATGTTCCCCTCTGTACAATACGTCTTAAATATAGATCCCCACCCCATGCACTTTTTGAGACAAAGACGTTTCTTGTAAAAGAGGAAGTGAACCTGCTATCTCTCGTTCATATACAAATTTTTATATCATTTTTTTAAAATTACTTTTACCATAGGTCAAAAAACAGTTAAGAAGCCAAACTTTATATTCCATGGAAAATGCTGTACTGTTTCTAACATACACACTGTTTCTCACATCAATGGGTGCAATAAAGAAACTGAAACAATCAGTTTGGCCAACATTTTGTCCCAATTTTGTATCAACTTCAGTCAGTGCCGAATTAAGGACAAATGAGGCCCTGTGCTAGTTAAGTTAGGAGGCTCCTTACTTGGCCCCTCAAGGAGGTAGACCGGTAGGCCTACACAGGTGGCCAGGCATATATACTCAGGAAATTTAGGAGCAGTTAAAATAGTACATGTTACCGGATTAATCATTATTTTTACAATGAAAAATTCATCGTGTTTGTTTTTGGCGAAGATGAGACCTCTCTCCAACAAGGGCCCTGTGCTTAAGCACACGGAAGCACAATGGCAAATCTGGTACTGGCTCTAGTGGAACAATATCTTGTGGTTACAAAGGTCTATCAGTGTTTAGTACATTGTACTGATCTAAAGATAGATGCGGCTAAAATATGGGTTAGGGGGTTTGTATCTAATGTGTATGGTATGCAGCCAATTTAACTTCACCATTTATTTGATTGCACACTGTTTGATAGGAAATCAATTATTGCAGCGTAGGTCTGCACTTGTACGTGTTGATAAAACCATATAGTACATTAAATTCACACGAATTATTTGTATATTTTCATATACATTAACTTGATGTCATGGAATAGAGTGAATTTATTCAGTGCGTCAATGCATCATTGTGTGTAATGTCTATTTCCTAGCATTCTTGATTCCGTGGAAATTCAGAATCAAACTGTGGGTGGTCGTCTGTAGGCGACTACGTTAAAATACAAAATTTGGTCATATTTTCTTTCGAAATAACAAATCCATGACATTGTGTTGTGTCATAAGTCAGGAGATACAGCATGACTATTGGTATATCAGCACATTCAAGACTCTAGCATGGGCCCTTCCCTCAATTTCAGCTGCAAATGTATTGGCCAACATCCGTAAAACTTAATAGCTGACTGCTACATGTCTCCCCCACCCCGCCTCTCCAAAAAAGACCATAAGTCTGCTGACTCACTTAGAATCTTGGAAAAACGAAACATTTATACATTTAGACATGTCATGTAACCCTTTCGATTATTTGGGATTTAATTAGCGGTACTGTTAAGTTCCTTTTAAATTTTTGTTTCATACCTTAGAGAATTAAATTATTTGTTGAGTTTAGCTTCTTTCTTTTACTTTTTGTTATGACCACAGAGTTGTAACACTAGCTGCGGAAATGCTCGATAGGAAATAAATCAGGAATCGTTGGTCTCGAAATCTCGGCTAATAGTATGGTGTGTTTGATGTTTCATAAAACTATGCTACAACTTTTTGGACATTTTGTTTCACTTCAATCGTAATACCTTTGCATATTGATGAATTTTTATATCATGCTCATAGTGGTGTGTACTTTTTACTGATCTAGGTCATAATCTTCTACCCCCTCCCCATGACTGTCTTTTTATCACCCGCACTTTACCCTCAAGTTCCCCTGCAAGAGAAAAGTCAAGTGAAATAGAAAATAACATCCTTTCCAGTAGTCAACAACCCTGATATTATCATACTACTACGTACACGGTCCCAAAGTAGACCATGACCATATATAATTTGCATCAATACCTACCCTTGCCTCGATTCATTCTTTGGACATGAGTGTAGCCATAAATACACATACATGAAGACACACGCGAATATAATACTTTGCATCAATGCTCGCGTGGTAAACAAACCGGTACACCAAGTAGTGTTCCCACAAATTCTTCCTCAATTTATTCTTTAATATCACCTAACAGTTCCATTGACAAAACCTTGCGTCCTCCTAACTATAGTCTTTTTATGAGTTCGTAGTGAAGTATTGTAAGTCTTAAGAATTGTTTTAATGCTACCATAATATTTCCGTCGGTTGCTGATATTATGTATCCAGTTTCTGGTATCTCCCAATAAACTAACACAGTTGCAGTGCTCATTGTTTACTTTTCCAGTTCGAGACCCGCTCGCTGCAGCTTTGCAACCGTTCCACCCACATACAAAAGTAAAGTCCACCAACATACGATCGACGGTAAACGCACACGCTCTCACTAGCAAGCAAGAGCGGTTACGGTCCTTGTACCTTTTCTTGGGAACTTTTTGTCATCTTCATTTGGACAAATGTTTTAATCTACTGTAAACAGACATTGTATTGTTATGTAAATTTAATCTGCCTTGTCTGTTAGTTATTTTAAGTTTTACTTAATATTATGATGTGGTTTATGTAGAATTGTCTTTTTGTAGCTGACCTTGTCTAAGCTTAGTGACAGCTATGTAAACAACACTGTTTATATTTTAATGACTGAAAGATAAATATTAGGATTATTATCTTTGTTGGAGTCAAGGGCATTGTAGTTACTATGTTCTTTATTATAGTTTTAGTAACAGGCCTCCTAGTTTTAACTAAGACTTTATCTTGTAAACATTTGGAACCTTCTAGGATTAAAGTTTCCATTAAAAGTCTTTTTTTAGAAAAAAATATGTTAATTGTGACCTAGGTCAGGTAGAGGAGTATACAATCTTGTTTATCAAAAACAATTATTTACTCCTGCAATAATGTCTCAAGCAGAAATCAGTCTTATTGTTGTCTCCAGTTTTTCATTGGAGCTGAATTTTATTTATTCAAATTTTTTTCACTGGAAAAATAAAGCGATCGTCTAAAATAATATTCTTGGAAATAGAGACTTATATGTTAGAGAAATTCAAACAAGTATATATTCTTGGATATTATTGTGTTTCAGCAAAGGACTGCTGGTTATTGTTATTATAGGGTTTTAACGCCATTTTTCAGCACAAGATAGGCTATACATGGCGGCCAATATTAATGGTGGAGGAAGAACCCTGGAAAACCCCGGGAAGAACCACCAACCCACGAGAAGCTACTGGCAGGCTTTCTCACTTACCCACGTTAGCCGAGTCTGGACTCGAACTCACGCAGACAGAGGTGAGATGGCAGTGATTCGTAACGGTCAGCGCTTTAGACCACTCGGCCACTCGGGGCCCCCAAAAGGACTGTTGGCACATCGTTACTATCCAGACCATCACAAGCACATCAACGCTTCTAACGTTGAATTTATTATGAAATACCACTAACGTTTATTGAAAGTTCTACTCTTTAGGAATTGTGTTAGGAATTCTATGATTATTTGTGCCTTAATTCGCAATATCTAAGTTCTTTTCTTACATGTTCATTTTGTATCCTAGAAAAATTCATTATTTGTTGAATTTTGCAAACTTTGCTGGTTTCCGCCCCTCTATTCTGGTGCTTTGTTTAAACCATAGAGTCGTAATAGTATGAAGAAACAAATTCCAACAACAATCATGACAACGAACAGTGTAAACAACTACACGCATTTCGAAAACAGCAACGATTGTGTCGCAAAAGATAACATCGTGGATACAAAGGTGTCGCAGACGTTTCCATCAACGTTTGCCAATATGGGGTTTGGAGCATAAATGAAGGTATCTGTGTATCTATAAATCGATAACGCAAACGAATTCCATCTAGTTGCCGACACCTCCTTAGTCAATTATATCTCCGGAAACGAAGGGCTTATAACTTTGCAAACATCCACGCTGTCTTTGTCGGCGATATCTGTATGTTTGGATATCTTGGCCAAAAGGAAATCTCCTACACCTATGGAAAATCGGAGTGTACCTTTGGTCAAACGGTGCTGCCAAGTTTGACGTTGCCACGATACAAATGTTGTGCAAACTGTTCCTCGAACGAGCAATGGAACAATTGTTAACACCATTTGAGAAATCAAACCTCGAACCAACCGAAAAACCGACAGTACGTAGACACATCTTCACAGCAGCGGTTGGAAGAATTTGATTGTAACGTTATTCGAAGCCAAATTCGATATTTCCCAAATAATAATCGATGCGATACAAGCCAAAACTACCAGAGTTTCACCAACATTTGCACGGGAGTTGCTTAGGGTTTTATTGTATCCACTATACCCATGCTGATTTGAAAATGACTGGTCCAACATTGTGAAACGTTAGGTTTCGAATGTAAGGAGATGAATGCCATTGGAACAACAATAGATATCCCCAGTAGCGTTGGGAACTACACTTTCTTTCACATGTGGACATAGCTGCTGGACTACAGGATGCAATGCAAGGCCTTCAGGATAGTTTTGAGATTCAGAGCTGGAGTAGTGTGCGAAAGGTTTGGTGGACATCTAGACTAATATGTCAAAATTCCCGAATAAACAATTACGCACAATATTTCTGCATCCGGACGTCCAGGAAGTAAGATATGAAACTGCACAACGATAAGCCCCGCCACCCAGAAGTGGTCGGCGATGTTTTGTTAATGGTGTCCACCGATGTTTTTCTGGTCCAACCACAAAGTCAACAATACAACAATCTACAAACGCACTTGATAGGACATTGTTGTAGCAAATCAGCGAAACAAAACCATTTACGTTTGAATGGTATGCATAATACCTGCACACAAATTCAAAGGGTTTGGAGAAGCTTGTGTTTTACTAACCGCGGCAGACGACAAGAAATGGGACAGTCTTGGCAACTATGTCCTACTTTGGCTTTCTTGGTTGGCCAATCATCTGTGTGAATGTGCACTTGGAAGAAGATGAAGTCCATCTGTCGCAGATTCGATGATATAGAAAAGATCTAGATGCAAATACGATATTGACTTTGAACAATAGAAATATTTTTGGCTCAAATCTCACTCGCGACCACAATAGTTTTACTGATTAATTGATTAGACCGCCGAGCTTCAATTGGTTGCACACTATATGAGCTTCAAATCTGACGCCCACCGTCAGTATTAACTGACGTGTTAATTTACGAGGCATGCAAAATTATTTGAGACTCAGTAAGGTTTGAAACATCCTCCGAGTCTTCTTAGATATTGTTTTGTACTATAGGGGTTCATTTGCAAATTCACACCACTGAAATTAACACTTACGGAAACGCGTTTGTTGGCAGTAAGAAATATGTGCAACAACTTCGAACAGCACAGTGTATAATCTCAGTGAAATAACGTATACTGCACAACTTAAGCGAGACTGTTTCCCTTTGTGTGAGAATAATAGGTTTTTTTCCAACTTCGCGATGAATATTAATCCACCATAAATATACATAAAATATCTCGATCATTTACTCGGACAATATCACATTGATACTTCACGAAATAGAAGATTCATATGTTTGTGGTGATAAGCAACTAGATGTTGATCTTGTTAAAAACAATTGATAAATGAAACAACTCTGCTGGTGTGGTAGGCATATCTTATCTGCTGAATGCAGATTAGTCAAGGAACTACGATTATACATGGCAGAGTCCACCATGGACGTAAAAGATTTTACTCCCATCTGCGTGCATGGTTGGTTGTGTTTACTTCTCTCTGTTGAGGCAATACACGCGGTTGAAAGACAAATAAGCAAGATACATGTGAAAGACATGGTCGCTGCTGAAATGGTCGATTACGCATTAAAAGTGGAACAAGAACTCGAAGAAAGTGTCGAAAATTATCTGCCTGTAGAATTAGTATATTTTCCACAACCAAAATTTGACAAGAAGGTTCATTGTAAAAAAAAATGCTACAATGCAGTGACCAGATCAGCGTCATTTCAGCTGACGGTCAGACTTCTAGGAAAACTGCCTGGTATACGATGTCATGATATTATTGTGTCAGGGTACATATCGGTCCTTTGTACCTCTACGCGTCATATATCTAGTTTGAAGAACAATGGTTAGTAAAAACAATCAAATCTGAGTTTTCATCGATGTTTCACAAGCGTTGTTTCAGATATTCCATCAAAGAATATTTCTACTACATGTTTTACGAAACGTATATTTATCCTTTACGCCAATCTCACATTGAACCACTACATTTGCGGATCGCAGCCTCGTGTATCCAGTAATATTAATTTATGCATCGTCAATTACACTTTTGGTTTCCTTCCCAGAAAAGTCAATCATATTGATATGTTTCAATCATGTATCATGCTACATCATTTATATCTTCTGCAAAGATTCCCGTACATTCACTTAAAATCGCGCAAAACTCCGTCAAACACACTATATCAAATGTCGTCAGGAAAACCAAAACCGGATGTGCACAATTTACAGTTAAGAATCATGAGACACCCCGTAGCGGAGAATTATTGTGTCACCTCAAGTGCTGCTACTATCCATAGATTTCCGAGCTAATTTGTCACCACTGATGACGTAAAATATCCATTATAGTAAATCTCTCTTCTTCACCAACCCTATATCGTCCATTACCACAAGTTGGGAGTAAGGATTCATGCCTGGAATTGTGCAATTTAACATCTCATTGTGTTCATTGACTTAAGGGTAAAACCTGCTGATGGATGAAACAGTTCATTAGTTTTCCCGATTCTTTGTTAATATTTTTGTGGGTCTCAATTGTGAGCTGTCGGTAGAAATGAACGAAAAGCCATTACAAAACCTTATAATCCTGCTGTTACTAAATTTGTTTCATTTCGACTCAACATCAAAGCGAAATAGTGACAATTAATACAATTTAACATTGGCGAACATTTGATGTGATCACCATAGGAGGCACAAGATAGACAAAACGGTATGTAATGCATTAGACCCATTCTTGCATGAATGCCTTGCACTAACTCCTTCAAGGCACAATGTCAACGCGTCTATTTAGCAGTAGGTAGACATATTGAAAAATAGGCATGATAAATGTTACTTGTCTAGGCTTATATTAAGGTAACAAGAAAAGAGTGAAGACAGCATACTTTGCAAATTTAACAAATAATTCATTTCCATAGAAAACAAGGTAAAAATGAGAAAAAGGACTTAACGGTTTATGAATCAAATCCAAAATTATTCCAATAATTAAAAATAGATGTCCTATCAATGAAAAGTCTTAAATTAATCTTTGTTCGAGTCCCGATGATATCAAAGTGGAGGGCGATGACGTTTGTCGTGACCTGCACAGTTTTGCCGTGTCAACAGTTCCTTGTTAAATCACAATGAATAATATTCCATTTTAGAATTTCTGAATAAATTTCGATAAGTTTCCGTGTCAAGGAATTTCTGTATGAGCACTAGTATTTTCCAGAGAAAGAATTAATAATTCCATAAAATAAAAATTCAACTCAAACTGGTCACAACAAGATACATTTAAGAGTCTAAGCGTTTAAGCTTAACTGGTTAGTTCTTCTCGAAAAAACCGTTATACAATAAGTTAAGACGCAAAACAGATTGCCATATGAGGGTCATGTGGTCACCTTCTAGAACAAAGTAGAATTTTTACATGCTAATTATCACGTACTGTAGATATAGTCTTAATTCCACTGAATGAATCTTACTCTTAGAATGAATAATATGTAAATTTTGTTTATTAGAACTATCTGATTTCTGAATCAAGGTCAGAAGCTTGATACAATGTTTCAACTACTGGTTGTTTATTAGGTCAAACATAACTGAAATTAATTTCTAAAACCAATAGCAAATCAAGTAGACAAAGTTATTATTACCATAAGATATGATATTTGTTTTTAGAAATTAAAACTAACAAACAAATAATTAAATTAAATTAAATTACATAACATGTTTTGCGTTTCGAAAAAAAGTTTGTTTTGCTTGCATCTGTATACAACATTCAAGTAGTGATATTCCAGCAAATTCAATACTTGCTGTCAAAATACAGTATCTTCAAATGTCCATCTTTTTCCTTACCCATGATAAAGATGCACAGATAGGGATAATAGTTCGAAGTCTTCTCCATTCTCACCGTGTTCATGCATCGTTAAACATATCATCGTCCCACAAAGATGAGACATGTAATGCGTGTACTAAAACATGTGTAGAGCAATAGGTTATGCTTGTCATGTAACTGCGTTCGACTGATTTAATTGATTTACTTCTATTTGTTCTCCAATAACAGAGACCAGAACAGTTATGTACGATAACTACAACGATGTAATCTTAATACGATTTTGGGTATTTAATTTTAGTTTTGATACGATTATAAGAAATATTTTATCTTTTCTGTTACTTTTAAGCAAATACGGATTTTTGTATTAAACAATCAGGTCACACTGGGTTGCACTTAAATGTGCAACTTTCTTATTGTAATTTTTTATTCATACGTTATTATTATAAAAATTGATTTTAAACGATAATTTCATTAGATTTGCTTCTCACAATAACTTAATTTACGAGTTGTCATATCATCGAGTAGAATTTGAAACAAGACACACATAAAGCAGGTTTTAGCTATTACAACTCATTTACTTCAAGGAATGATTTCGCCATGATCTGCATGCCTTAAACCTTGAGCGTGAATATCTATAATATCATTTACAATACGCATATGCCCATTTTTACTTGCATAGAATGACGCATCGCTTATTGTTTGCAAGAGAGATATGCCTTTTTTACTTGCGTAGGATAATGCACTTCATTAATTGTTTGCAAGCCTCATACGCCATTTTTACTTGCATAATTCCTTGCTTTCAAGATGTATATGCTTTATTCACTTCTATAGAATGACACACTGATTGTGAAACATCCACGAGACTTAAAGACGTGCACTTCTTTCTTTATGTTAGTTAATTTAACACTGTTTAGTATGTGCTAACAAATTTTGTAATATGCTTTAAATAACAGTTCATATATTGGCATTAATGGTGTAATTTATTCCACAAGGCAATCTCCTGTCACTCTGCATCATAGTCACTATTATCTCACGATTCCCTAGTTGATTACGTCTCAAAGTTGGATAATGGGTATATTATTTTATGGTGTATTGACAGAATGCAGAAAATAGCACAGTATGATTGCATACGGTATCATGACACAATACAGAAAATAGCACTGTATGATTGTATACGGTATCATGACACAATACAGAAAATAGCGCTGTATGATTGTATACGGTATCATGACACAATACAGAAAATAGCGCTGTATGATTGTATACGGTATCATGACACAATACAGAAAATAGCACTGTATGATTGTATACGGTATCATGACACAATACAGAAATAGCGCTGTATGATTGTATACGGTATCATGACACTATACAGAAAATAGCACTGTACGATTGTATACGGCATCATGACACACTAGAGAAAACAATAATGTAATGAGATGAATGTTTGCATTCAGTACAGTAATAAATTACAACAAAATAATGTTAGGTAATTAATGCTAGCATATGGCACAATGACACACTACATAAACAACATTGTTAAGTAATTACTGATTGCATATGGCGCAATAACTGTACAGAAGATAAATTTTAGGTAATGAACAGTAACACATGGAACAGTGATAAACTTAAGAAAACAACACTGTTGGGTAATTAATGCTTGGCAATATGGTATAATGGTAATAACACACTACATAAAAAACTAATTTATTAATTACTGCCTGCATATGATACACTGAAGCACAACGGAAAACAACACTCTGTGTGTGTGTGTGTGTGTGTGTGAATTTCAACATAGTTTTATCAATTTTTCAATCATAATCATATCGCTACGATGTCTGCAGTGTGACAATTTATGATCATGTCTGCCAATGGTGGAACATGCCGTACACACGAGGCATCAGGCTCCGCCCAGTCACATTATCCTGACACCAGGCCGACCATTCCTAACACTGACCTCTTAATGTTGAGTGCCATGCGAGGCAACCATTTTTATAAGCCTTTGGTACGACACGGCTGGGTTCGAATCCGCCACCATCCGCACCCGAGGTGGATGCTCTAACCACTAGGCCACCGGAGCCGACACACACTGTTAGGTAATTAATACTTTACTATAATACAAAGACAATACAGAAAACAACACTATTATGTAATTAATGCTTGCATATTGTACAGTGATACACTGCTGGAAACAACACTATTCGATAATTAATACTTGCTTATGGCACAATGACACTGAAGGAAACGATTCTTATGTACTTAATCCTTGAACAACACTATTAGGGCATTAATACTTGCCTATGATAAAACGACAAGACAGAAGACAACACTGTTAGGTAATTAATACTTGAATATGGAACAGTGATGCTCTACAGAAAACAAAACTAAGGTAATGAATACTTGCATATGTAACAGTAATACAGAAAACAACAGTTAGGTAATTAATTCTTGCATATGGTACAGTGATAAACTACAGAAAACAACACTAAGGTAATGAATACTTGCGTATGTAACAGTAATACGGAAAACAACGCTGTTTGGTAATTAATTCTTGCATATGGAACAGTGATAAACTACAGAAAACAACACTAAGGTAATGAATACTTGCGTATGTAACAGTAATACGGAAAACAACGCTGTTTGGTAATTAATTCTTGCATATGGAACAGTGATAAACTACAGAAAACAACACTAAGGTAATGAATACTTGCATATGTAACAGTAATACAGAAAACAACAGTTACGTAATTAATACTTGCATATGGTACAGTTATACACTACAGAAAACAACAGTTAGGTAATTAATACTTGCATATGGAACAATGATAAACTACAGAAAACAACATTTAGGTAATTAATACTTGCATATGGTAAAGTGATACACTTCAGAAAACAACAGTTAGGTAATTAATACTTGTATATAGAACAGTGATACACTACAGAAAACAACAATTAGGTAATTAATACTTGTATATAGAACAGTGTTACACTACAGAAAACAACAGTTAGGTAATTAATACTTGCATATGGAACAGTGTTACACTACAGAAAACAATAGTTAGGTAATTAATACTTGCATATGGTACAGCGATACACTACAGAAAGCAACAGTTAGGTAATTAATACTTGCATATGGAACAGTGATACACTACAGAAAACAACAGTTAGGTAATTAATACTTGTATATAGAACAGTGATACACTACAGAAAACAATAGTTAGGTAATTAATACTTGCATATGGTACAGCGATACACTACAGAAAGCAACAGTTAGGTAATTAATACTTGCATATGGAACAGTGATACACTACAGAAAACAACAGTTAGGTAATTAATACTTGTATATAAAACAGTGATACACTACAGAAAACAATAGTTAGGTAATTAATACTTGCATATGGAACAGTTATACACTACAAAAAACAACAGTTACGTAATTAATACTTCCATATGGAACAGTGATACACTACAGAAAACAACAGCTAGGTAATTAATGCTTGCATATGGCACAAATTTATTTGCTTGTGTTTATGATGCGTACATCTTATTTGACAAAATTTTAACCATTGTATGTTTGAATGAAGTGTCTATTTAGAACGAATCGTACATATTAGTACTTGATGAATTATTATTATATTTGACTCTAGCAGTCTATAGTCTGATTGTCGGTACTAAGATATGTGAGTGCTTTAACTTCTCGGTGTAACACATATTTTACAAAATATTCTTTAATAATAATCTTGTTTTATCCACTGACATATATTGGTATAAAATGAGATTTAAGTAAAGCAACAAAAATGAAAACTGGTTGTGACAGGTACAGTTGTAACAGATTTATGTTAACAGTAGTAGCAGCAGCAGCAGTAATAGTAGTAGCAGCTGAATAAATAGATTACAACCAAATTATTTGTTTAAAAAAAGAGTATCTATCTTTGCCGACAATGATTGACCAAATAATGGATCGCATCTTCTAGAAACAAAAACTGCTTTACTATTAATGGATCACAGTTTTTAAAATTTAAAGCTGCACTGTTTTGTGTGTCACCACAACGCTGAAAATAAATTATTGGATTTGGAACAGTATATTCCAGGAATCAGGAAACGACGGCATTATCTCAGAAATATCTATATTGTCTGTATAGTTGACTAGTCTTCGTACAAAATGTATGCTTTTAATCACGACTGAACATTTATGTAACCTTAAACAGCATCACTCATCCAACTATATAATTATGTATAACAGGGCAAATTCCGTGCAATGTCTTGAGTAAATGAATGTTTGCCGAAGAGTAAATATGTTTTCTTTTTTGAAAGTCCTTTCTCGCTGTCATTAAGAGGGTGTTGCGGATATAAATTACTCTAACTCCTGTCAAATGAGCTGCCACTGGGAAAATTTATTTTAGACACACAATGAGATTTTGATGAAGGAGGTCGTTTAGCAGGCGTACGTAATACAATTTGTTTCAGCTCAAATCAACCGAATGGCAGTCTTTCTCGAGCACATTTTCTATCTTGGCAAGAACGTATTTGTAATTGAAACAAATCTTCGATAAAAGCATTCAAACATCCAAATGATGTATGCTAGTTCTGCGTCTGCCAGTTAATGCGTTAACCAATTAGAGATTTGTGAATATGTGATCTATGTGTCCTCAAACATTCTCCCCATGTGATAGCCTCATTTGCAATCTGTCTTTATAAGTTCGATATCCGGCTCGTTTGCCTGAAGGAGATTGGCTTGTTAACTTGCAGTAATGTGATTCAACTGGAAATAGAAATATAGATACTTTTACACTTCAGTTATCAGGCGATTATTTTCTAATTTTTAAGAATATATTAATCAAAACAATAAAGTCAATCAAATGTTTACAATGTTATTAAACATTCATTTTGACTTCTTTATAAACAAATGTTTACATAAGCCTTATCACGAACCGTTTGCTTTCTACGACAGGGTTAAAATAACACACACACACACACACACACACACACACACACACACACACACTTTAACATGATAACCGAGTTTGGGATTTCCGGATTAACAACAGACCATTGATGGGAATGCAATACAATATATTTAATGTTATATGAAAATATCAAATGAAGTATGATAGATACGTGCGTGCATGGGTCCCAATTTGGGACTAATTAACATAATTAGCACGATCTTACTAATTCAACAAATAAGATAACAAGGCAAATAAAGAAAGAACGATTCAGGGTATAACACAAAAAAGAAATATGATCTTTACAATAGTAAAATACAAACGATATTTTGTTCAAAGTGACAAAATTATAGTTTTACTCAATGGCAAAACCAATGATATTTCATTCAAAATAACGCATTGATAGTTTTACTCAATAGCAAAACACTGGGTATTACAATAAAAACCTACATTAGCCCACGGCTAAAATATAGTATATCTGGAGCAATGTATATACTCCTTTAACTCTTTGCTACCAGTTCCACTGGCCAAACAAGCAAAGATTATTTGTAGTCACCTGATCACTATTGATTCCTGGGTTAGATAATTAGCGCCCGCCGCTTTGGTCTGCAACGCCCGATTACCCTCAATCCGACTAGCAACTTTGGAATATTCGAAACACTCGAAAACATATGCACAGCACGGCTCAGCGTTGCAAGCGCAGAACACACACAGCTCTACAGCAGAGCCATACAGCACAGCACAGAACAGCACAGCACACTCTACAGCACAACATAACACAGCACCAACACAGCTCTACAGCTGGAGATATGTAGGTCTCAAAGTTTATTAGTGTGGTACCTTTCAGATTAACATCATAATGAGGTACCCCCTAGTTCCAAAAGTTAAATGGTTTTATGTATTTTGGTTGCTCCATTTTTATATGATGTATGAGTTAAGTTCATTTAAATTTGTTTTATTAAATTTTGATTTAGGGTTTATACACCGCCCTACTCCAGTGTTCAATATACTCCTCAACCCTGACTGGTTTTGGAGTTTTATTTAACATTAGTTTTCCTTGCCAGGAATCAGTATTGTCCAATGTGTGCTATATGTTTGTGCTATTTGTTTTGTATGTGATCTTGTTTTTATTGTAGGTCTGGCTATATATAGTTCAAATTCTTTGAGTTTTTATTAGTTAAGTGGTTCATATTCGACTCTAGAAATTCGGTTATATTTACCAAACTTCACGGTCTGTAGAACCAGTAAAAATTTAGTGTACGTGTATTACAGAAGGAAGAATAGAAGGAGGAAAGTTGTAAAGCTGCCACTGTATTATTTTGTATGTGTTGTTTTGCTGTTATGCTGATCAGTGACAAGGATCCCTAAGTATGTAAAATTATTGAATTAAGCATCTTCTCTTTTGACTTTCATTATTGAGTTTATATATGTTTTTAGTTCTATATAAATGTTATTGTCATTAATATTATTTGTGTACAGGAAATAATTATTTTCTATTGTCCCGTATTTGTTTATAATTTTGTCTCAATTGACAAAACGGTCCGTAATGTAAGGATTTGACTTTAACTTAATGCATTTATTCACAGTAAATGTAGCTCAATATCGTTTATATAATTCATGTATTCGGTTTTTCCCGTCTAAAGCATCCCGCACGTGCGACGCATGATCAACCGAACTCACTGTTTCGAAATATTGCAGAATATACATTATCACCCTCAGGTATCGTTGTACACGAAAACCGAAACCCGAGTATATTTACTTTTTTAAAAAAAAAATTTATACAATTCTGTGGCAATACCTCCCCCATTAAAAAAGTGGCAACACTTTTAGAAAAAATCACGGAATGTGAACAAATAAACAATTATTGAGACATTCGAGTCTGGACTCTGAACGAAAATGATCTGTTGATTACACCCTACTTAAAAAATCCGCACTCACATTTTCGAACCACGAATCGCCTCGAGCCGGAAAGTATACGGTTCCAAAGACAACGCCCAGCGCATTAATCTTGCGTTTGCAACCTTTGCTTTGTTCAGATATAAGAGCGGCTGATGGTCCGTCTGTAAGGTAAACTCCCTCCTGAAAAGGTATGTATGGAAGTTTCCTACCCCCCATACTAAGGCTAGGCACTCCTTCTCAATCAAAGAGTAATAATTTTGCTCCCTAAGAAGCAGTTTCTTACTTGCATAAGCAATGGGCAATTTCACCCCCTTCCTGTAGCAAAACAGCCCCAAATCCCGTATCGGATGCAACAGTCCTCAGCACAAACGTTAATTAACGTTCTGATAACTTTAAGATTGGTGTACTTATCAGTCTGTTTTTAAATCGTTCAACGCATATTCCTGGCAAACACCCCAGGGAACTTTATTCGGTTGCCCTTTCCTAGTTAAGTCTGTTAATTGCCGGTCTGCCTGCACACATGCATGCATGCATGCATGCATGCATGCACACACATACATACATACATACATACATACATACATACATACATACATACATACATACATACATACATACATACATACATACATACATACATACATACGCGATGATATGCAAAGTAATATTAGACGACCATGGGTCATTGGTCAATGAATAATTGGAATGACTTAGCTATCATCCTGGTCAATAAAATACAGTTCTTAAAAGAATTCCATCCTTTAACGCGGGACTTGGATGGGAGTATTTATCAGCAATTAACATTTAACACAGTACTAAGATTGGAGCATTTGTCGGTAATTAACATTCAACACAGTACTCGAATGGGTGTATTTAACGGTATTTAACATTTAGCACAGTACTCAGATAGGAGTATTTATTAGTAATTAACATTTAACACAGTACTCAGTTGTTGGTATTTATCGGTAATTAACATTTAACACAGTACTCAGATGTTGGTATTTTTCAGTAGTTAACATCTACCACAGTACTCCAATGGGAACATTTATCGGTAATTACCATTCAACACAGTACTCGTATTTATCGGTAATAAACTTTCTAACATAGCACTCATATGTGAATATTTATCGGTAAATAGCATTTAACACAGTACTCAGATGGGAGCATTTATCAGTCTACGCATTGCAGACAAATTGTTATCTCACAGTTTAGATGATGTGTCCCTTTAGCCCTAATGTTAAGAGACAAAATTTCTATACATGTTACATATGGGTACAGAAGTTTGCACAAAAAGCCTTAAAAGTCCCAAATATGGGTATATACAAATTCGCTTTTTTGCAAGTCCCAAATAAGGGTACAGACAAATTAGCATTGCAAGTTCCAAATATGGATGCAGACACGCTTGCCTTACAAGTCCCAAATATGGGTACAAAAGTTCGCAAAGTTTGATATTAATGATAGGCATTGATGGTAACATCAACAATAGGCTGTGTACCATTGATTTCTCATGAAGTGCCTTTATATTCTGTTGTGTCATTCGAGAGGCTGGGAAGTAATTTCGTAGTGTGTCCGTCCAGACATCCGTGACTTATTTTGTAATATCCTTCAGAGGCTCATGAGTAACAGGATAAGAGAATGTACCGTCACATAAACTAGTTAGGGAAGAATTTATTATAGTTTTAATGCCCCTCGATATATAAAAGTTACTTTCAATATTAGACAAGGTATGGTCAAAGACAGAAACAGATGGCAGTGATTCAGAACCAATAGAGTTCGCTTCCCACGAGACATCATACAGTTAATCCGCCTCATGGTTATCGTTCTGAGACGAAGATTGTTCTTGCGTGCAAACTAACTTCATTTATATAATTTTCCTTCTGGTTGATTGCTGTAATTCAGTGAAATCGATCAATATTGGAGATTAAATAAAGAGGAACATGAAAGGACATTTTGTCTGGAACCCATACAAACCTCCACCAGCACGTAGAAACATATTTCATAGTTAAGTAAAACATAGTAAGAGTTATCGAACAGATTGCTGACATTTCTTAAGCGACAACAACTCTCTAAAGCAGGTATATCAATCTTGCCAAATTTTCATAATGGCCTTCAAACTCCAGAAAATGAAATAATTTTAGATATTGGCAGATACAAAAGTACTTGACACACAACTTATTGCAAAGAAGACTGGTTATACCTATGAATGATATCAGATTGACTTATTATGTTTAGCTATCAGTGCAGACATTGAGATTATCGATATTTTTCCAATGTAATGATTAAAACATAAATCATTTAAGGCAATATTTCTTCGTTCTATTTTCGTATTAGTATGAAAGGGGTATCGGTGTTTTAAACGAGGGATCAGAAATCGATTCGAGCTCTAATAGGGGGAATTCACTTGGCACTCATAGCGTCTCCTATCTGACGTCAAACCGTTGTCTTTTCCAAATATATAGTTAGTAATCTACTCATATGTTAAAGGTCAATGCAAAGCACTTAATCAAAGCTAGTCATTGTTGATGCCGATAATGTTAAAAGATATTCGTAGCATACAGTAGTATTAATATGGGGCTTTTATTTTTGTTCCTGATGTAAATCAAAACTTATACATCGTATCACTTTACGATTGAATCACACGCAAGTGCATGACTTACGTTCGTGCGAGCGAGTTTGTGGTGAGCATCCACATGCGGGCACCCAAAAGTAAAGTTACTACACTAGGTGCTACAATTATGCCATTACACACTAGTAGATATTTGCACTGGTAAATATTTACTTAATTTCGCTTCCTGTAAAGTAATTGCCTGTGTTTGTTCGCTAACGTCTTGGGTCAGTAGTTTTCCACTTCTGCCTGTACGATTTCAACCTCAGTCATGCTAACAAATTTTATCCCCAGTAATCATTGATAACAACTTGGTCATTATATTAAGACGTGTGTTGCGTCAAGGAGTTCCGAATAATCGCATATTTGCTAATGCAGCCGTAAAGAGATTGGCTCCCTCTATCAATGTACTTCATTTTTCAAATAAAGGCATGATAGACAGGAAAGCAACTGTAGACTGAGACGAGACAACCAAGATATACATTATGCTACAATTATTATTCATTTTCCCTCTTGATTTCCAGTCAAACAATTTCATTTTCAATGTTTACAAATCTAGTTTTGTCAGTTTTAAGGAATATGTTTAAGCTAAACATTCCTTCTCGATCGCTGAGTAATTTCTTTGGTGCTTATTTAATTTCTTGAAGAAATTGTCATCAATGCCATTGCTGTCTTCTTGAATTAATACTGCTCCAACACCAACTTCACTTTAATCCACAGACAATTTAAAAGGCTGAATGAAATGTGGAGCTGTTAAAACCGGTGTACTTTTGAGCATTGATTTTAACCTATCGAAAGCTACCTGACATTCTTCGGTCCAGAGAAACTTATTTCTCTTGCTTAACAAATTTGTCAAAAGGTTCAGCAATATTGGAAAAATTTGAACAAAACTTTCGATAGTATCCGGACATATCCAAATCGCATTTATTGCTTGTTACTGACAGGCACAGAAAAATCAGAGATACACTTTACCTTTGCATCAATAGGTTTTACTTGACCATTTCCCACAATGTGTCTTAGGAAAGTTACAAAAGCACGGCAGAACTCAATTTTAGATAAATTAATTGTCAAATTATAATCAGTGGGTCTTTCAAAGAATTTCTGAATTGAGGTTTTTTCTTTCTAGGTGTCGTCGTAGATAATGACGTCATCAATATATAATTCACAATTATCTAGACCGGAAGTAATCATATTCGTCAAACGTTGAAACGTACTTGGAAAACCCTTCATCCCAAAACATCATTACTTTATACTGGTAGAGTCTATCTTGAGTCACAAACGCCGAATTATTTTTCGTTTCTTCCGTAAGTGGAATTTTAAAAAGTCAAATTTGGTGACGTTCTTGGCATTTCCAATCTTATCAATGCAATCATCGATCCTTGGTAACATAAACGAATCTGTTTTTGTTACGCTGTTCACCTTCCTATAATCATTGCACATACGGAAGGTTTTATCCTGTTTCGGAACAAGTATTCATGGTGAACTTTGATCACTTTTACTGGGCTCTATGAAATCGTTCTCCTGCAAATACTGAATTTCCTTTTTCAAGTATTTCTGTTTTAGAGATTCATCATGTATGGGTGATGTTTTATATGTTTTGAATCAACAATTTCAATGTCATGACAAATGTTGTTTGTCCTCGTAGGATATCCATAAACAAGTGCTCATATTTGAATAATAACTGTCTAAGTTCACTTCTTTCTTCTTGCTGCAAATGTAACATTTTCTGGCCTAGATCTTTCATAATTTCCGAATTTCGAAGATTTGTTGTTCCAAGTTCAACGGTGTCCAATTGAATTTGATCACATAAATCCTCAGTTTGTGGGACAGGTACCACTAAGTTAAGTGTTATCATTAACTTAGCTATCACTTTCAATATAAAAGTACTCCATTAATTTATTTAGACCTGAGTACTATAACTATAATTGAGCTTATTCATTCTTCTTTACTTTATAAGGGCCATAAAATCTAAACTGACGAACATTTTGATAGTTTCACTTTTGACTTGAATTGCGGAGTGCCACATTCAAAGGTATCCGATTGAATTTCTTCACATAAATGATTAGTTTGTGGGGCAGGTACCACTAAAATAATTGCATGCTTTACTGGGCTATCTCTTTCAATATACTGCTTTAACGTTTTAATGTGGCAATGTTTGTTTTTGTTTCCGCCAACTAGGAGTATTTATGATGTAATTTAAATCATTTACTTTCTTTTCAACCGTGTATCGACGGTAATTCTTGACCTAAGGAAGATTTTGCAGAATGGGCAGTAGAGCTAGAACTTTATCACCAGGCTGAAAACTCCTATCTTTTGATTTTTTGTATCATATCTCGATTACATTCTGGATTGAGTAGAGCGCAGATTTGCTCTTGCAACCTCACAAGCCTTGGACAATCTGTACTTAAAATCTGAAACATAGTCAAGAAGATTGAGCTTAGTAGCTTCATTTGAAAGAAGTTTCTCCTTAACCAATTTCAAGGTCCAAGCACAGTAGGTCTGAAAACTAGTTCAAAGTGACTGAATCCTAAAGATTATTGAACGGACTCTCTTACAGCAAATAAAAGTAAATGAATGCCTTCATCCCAATCTTTGCTGGTATCAAAGCAATAAGATTGAATCATGTTAAGTCTGATCAAATCTTTCTAAGGCCCCTTGGCTCATATGATGATAAACAGAGGATTTAAATTCTTCAATGACCATTTCGTTCATAGCTTGCAGGAAAATTCCAGACATGAAATTTGACCCTTGATCAGATTCTACAGATTTGAGAATGCCAAACTGAGTAAAACAATTCTTTATTAAAGCTTTTACTATAGTTTTGGTTTTAATATTTCTCCAAGGAATTGCCTCTGGGAATCTTGTTGACGCACACATAATGGTTAACAAATATTGATTGCCTGACTTGGTCTTAGTTAAGGGACAAACACAGTCTACCATGATTCTACTGGTTTGTCAAATGCAGGAATTGGTTGTATATGAACCTTAGGTATCCTCTGATTGGGTTTTCCTACCATTTGACAAGTATGACAAGCTCTACAAAATCTACAAGCATTACTATGGAATTTTGGCCAATAAAAGTGAGTCAAGATCTTGTTGTAAGTTTTAGTTATCCCTCAATGACCAGCCAGAGGAGTTTCATGGGCCAAACTAAGTATACCCTTTCTGTAATATTATGGAACTACAATCTGATAGTTCAATGACCCTTAGTCTCTTTTTTCTTTTAAGAATTCCAATTTTTGTGAAGTAACCGACAGGTACTTCAGTTGCTTCAGTTTTACTAACGGCCCTCTGAAACAAATAGGAGATCTCGTGATCTTTTTCCCGTTCAACGACAAGTTATTGTCGTTTATTGCCCTGATTAGTTAAAAGATAATGAGTATTTAAAAGAGGATTATTGTGATCAATATCACCCGATTTATCCAAATTAGAAGTGAAAGTGACCTCATCAAAAGCCTGACCAATACACGTGTAAGCTAAAGGAATTTCTTCGTTATCAAAAGCATTTATAAGAGCTTTCTTTGACATAGCTCTTGTAACTGCACAAGCTGGATATATCTCAGGGTATTCTGTTTCAATTGGATCAAGTTTCTGATTCAAAGAAGTCTTGTCAGTTACAAGTGGATTAACTACAGCCTTGTATCCAGCTAGGTAATTTCCTAGCAACAAATGATGCCTTCAACGTGTATGTTACACTATACCGATTGTCACAGGTCCTGAAACTAAGTCTGGTGAGAAATTTACAGAATGGAGGGGAACATGAAAAGATCACATTCTACTCCCTGAATGAGAACACTCTCATTCGAACAGGTTTTCTCAGAAGAAGTAAAAATAACAGACATTAAAAGGCTCTGGGAAGCTCCTGTATCCCTTAAAATTTTTAAAGGGATAGTATTGGCCGAATCACCCAAGAGTGATATAGAACCCTTCGACATGAATAGCTCATAATTCTCTAAAGTAAAATCAGACTGGGATTTATTAGACCCAACAAATGTATTGTTTTCAACACTTGACCTTGACCTCTTAGAAATAAGAGCATTTGGGAAGGTCTATCTTGATTATGATGCCTTCATTTAAATTTGATTCAATCAGAAATGACGTGACCTTTTTCTTGCAATAGGTACACGTAGGCAGAGACAAGGAATTTGAATCAAGTCTCTTAGAGGCTTGATTTTTAGAATTTGTGCCTGATTGAGTTTTACAGATAGTCATTTTAGGCTGAAATACCATAGCAACAGTAGACTGCTGAGTGAATGTTTTGCTTACATCAGGAACTTGATGAATTAAAGAAGTACTCACCGGCAGCAAGAGCAGCATTTTCCAAGGTTTCAATCTTAAGCTCTTCAAGGTGATTCTTAATGTCATTAGGAACACAATTTTTAATTCTTCAAGCAACACAAGTTGTTCAAGACTTTTATAACCATGTTCAACTTTCCTGGCTAAGCACCATCTCTTAAATAACTGTTATTTTTCTCTAGCAAATTCAACATAAGTCTTCCCCAGCTTCTTTTTTATAGTTTCTGAATTTTTTGCCCATTCGCTTCTATACACTCCTTAACCACATCATAATACGAACTCTGTTGTACTTACAAGGATGCATAGATATTTAGGACTTTGCCGAAAAGTACACATTGCAATAACCGAGTCCAATGCTCCCTTGGCCATTTCAAATTTTCAGTAACTATTCTCGAAATAGATACAATATTTGTACAATTGCATTTCTCTAAAAGGGAGAACTAGCCTGATATTTCTAGTAATGTCAAAACTTGAATCTGTATGTGAAGTGTAATCGTGTTTGCTACTTCCCAGCTCAAATTCATTTATTCGAAGTTGAATTTCCTTTCATCTTTCTCTCTTTGCATTAGTCTCTCTCTCTCTCCTTTTTCAAATTGTAATTGTTTATCTTTCTCTATCAACTCTCACTCACTCACTCACTCACTCACTCACTCACTTACTCACTCACTCACTCATATACATTACAGGACGAGATACCAATTTGCATTGTTTCGTGACAAGGGCTCGTACTCTGTTACAAAGAAAAGAGTGAAAGCCAACAAGCTTTGTATATTTTAACAAAATAATTTATTTCCCTAGACAAGAATGTAAAAACTAGTAAATAGGAATTACAGTTTATAAATATAATTCTATATTTGATCCTATAAATGAAAATACAAGTCCTATCACTCAATAGTCCTATTAGAATCCAGACGCGAGTCCCGACGACGTACAAATATGGAAGGCGATGACATTAGATGTAGTCCAATATACGAATAACAACTCCTCATTTGAGTCACATTGATTGTTTCCAAATAATTCCAGAATAGATTTCCTTGAATATCTTTCAGAATTTTTATTTAAAAGGTCAACTTGTTGAGTTTCCAAGGGAATAAATTATTAAATCCAAACATCAGACGAAGAACAAACATTCCTGGCAACAAATTAAAACATACAGCTTGTTCCTAGCAGATGCTGAATGACTCTCCAAGAAAAAATATACCAACAGAGTATTTAGAACCCTAATGCCTCGCGAGATTGGTCTTCTGGTATCTTGCTACAACAGTTTTGGTACTACCGCCAGAATAAACCAACTTAAAAACCAATCGTAAAAAGGTTGTTTATAAACAGTGATCACGCAAAGAAAGTATGTCCTCATACTGACCAATCATTTTAACTTCCATGTGCTACTGTTATCAGGGTAGGACGGACTAAATGATAATTCTCACATAATACATCTTCGTTGAATACACAAACTTTGTTATATATATATATATATATATATATATATATATATATATATATATATATATATATATATATATATATATATATATATATATATATATATATATATATATATATATATACATTACATTACTGTACTGTAATTCTTTATTTGATATAGATTACATATACAGTTACATGACTGTACTGTAATCCTTTATTTGATATATTTTACATATACAGTTACATTACTGTTCTGTAATTCTTTACTTGATATATTTTACATATACAGTTACATTACTGTTCTTTAATTCTTTACTTGATATATTTTACATATACAGTTACACTACTGTACTGTAATCCTTTATTTGATATATTTTACATATACAGTTACACTACTGTGCTGTAATCCTTTATTTGATATATTTTACATATACAGTTATATTACTGTTCTGTAATCCTTTATTTGATATATTTTACATATACAGTTACACTACTGTACTGTAATCCTTTATTTGATATATTTTACATATACAGTTACACTACTGTGCTGTAATCCTTTATTTGATATATTTTACATATACAGTTACATTACTGTACTGTAATCCTTTATTTGATATATTTTACATATACAGTTACATTACTGTAATCCTTTATTTGATATATTTTACATATACAGTTATATTACTGTTCTGTAATCCTTTAGTTGATATATTTTACATATACAGTTACACTACTGTACTGTAATTCTTTACTTGATATATTTTACATATACAGTTACATTACTGTACTGTAATTCTTTATTTGATATATTTTACATATACAGTTACATTACTGTAATCCTTTATTTGATATATTTTACATATACAGTTATATTACTGTTCTGTAATCCTTTATTTGATATATTTTACATATACAGTTACATTACTGTACTGTAATTCTTTATTTGATATATTTTACATATACAGTTATACTACTGTACTGTAATCCTTTATTTGATATATTTTACATATACAGTAACATTACTTTACTGTAATCCTTTATTTGATATATTTTACATATACAGTTATAGTACTGTTCTGTAATCCTTTATTTGATATATTTTACATATACAGTTACACTACTGTACTGTAATCCTTTATTTGATATATTTTACATATACAGTTACACTACTGTACTGTAATCCTTTATTTGATATATTTTTCATATACAGTTACACTACTGTGCTGTAATCCTTTATTTGATATATTTTACATATACAGTTATATTACTGTGCTGTAATCCTTTATTTGATATATTTTACATATACAGTTACATTACTGTACTGTAATCCTTTATTTGATATATTTTACATATACAGTTACATTACTGTAATCCTTTATTTGATATATTTTACATATACAGTTATATTACTGTTCTGTAATCCTTTATTTGATATATTTTACATATACAGTTACACTACTGTACTGTAATCCTTTATTTGATATATTTTACATTTACAGTTACACTACTGTGCTGTAATCCTTTATTTGATATATTTTACATATACATTTACATTACTGTACTGTAATCCTTTATTTGATATATTTTTCATATACAGTTACATTACTGTACTGTAATCCTTTATTTGATATATTTTACTTAATGCTCTTTCTATCCCTCTTCTCATATGCACCAAAGAGATTTCTACAGGATTTAGGACTTTCCCATTCCTATTTGATTCCACAGCTTCAATCTTTTTGTGGTAAGCAGGATCTTTCTCAAAAACAAAGACCTGTTTTGTTCCATCAACACTAATTTGGTTGCTGCGCAGTGCACCATATTTTGCTGTACAAAAACACTTGAATGCCTTGGTTGAATAGAAGAGATAAATGTACGTCATATCCTTTTTTGGAACGGGAAAACAACCGATTGTTTAATGAGATTTTGGAATAATTTTGTCATTTAAAAGCGGATTTTTAATTATAGGCAAACATTTTTATAGTATTCACACATAACCAATGCTTTTTATATTATGACAATAATAATGTCACACGTTTGGACAATATTGGTGGCCAGTGACCTTTAAACTCCTGGCTGGGAAAAACCCTTATTGAATTAGTTGGATATGGAAATTGAGTAAAGCATAATTGCATATAATTGAGTAAAGCATAATTGCATATAATTGAGTAAAGCATAATTGCATATAATTGAGTAAAGCATAATTGCATATAATTGAGTAAAACATAATTGCATATAATTGAGTAAAGCATAATTGCATATAATTGAGTAAAGCATAATTGCATATAATTTGTTCTGACTTCTAGAAACTGCTGTTTACTACTTATTGCCGCCGTATTGCAGATAATTACCTTCCGTGAAATATATCAGATAGGGTATTCGATATGCGAATAAAGCGTTAAGGAATAATTGTTTTGTTAATTCAAGTCTGGGGCATAATATAGAAAATGTTTGTCAATTTGGTAAATTATATCTTGTCGTTTTTCCCACCAAAGGAACAAGAGTTGTGAAGAGTTTGTCAGACCACTTAGAAAAATCTGCATTCCTCATAAATATTGAGTGCATCAGCACTTTTGTTTTGTGCTGTGACTTTCATGGCAGCTTCTAACAAAACTCTCTCTCTAATTCTAGTCTGCTTTTGAACATATATCCCAGACGACAGTTGCATATTCTAAAAGAGGATATATATATATATATATATATATATATATATATATATATATATATATATAAAGAATACAAATCATATGGCGAATAACAACCCTCTCAAGCGTACTGGATCCACCAAGGGATCACATTTGTCAGGGATTAATTAAAATAGATGCAATAAACTGACGACGAACAGTACGAAACTAGTAACCAACTAGCCTAAGCGCTTTCGACTCTTAATGAGTCTTTTTCAAAGGCAAATACAAAACATAGTTACGACAAACAAATAAACACAAAAACGTTGCGTTTGTAAACCTCTACATTTCTATCTTCACATGTGCTAAAACTATAAATACAACCAGCTTGTATAGACTAGTTGCGGAAACTGAAAACGTTGTATAATTCCCTAAAAGTCTACAAGCCAAAGCGACATCTATTTTTACTTTGTGTACATATGTAACGCAGATTATATCCCGGATATTTGGTTCTATACCGGTTATTCTTATAGTAAAAATTGAAGGATAAGAAGATTTAGAAAATGTTAAATTCTACTAGTGCATAGTTTTCATTTTCTAGTCTTCTTGGTTTAGACCGCTTGGTTTCAATGTTCTAAGGCGGCGTATCCAGTATGATTCCTTTTCCTTCCTGGTTTCGGAACTCCAGCTGTGGTTGTTGGCAATAGCGATAAGTATTATATCACTGAAAGTGTGGCCAGGGGAGGAGAAGTGTTCTGCGACCGGGCTTCTGTACAGCTTTTTTGTCATCCAATCAGATCTATGAAGGTTTATCCTTATGTGTAGCTTTTCAGTTTCTCCCACGTACTGAAGGCCACAGATCTTACATGTGATGAGATAAATCACATTCTCTGTTTTGCACGTTTTGTTTGGACCATGTATGTTTAGTTTTTCTTTAGTCACTGTGCTAGTGAATGTCTTGGTCTCTATCATATGTTGACAGGTTTTGCATCTTTTATCGCCACAGGGTCCAGATTGACTAGGTTGGTTTTGACTAGCGATTGTTGTTAGCTTGGCCCTGACTAGGATGTCCTTTAGGTTTTTTGGTCTCCGGTAAGCTACTACAGGTTTGTTCGGAAGTATTAGGTTTAGTATGTCTGACGATTGCACGGTTGGCCAGTGGTTTGCGATGATTTTACCTACTTTGGAATTGTCTGGGTGATAGGTCAGAATAAATGGTATCCTATCAACCTTTTCTTTCTGTCCATATCTGAGTAGGTCATCACGGTTTGTTTGTTTGGCCCTTTGGATTGCCTCCGCAATCAGGTCTTTGTCGTAGCCTCGGTAAATTAAATGTTTAGCCAGCTCTTCAGACCTTTCTAGGAATCTTTCATCGTCGGAGCAAATTCTGCGTATCCTCAGTGCCTGGCTATATGGAATGTTCTTAATGCAGTGTTTTGGATGACAGCTGGTTGGGAGAAGATACTGGTGTTTGTCGGTTGGTTTCGAGTAGATGTCTGTGTGTAATTTGGTTTCCACCAGTCTGGTTGTTGTGTCCAGGAAAACATGGTTTGAGTTGGAAATTTCTGCCGTGAATTTTATTGAAGGATGGAAGTTGTTTGCCTTTGAAATGAAGTCATCCAGACTTTCTCTTCCATACTGCCATTTCATTTCTATATCATCGATAAAGCGTACCCACTGGTATGGTGTACGCTCAACCGATGCTAAGAGCTTTCCCTCAAGTTTTCCCATGAAAATGTTAGCATACGAAGGGGCCATTTTAGTACCCATTGCAGTTCCATTGATTTGTAGGTAGTTTTCTTCATTAAATTCAAAGTTGTTG
Organism: Potamilus streckersoni; assembly: GCA_016746295.1. NCBI lineage: Eukaryota > Metazoa > Mollusca > Bivalvia > Unionida > Unionidae > Potamilus > Potamilus streckersoni. The sequence goes on from JAEAOA010000421.1 coordinate 944,545, forward strand.
AGTTTTAGGACAAGCTCCAGGAGTTGGATTAAGAAGTGTGTGGGTGGATTGTTTACAGTTCTTGTTTCCCATGCTTCGCTGCATGCCTGTAACCCTTCGTTGTGCGGTATGTTGGTGTACAAAGATGTGACGTCTAAGGAAGCAAGTAATGTATCTGGCAGTAATGGTTCACTAGCTTTGCTTTTTATGAGATAATCTGTCGTGTCTTGAAGATATGATGGTAATTTGTGGACATGTGGTCTCATAAAATGATCTAAATATTCTGATATCCTTTCTGTGGGGTGCCCGTTACCTGAGGTTATAGGTCTGCCAGGGTTTCCTTGTTTGTGGATTTTGGGTAGAAGATAAAATCTACCTGCTCTTGGGTTTTCTGGGCTTAAGTAGTTTTTGGTTTGCTGGTCTATGTGTCCGCTTTGGTACGCCTCGTCAATAACATTAGTGATGATTTTTGCATATTCCAGCGTTGGATCATGGTCCAGTTTTTGGTAGAACCTAGCGTCACTTAGTTGTCTACTTGCTTCACTAATGTAGTCTTCCCTATTCATAACGACAACAGCGGAACCCTTATCTGCAGGCTTAATTATTATGTCTGTTCTGCTTTTCAGTGAGTGCAGGGCATCTGTTTCTTCTTTTGTCAAATTAGAATATTTGTTAGTATGGTTGATATGTCTGGAAATATCGTTTTCAACCGAGTTGATAAAGGCTTCCAGATTCGGAATTGAACTTTTTGGTGGGGTCCAGTTACTTTTCTTTCTAAATGTGGGTTGGTCGCAGCTTATATTTTACTATGCACTAGTAGAATTTAACATTTTCTAAATCTTCTTATCCTTCAATTTTTACTATAAGAATAACCGGTATAGAACCAAATATCCGGGATATAATCTGCGTTACATATGTACACAAAGTAAAAATAGATGTCGCTTTGGCTTGTAGACTTTTACAACGTTTTCAGTTTCCGCAACTAGTCTATACAAGCTGGTTGTATTTATAGTTTTAGCACATGTGAAGAAAGAAATGTAGAGGTTTACAAACGCAACGTTTTTGTGTTTATTTGTTTGTCGTAACTATGTTTTGTATTTGCCTTTGAAAAAGACTCATTAAGAGTCGAAAGCGCTTAGGCTAGTTAGTTACTAGTTTCGTACTGTTCGTCGTCAGTTTATTGCATCTATATATATATATATATATATATATATATATATATATATATATATATATATATATATATATATATATATATATATAGATAGATAGATAGATAGATAGATAGATAGATATATATATATATATATACATATATATATAGATATATATATATATACTTATATATACATAGATATATAAATATAAAGAAATATAGACATATATATATATAAATAGATAGATATATATATAGAAATATATATATAGATATATATATATATAGATAGATATATATATATAGATATATATATATATATATACACACACACATTAAATGATATATAATGATTTCCACTCTGTTTGCATTTGAAGAGTCTTGGAATATTTAGCAATGAATATGTTTGTATTTCTTAAGTTTGTTTCCAATGTACATGATTGGCAAGAAATGAAGTAATTCATTCGGAACTTCATTTTTGTTTCAAAAGTGAGTTTTTCGTTTTATTGTAAACATGACTTCGATTTTTTTAAGCTTACCAGGTATTGATTTCGCAAATCTTGTAAAGTTTTTAAGTCGGCAACGAGAATATATTGGATACCTTGCCCACCTCTCGAAGTGTAAGAGAGAGAGAGAGAGAGAGAGAGAGAGAGAGAGAGAGAGAGAGAGAGAGAGAGAGAGAGAGAGAGAGAGAGAGAGGGGGAGGAGGGAGGTAGCTGTCCTTGGCAGAAAGTTTCGGTATGACTAAGTATATTAAATGCAATATAGCTGATATATACAACAAAAAAACCAATAACAACCCTAGAACAGAACCCCTTAGCACCCCAGCTGAAACAATCTGAATTATGAAATGTGCGGTTTTCACAGCAACAATTTGTGTTCCATCGGAAAGGTAACCCATCAACCAGAGCGGACTGTATTCTATACACTTTAAGTCCATTGATAAGACCCTCGAATGTACATTGCAAAATATTACACACGTATTCTCCGTGATCGATTGTTTCCCAAATACTACAGCATGGATTGTATGATATGTAAAATTATAAATCTTTTACCATTTGAATTTTTATACTTGTGTCCTCCAAAAATTGTCAAAAATACTACCAACATCAACGAAGGCACATAATAATTTAACAATGCGAGATTAAAACATATGATAGTCTGGCTAGATTCCGGATTGCTTTTCTTTAAGAATGTCATAAACATCTTAAAAAATCTGAATTCATTTTTCAAGTATAGATCTCAATAGTTTACTTGAACAGTTCAAACTCCTGGTGTTGAATAGTTAATAGGTAAAACTGAGTCTCCTTACTTTGACATAATTATTCATTCAAGTCATGAGAACGGAAATAGACTAGTGTCAAATATTATACCGAACAAAGGGACATACAAAGATATCAGCAGATCGTGACACAGAGTTTAATATTCATGAAATAGATTAGTGTCAAATACAGAAGAAAGGGACATACAAAGATATCAGCATATCGTGACACGGGGTTTAATATTCTTGAAACAGACTAGTGTCAAATATAATACAGAAGAAAGTTACATACAAAGATATCAGCGGATCGTGACACTGAGTTTAATATTAATGAAACAGACTAGTGTCAAATACAGAAGAAAGGGACACAAAGATATCAGCAGATCGTGACACGAAGTTTAATATTCATGAAATAGACTAGTATCAAATACAGAAGAAAGTGACATACAAAGATATCAGCAAATCGTGACACGGAGTTGAATATGCATGAAACAGACTAGTGTCAAATACAGAAGAAAGAGACATACAATAATATCAGCAGATCTTGACACTGAGTTGAAAATTCATGAAACAGACTAGTGTCAAATACAGAAGAAAGGGACATACAAAGATATCAGCATATCGTGACACGGAGTTTAATATTCTTGAAACAGACTAGTGTCAAATATTATACAGAAGAAAGTTACATACAAAGATATCAGCGGATCGTGACACTGAGTTTAATATTAATGAAACAGACTAGTGTCAAATACAGAAGAAAGGGACACACAAAGATATCCGCAGATCGTGACACGAAGTTTAATATTCATGAAATAGACCAGTATCAAATAAAGAAGAAAGTGACATATAAAGATATCAGCAGATCGTGCCATGGAGTTGAATATGCATGAAACAGACAAGTGTCAAATACAGAAGAAAGAGACATACAATAATATCAGCAGATCTTGACACGGAGTTGAAAATTCATGAAACAGACTAGTGTCGAATACAGAAGAAAGTGACATACAAAGATATCAACAGATCGTGGCACGGAATTTAATATTCATGAAATAGACTAGTGTCAAATACAAAAGAAAGGGACATAAAATAATATCAGCAAATCGTGACACGGAGTTGAATATTCATGAATTAGACTAGTGTCAAATACATAAGAAAGTGAAATACAAAGATACCAGCAGATCGTGGCACGGAGTTGAATATTCATGAAATAGACTAGTGTCAAATACAAAAGAAAGGGACACACAAAGATATCAGCAGATCGTGGCACGGAGTTTTAATATTCTTGAAATAGACTAGTGTCAAATACAAAAGAAAGGGACACACAAAGATATCAGCAGATCGTGGCACGGAGTTGAATATTCTAGAAATAGACTAGTGTCAAATACAAAAGAAAGGGACACACAAAGATATCAGCAGATCGTGACTCGGAGTTTAATATTCTAGAAATAGACTAGTGTCAAATACAAAAGAAAAGGACACGCAAAGATATCAGCAAATCGTGGCACGGAGTTTAATATTCTAGATAGAGACTAGTGTCAAATACAAAAGAAAGGGACACGCAAAGATATCAGCAAATCGTGGCACGGAGTTTTAATATTCTTGAAATAGACTAGTGTCAAATACAAAAGAAAGGGACACGCAAAGATATCAGCAGATCGTGACTCGGAGTTTAATATTCTAGAAATAGACTAGTGTCAAATACAAAAGAAAGGGACACACAAAGATATCAGCAGATCGTGACTCGGAGTTTAATATTCTAGAAATAGACTAGTGTCAAATACAAAAGAAAGGGACACACAAAGATATCAGCAGATCGTGGCACGGAGTTTAATATTCTAGAAATAGACTAGTGTCAAATACAAAAGAAAGGGACACGCAAAGATATCAACAGATCGTGGCACGGAGTTTAATATTCTAGATATAGACTAGTGTCAAATACAAAAGAAAGGGACACGCAAAGATAACAGCAGATCGTGGCACGGAGTTTAATATTCTAGAAATAGTCTAGTGTCAAATACAAAAGAAAGGGACACGCAAAGATATCAACAGATCGTGGCACGGAGTTTAATATTCTAGAAATAGACTAGTGTCAAATACAAAAGAAAGGGACACGCAAAGATATCAACAGATCGTGGCACGGAGTTTAATATTCTAGAAATAGACTAGTGTCAAATACAAAAGAAAGGGACACGCAAAGATATCAGCAGATCGTGTCACGGAGTTTAATATTCTAGAAATAGACTAGTGTCAAATACAAAAGAAAGGGACACGCAAAGATATCAGCAGATCGTGGAACGGAGTTTAATATTCTAGAAATAGACTAGTGTCAAATACAAAAGAAAGGGACACGCAAAGATATCAGCAGATCGTGGCACGGAGTTTAATATTCTAGAAATAGACTAGTGTCAAATACAAAAGAAAGGGACACGCAAAGATATCAGCAAATCGTGACACGGAATGGAATATTCATGTGACTTTTACTACAATTCATAATTACTAACCCAATGATTGACAATTTCGTCATTGTCATATTTTGTAATATTAGCACCATATTCAGAAGATACGGCAAATGCTTACATAAAGCATATCAGGTAATTATATACAGCATGTCATCATACCGTCAGGTAATTACATGCAAAATATCATCGTACCTGCAGTTACTTAAATACAGCATATCAACGTTCCGTGCACATAACCACGTGAAACATCATCGTAACCGCAGGTAATTACATGCAGCATATCATCGTATCGTCAGGTCATTACATGCAACATCATCGTACTTACAGTTAATTACATGCATTATATCATCGTATCTGCATCTAATTACATGCAACATATCATTCCTGTAGGTAATTACATGCAACATAGCAACGGTCTGTGCATGTAATTGCGGCATACATTCGTACCTGCAGGTAATTACATACAGCATATCAACGTACCGAGCATGATTTTTTTCGTGTTTTCTATTTTACTTTTTTTTCTTACTTATTTGCCCTTTAGATTTGTCTGATAATTATTTTAAACCAATGCATGAATATCAAAGGCATTCTTCTGTGCGAAAGAATGTTTCTGAATTGGCAGTGCTATGCTAGGATTGATATTTAGTAAACACACATAGAGTACGTTTTTTGGTAGTATTGGTAAATAGCATCTATATGAAGTGTAAGTTTTAGTACTAGTATTGGTAGATAGTATTTACATAAAGTGTTAGTTTTTGTACTAGCATTAGTAGATGGTTAAATAAAAGGTAAATGTGTGTTGTAGTATTGATAGAGAGTAGCTACATGAAAGGTAAATGTGTGTGGTAGTATTGATAGAGAGTAGCTACATGAAAGGTAAATGCGTTTGGTAGAATTGATAGAGAGTAGCTACATGAAAGGTAAATGTGTGTTGTAGTATTGATAGAGAGTAGCTACATGAAAGGTAAATGTGTGTTGTAGTATTGATAGAGAGTAGCTACATGAAAGGTAAATGCGTTTGGTAGTATTGATAGAGAGTAGCTACATGAAAGGTAAATGTGTTTGGTAGAATTGATAGAGAGTAGCTACATGAAAGGTAAATGTGTGTTGTAGTATTGATAGAGAGTAGCTACATGAAAGGTAAATGTGTGTTGTAGTATTGATAGAGAGTAGCTACATGAAAGGTAAATGTGTGTTGTAGTATTGATAGAGAGTAGCTACATGAAAGGTAAATGTGTGTGGTAGTATTGATAGAGAGTAGCTACATGAAAGGTAAATGTGTTTGGTAGTATTGATAGAGAGTAGCTACATGAAAGGTAAATGTGTTTGGTAGTATTGATAGAGAGTAGCTACATGAAAGGTAAATGTGTTTGGTAGTATTGATATAGAGTAGCTACATGAAAGGTAAATGTGTGTGGTAGTATTGATATAGAGTAGCTACATGAAAGGTAAATGTGTGTGGTAGAATTGATAGAGAGTAGCTACATGAAAGGTAAATGTGTGTGGTAGAATTGATATAGAGTAGCTACATGAAAGGTAAATGTGTGTGGTAGAATTGATAGAGAGTAGCTACATGAAAGGTAAATGTGTGTGGTAGAATTGATAGAGAGTAGCTACATGAAAGGTAAATGTGTGTGGTAGAATTGATAGAGAGTAGCTACATGAAAGGTAAATGTGTGTGGTAGTATTTATAGAGAGTAGCTACATGAAAGGTAAATGTGTGTGGTAGTACTGATAGAGAGTAGCTGCATGAAATATAAATTTGTGTGGTAGTATTGATAGAGAGTTAGCTGCATGGAAGATAAATGTGTTGTAGTATTGACGGAGAGTAGCTACATGAAAGGTCAATGTGTGTGTGTGGTAGTATTGATAGAGAGTAGCTAAGTGAGAGGTAAATTTTGTTGTGAAAGGAATGGAAAATATTAGTTAAATGAAAAGTAAACCTTTGTGGTAGTATTGGTCACATGAAGGCATGAAGAACAAGTCTTTGTGAGAAGTAACAGGACATAAATATTTCAATACCTGGTGTTGTATCTTTCTGCCGTCACTTCTATATCTCTTGAATTCAGCCAGTATATGCATTTGAATGAAGAGGAACTTACAGGATATTGTTCTGGGGTGGAAGGGGCGGCAAACATGAAGTTGTCAGCTATTACGATTTACGGATGTAGACAAAAATCTGTTTAGAGGTGAAATGGCGGGGGCAAATAACCAAACTCCCGTCGTCCCTATGAAGATATGTACATGGTTGCATACGATCATGCTTTTTGATTTGTTCTCCATATATCAAAGGCATTCTACCATCATAGTCCAGTTTTACTACCATCATAGTACAGTTATACTTCCATTACAGTACAGTTATACTACCATCATAATACATTGATACCACCATCACAGTACAGTTTTACTACCATCACAGTATAGGTATACTACCATCATAATGCAGCTTTACCAGTTATGGGACCATATTTTAAGTCAAATTACTTAAACAACGAATGAGTCACTAAAGTTAATACTTAGTGAATATGTTTTGTTGCTGGATTAATTCTAGAATTGTATTTCGAAAGAGACATAAAGATGGATTGCTTGCCACTCTAGTGTATTCATGCGCATAATAAAAGGTATGGCCAGGATATTCCAAATGAGGGTCAATTCCTTTTTCTCTGGACATATCAGCAAGAGCTAAGCAATGTTCATTTTAGTCGAGTGTCAAACTCACGCGGTATCTGTATTCCATGGTTCTAAATTAGATAATAAAAATTATCTAGTGGCCTCTTAAACATATTCATTTTCGCGTGATTGCAGTAGAGTTATGACTGGCGAAAATTAATCCGTTTGTTTCGCAGTCTGAAAGTTATAACTTAAAGAACTTTAATTGAAGACACTATATTAAGAATCAAATGGGCATAGATAGATAGATAGATAGATAGATAGATAGATAGATAGATAGATAGATAGATAGATAGATAGATATAGTCATTTAGTAAATGTTGGTACTAAAGAAAGTCAGAGCCAAAGATGAAGCGTCGAGTACTTTAAGGTAGGGATATAAAGCCTCCATAAAGTTATTTCAGTACATTTATATGACTTTATATTTTTAAAGTCACAGAAATGGTCATCCATTTCGCACGTTAATTATATTTATTTGAATCCGTTTATTATTGGGATTTTAATGTCACCCCAATGAATAATCTGAAATCTGTAAATTATATTTGATCTATAGTATTATTTAATACAAATTGTTGAGACTGTTGGTTACGATAATATATACATTGTGTTATATTGATTTATTTATTGATGTTTAAAACTAAAACAAATCATCTTTTTTCTCCTTTAGCTTTTTATGTTGTTTATATACTTAGATAAATAATTTCCTCACATATCAGTAGCTATTATTAGAAGCCAGTTTTTTTCTGCAGAGATTTCATCTGTTATCAGACGAATTTCGATATGCTACCAGCACAGCATAGCAATGCAACCAATTCAATGTCTCAAAAAGACTAACTTGAAATTAGTTGTTAGAAATTGATTGAAGAAACTAGAAACAAATGTGTATATCCATCCAGTTAGTACATATTTGTGTTAGTAATTCTTTCTTTTCACTTGCCGTAGACACCCTGTCTTTGTGTCTATAGATTAAAACAAATTAAGGAGTCCAGAAAAGTGCGTTGATCATTTTAGACCATGTTGTAAAAGAAAAAGAAAAATATGTACTTGCATTATTTAGATGAATCAGTTAATTTACAGAAAGAATTGAAATACGCCCGGTACGCATTTAATGCAGCTATTTATCCGTTCCAGTTCCTAACATATAGCGATAGTCAGCTCTTGCCGCTTCACACATGTACATGCTGGATCTTGTGTCACCTTTGGTGAGATGTCTTGACCCGACATCTGTCGACCTATTTATGGTTTCTGCGGTTGCGCTGGGATATCGTTGCTGTGATTGCTAACATATATGTTGATTGTGAGATATATTGACAGTTTTTAGGTATCAAGTCCGTGTCAAAGCAATCTATGTGCAACGCATTCCAAAATCTTCTATAGAAAATATGCCACAGCAAACATGTGAACAAAGCAATCACAAATTTTCAAATGGTAAGTATTGGTTATTGCATTCGTCTGGGAAAATATCAACGAGGTTTTTGTTCGGATGGATACTGCACGACCTAAAGCTTAATTATAAAAAACACACTACAAGAAAGAAACTTAATGTTCATGCTGCATTCCAAAATAAATGCGCAACCGTAGATTCATCAATACACAATAACACTATTAATGTCCACATAGCACTGCCCATTGACCTTTGAACCTAGGCGCGCGCTCGACATAAGTTTTTTTTTTTTAAATGGTCGTTTTGGTCCACTTAAACTGAATGTTAGAGTCATGAATGAAAGTGTATTGCAACAGCTTTTCCAGTTGGTCTGGAATTAATAGATTTGTTGCTTTTTGTCGATTCAACTCAATTCCGCTGATTATGGATTGGATTCATTAGCTGAGTCAATTGCACATAAAATAAACGTGTCTGTGATTTAAGCAGGGATGGGCGTTTTTTGATACAGCTGCGTGCTCATGACTTTCCTCTCATTGAATATTTGGAATCAAAATGTGGGGAAAATATGAACTCTTTCAATTGTAATTATCAATATGACAATGTGGAATATCACATTACTTTCATTTTGAGTGCAGTAAAGAGAATGTTATTGTAGTCGAAGTAATAGCACAATTTGAAATATGTAATCGTGTTTTGGATCCCATGATATAACTCGTGTAATTCTTATTTTCAGAACTAAGAAAGTATATTTGGAGGAAATTCAAGACACAAAGAATGTAAGTGTATTTTGCCATTCTTATTACCAGCTACGGAAGACACGTTTATGCTTAGTCATTTGCAAGTTTTTTATAGGGACCCCAGCTATGTTGTGAACTGTATGGCATATATCGCTAACCTAAATCAGAAACATTGTATCAAAGAAAGTTATCTTCCAAATCAGCAACTGGTGTGTATGTGTGTCTGTGTGTGTATGTATGTGGGTGAGTGCTACATTTTTAACGTAGCTTAAACCTTTTTTTCAGTCATATCACTACGATGTCTACAGTGTGACCGTTTATAGTCATGTCTACCAATGAGTCATATAACGCAGACATGTAGCATGATGTTCCACCCATTTACATTTTCATGACATTAGGCCGGCCAGTCCTAACAGTAACCTCGTAATAACGAGCATCAAGCGAGGCAGATGTCTTTGGTATGATTCGGACGGGATTCAATCCAACGTCCTCTAGCATTAAAATCATACACTGAAGTAAACTGTCTTCCCCAGGGACACGCCAAGGTATAACACATAGGCTAGTCTGATAATAAGATTCGAACATTAAATCTTTTGGAGCTCGGCACGCAACGATAACCTCCGAGCCACCAAGGCTCCTCGACAAGTATAGATTATTGACCGTGTCATCCTATAAAAACTTATTTGATTCGTTGTTGGGGACCGTTTCTGAAAATTAAACACTGGCTTTCAAGAAGTTACCTCTGAATTGTCTACCTATGAAGGTGTTAGTGCTTCTTCTGATTGGTTTGATGATGATGTTGTTGTTGATGATGATGATGTTGATGATGATGTTGTTGATGTTGATGTTGTTGATGATGATGATGATGATAATGATGATGATGATGATTAGTAGCAGTAGTTGTAGTAGTAATAATAGTTTTAGTTGTAGTAGTAGTTGTAGTATTTATTAGTATCATTATTATTATTATCATTTTTATTATTCCTTTTTTCAGTCTTATATAATAACAATAGCATTATTATTATTATTATTATTATTATTATTATTATTATTATTATTATTATTATTATTGTTTTTGTTATTATTATTATTACTACTACTACTACAACTACTACTACTACTACTACCACTGCTAATTTCACTACTGCTACTACCATCAATACTAAAGATCGCTAGGGTTTTGTTACTCATGAGTAAACTGGAATCACTGTTAGAATAAAACTACCGTATAAATATAAAGGCATGCCTGTCAGAAATTTGCACGTCATTGCTTTCTATGCGCTACAGAAATGTGTAACCTATAGTTTACGTAACTACAACAACAATATTTAAATTTGATTGAGCATATGCATTTCACGTTCCTCAAACTATTAATCATTATCTCCACTTCATGATTTCCAATTAGTGCCCGGGCCACTAGACGGTCCCAAGTGAACCATGCTTTAATTAAACATTTATCAGAGAGGAATGAATAACCACGACAGACGGTCACATTTAGATTTCATTAACAAATTTAGATAGTATATGCAACAAACTAATAACAAATTAGAAGTAAACGCTCATTATATCTCGCTGTGCCACAAACAGATAAGCATATTTTTATATGAAACTTGATGGTAATGGACCAGTTTGACTTGCATTCATATTATTTTGATATAAAAGAATTTAGGGTAATGGACCGCTTGGACTCGTATTCTTATTATTTTGGTATAAAAATTCAGGGCAATGGACCTGTTTGACTTGTATTCATATTATCTAACCAAAGTTTGTTTGAAGCCTGACATATAGAGGAACCTTGCCATTACCTTTCTACCACGCCGTATATCGCAAATATGTTTATATTGTAAGACCCTTTAGGGTCCTTAAAGGTGCTACACATATTTGTACATAGGAGCAGAGAGTGGTGTGTAAGGAAACGTTACAAGTTTGGGGTTGGGGCGATGGAGTAGGGGTTATAACATCAACATAAAATTGAGAACAATTTGACCAGTTTTAATGAATTGTTAAATAAATAGATAGATAGATAGATAGATAGATAGATAGATAGATAGATAGATAGATAGATAGATAGATAGATAGATAGATAGATAGATAGATAGATAGATAGATAGATAGATAGATAGATAGATAGATAGATAGATAGATAGATAAATAAATAAATAAATAAATATTGTGTGCAACCAGATTCTGTAATTCTAACGTAACAAACTGGATGTGAGGAGGCTGTGAGTTGTTATGGGAGACAAATGTTACAATATATTTTTGTTTGAATAAATCTATTATTCTTGTTTATTTGATATTGTGATGTGCTTTTTTTAACTTAAAAAAAAATGTACTAACTCGACAATTTACTTTTCTCTGTCACTTTGAAGTAAGCGCCGATTGTATTCGTCATTTGTCTGACCAACAATTACAGCGATCCCCTATTTATAACCTTCCCCTATTTATAACCTTTACTACGGTATTGCAACGATGTTATTACTAAAACACGTTAGACAATTTAACCAATCACTGGATGCACAGCAACCCATGTAACCAATCAGTATTTTGAATGGTGTACCAATATTGCATTGTAAGCAATACACAATTTTGCATGTTATGCAATGTCAACATTGCAAATACATAAGTTACATAACAATAAGTATTTGAATATTGTAGGGCTTATCTATGAAACGAATAAGAACATTGTATGACCTTAAGTTTATATGAAATTAAACTTTATGATGATAACAAAAGTCTTGAATAATAGAATCGATTCATGTAGACGGGGGTTCTGCACTTCATGCACACATGAAAACAAGAATATAATACTTTTTACTACGGTATTGCAACGATGTTATTACTAAAACATGCAAATTACTGTCTCATCGTAGGCCTCTTATCATTAGAGAGAATAATTGCAAATACGAAAGTATAGGAGCTCCAATTACGAACTGTTATGTTAATCCAAAATGGAGGACAATGGAATACAAGGATATACATGGACTTTTCTTGTCAGGATTGTGTAGGTTATTACATAAATTGCAAATATTAATAGGATAAGAGCATAATATGTGTAGCAGTTAAGCTAAACAGTACACTCTGGAGACTTTATGGCAAACGTTTAAAAAAGTTTTACCGAAAGAATATCTACCTCGAAAATAGGTTACACATGCAAAGATCGGTTGCCTAGATTGCTAGTTTGAGTCCAATATACATTAAAGATAGATATAATTGCTATCCTTTGTAAGTGAACAGTATACTTCATATTCGTATTCCATATTTATTATATAAAAAAACTTAATAGAAGCAAAGACTGAAAATAGTATCCTAGTCATTGTGACTCTAACCATGGTCATTGCAATATGCACTAAGCTGACGTTTGAACTCGTGTAGAACCACACACACACGCACACACACACACATTTTTAATATTAAAAATTAAGGTACAAAAGGTCAACCATATGGAAATAAAATATATATAAACAATGTCTTCTTCGTTAGACAGTCATATCAGTATTTTTATGGTATATCAATGCATGTAAAAATGTATGTATTGGAACGTAGCATTTTAATTTCGGTATTGAAATAATATATAATTAGATGTTATATCATTGTATTGAAAAGATCTATTTGTATCGATATGATGTAACAGTTTTATTGGAATGATATAATATATTTGTACTGATATGATATATTTATACTGATATTATATAATGTTTCGCTGAGACGAAATATGCGTAAATATCTTTATAAGAACTATATGCTCGGTCTTTAAAATCCTCAAAATAAACATATGACAGGTATTTTTTTATTGCATTAAATTCTATGTGAGCAAGTCAGAATATTCACATTGACATTTCAGTTCTAAAAATAATATTCTAGCATTACTTTTCCAACCGTTTATGGTTCAATATATTCCCGTTGTAATGGAGAAAACTTTTGTTCTCGATCTCAGTAGGAAATCTTTAGTTGGACACTTATACGATTAATTAGATTTATGGAGACCTGCGGGTGTTCAAAATGCCATAATGCAAGGATTGGTACAGGCTCTGTCATGCGTTAGCGGTATTTAATCAAAGGCTACGTTTGTTTAAACTGAACTGGATAGTGGTCAATTTTTATCTGCATGGAAAACTATTATTTCTGAAGGTTACCAAGAATCAGTTGGGTAACTGGTGTTGTCATATATGTATGTATGTATGTATGTATGTATGTATGTATGTATGTATGTATGTATGTATGTATGTATGTATGTATGTATGTATGTATGTATGTATGTATGTATGTATGCATGCATGCATGCATGCATGCATGCATGCATGCATGCATGCATGCATGTATGTATGTATGTATGTATGTATGTATGTATGTATGTATGTATGTGCTCTATAATTATATTTGACCTAATGAGGGGTGAGAGTACTGATTTATTCCCAATATAATGTTACGGAAGATTTAGGTGACTCTTTGGGGGGGGGTTGGAAGGTGAGACGGCTTCACCAGTCAGATTAACCAGAAGTGACAGGATGTCTCGCGTATTACAAATCCAAAGTGACTACACGAAGTTGGAAGGGCCGAAAGAGGTAAGATACATGAGAATTTGGAAAAGGAACGAAACATTGGAGAAGACCCTCACTTACTGGCACAAGGATGTCAAGAAGACCAGTTCTTGTGGAATTGGATACATTATGTTATGAATCGATGCAAGGTAGTGTTATTCGATCTCCCACTCGATTGAGTGATGTTATAATTATATTGTTTAACAGATTGGCTATATCTACAATCTATTTGCATTTTGAAATTCCTTTGATAAATGGATTCAAAAAGAAAGAAGTGCATCTTTCAAATTGCAACGTTTATCACACTTGTTTGTTAATTTTATTATGAATTGTGATTAAATTTTATAGTTTTTTTCAGCGGGGACTCGTGTTTTTCTGCTCTATATATCTGCTCAGATCTTATTTATTTCACCCATAAGTTTCATACTTTATATTAACATTTACTCGTTCCGGGAATACGATAGCCAAATCCAGGTAAGCCACCACAACAAAGTTAAGAACGGGTTTACGACACCCTTGTTACATGTATCAGCTTGTTAGTTTGTGACTTTATAGATTTCAGTATTTGTGCTCGAGAGGTAATTATTTTAAGATGTTGCGCTTCTATGCTACAATTAAATTAAGGGATGATGCTGTTACATCCGAGCTTTTTGATTAGGTAACAATGAATTCCGTTGATACTAGTTAGCACCCCGAGCAGTTCTTTTCTTATTAAGGTACCATAATGCTGTAAGACATCTTTCTCTCATTGTCATGATTGAGGAGATAAGAACAATCTTGCTGAAGGGGGTCGAGCAAATTAACCGTTCATGAAATACCTGCAGTGATTTTATTGACGAGTGGATTGAGCTATACACGAAGGTACGACCACGAACTAATACAATCCCAAACTGGCGCTAGATTTTCGTTTGTCCCGAACAGGCGTTAGGTTAATGTTTAGATATCTAATGCATTTCCACCTCGACCCTATCACTTTAACACCCGATCGTTTTCCTAAACACCTTAACATCCTGTCTCTTTCCTAAACACCTTAACATCCTATCTCTTTCCTAAACACCACATTACTCGATCAAGGATATAATTTTGAGGACAATTGTTAAACACACAAAAGATTAGATCTCCCAATAAATATTTATGACAGTACAGAATAATGAGAACAAGTTTCAAAGAAAGAGAAAATAAAGGAAACGAAAAGAGAGATATTATACATGTACCAATTAAAAGTTATTTATCTGGGGAAAATGAAGCAACTTACACCTGTACCAATTAGAGTCATACACCTGGGAAAAATGAAGCAACTTCTGCCGAAATAAGAGTAAAATAAAAAGGAATCTAATGTTTAGGATGAAAGCTCTGTTGCCGTAGGTTTGCAGTTAGTAACTAGTTGGTGTTAAAACCTTTTGTGCAAATATGTGAAGGTTTGCATTTGTTACCAAAATATAGTTTGGTTTATTTATTAAAACAAATGCTACTTAAAAATAAGGCTAAATACAATCTGATTTTATTTTTCATATTTTTGAAATCTCATTCTATAAAACACAACGTATTAGAAAGTCTACGTAATAAATGCCGACAATATTGAAGTATAAAAAGTGATTTTGTATTTGTTTGCTTTCTCGTTTTAGGATTTTGGTGATGGGCAGGCAGGGTTGGACCGCTTTTCACGGAAATGGAAACATTCTTTACAGTGTTCTGATGTTGTTTTCAATTGAAAGAATCCACATGGTAACTACACCATATAAACATTCATAATAGATTTGATTACTGCATTTTTGCTCCCGTTTCAGTAAGATATTGTCAGCTTTGACGTTCCATTCCGTTTGAAACATCGTGTCTCGTATTCTGTTGGCGGGCGAGGTTGTTGATGAAGCTTGAACTGGTTGAGACGCCCAGAAACATTTTAGTCCGATGATAAATTCGTTTTGTCATAAATGTTAATAAAAACAAAACGACACAACGGTGACACTTCATCAATTAAATTTTTCCAAACATTGCTTGAATTTCAGAAAAAGAACACGTGCGCGGGAAGAAGATTTACGGTATAATGATCCTGCAGGAAAGAACTGAATTGTATAAATGGAGAATTTCCAACACAATGATGATGGTAATTTTGTTTCGGTGTCCCTCTATTTATTTGCAACCAATAAAAACATCATGCATATATTCACTTGAAATATTCCGAATAGTATAACGAGACATATAAAAGTATAAGAAATTGTCCTCAGGTGATTTGCATAGGTTTATTAAGGTTAACTTGGTCCCCAGTCAGAATGATTTCAGAGATGGGAGAAAAGGAAAAGATACATTGCGCACTCGTGTATAATACCATACTCCAAAGTCAACAAACACAGGGATGTAAGGTTTAGTTGATGCTGATGGTGTTATACGACAGGGCAACACAAGTGGGTTATTTAATGCTTAGGCACTTAGAGTAAAATCCCTTTCCCAAGAACACTGCACTAAAGCCAGCCATAACTGATACTGATGGTAAGGTTTCAGCCTTCAACCTATTGGTTGCCAGTCCAGCACGCTAACCACTCACGGACATTGCGTAAGGAATATAAGGCTACAGGGCAGGAGAAAATTAGCAGCCACATGGATGTATGGTTACAGGGCAGGAGAAACTTAGCAGCCACATGGATGTAAGGTTACAGGGCAGGCGAAACTTAGCCACATGGATGTAAGGCTACAGGGCAGGAGAAACTTAACAGCCACATGGATTTAAGGCTACAGGGCAGGAGAAACTTAGCAGCGACATGGATGTAAGGTTACAGGGCAGGCGAAACTTAGCAGCCACATGGATTTAAGGCTACAGGGCAGGCGAAACTTAGAAGTCACATAGATTTAAGGCTACAGGGCAGGCGAAACTTAGCAGCCACATGGATGTAAGGTTACAGGGCAGGCGAAACTTAGCAGCCACGTGGATGTAAGGCTACAGGGCAGGCGAAATTTAGCAGCCACATGGATTTAAGGCTACAGGGCAGGAGAAACTTAGCCACATGGATGTAAGGCTACAGGGCAGGAGAAACTTAGCAGCCACATGGATTTTAGGCTACAGGGCAGGAGAAACATAACAGCCACATGGATTTAAGGCTACAGGGCAGGCGAAACTTAGCAGCCACATGGATGTAAGGCTACAGTGCAGACGAAACTTAACAACCACATAGTTACAATAGTTAATCTTCGTACATTTTTAAAGCTTGTTTTCCTTGTTTATTTTATTTTGAAGGTAATAAGTATAGCACAAGAAAATTGTAATCAAAATTATCTTCTCAAAACAAACATGATTGTGTTTTAAGCATGTCGTATAAATTTAATTTTGTTCTGTAATAAATAGTTAGATCGATATTTATCCTGGCTCACTTTTTTCGGCTAATATTTGTATTATGCACATTATTTACAGCCCTATCTACCACATGTTAAATATAAATTTTGTTTGAGGAAAGATCCATAAGTTGATTGTGCCGATAACTCGAGCATATATTGTAAGAAGAACACAATCTTACTAGCTACAACTATTTCATTAAATCTACACACACACACACACACAAAATCAGCTCACATAAAGCTGTTTTTAATGTTCTGTACCAACTGCTCCTTCTTTTGTATCTTTCTATAAACGTTAACGAATGGTTGTCAGATTTTTCAGCCATTTCAATTATTGCGAAGAATGAGAAACATTAGCTCAAATTTCTTACCTTTCTCGGCAAATTTCAGCTCCTTCAGATATTGATTTTTGGCGATAGAGTACTTTCAGCTTAGAAGGCAATATCATGAATGTCCAATAGATAAAAACTAGAAGATACAATCTGACAGCAGATATTATCGTATCAATCAGATAATATCCCAAAGATACCATTGAACTGATTGTATCCATCTTATCATATCCCAAAGATACCATTGAACAGATTTTATCCATCAGATCATATCATGAAGATACCATTGAACATATCGTATCCATCTTATCATATCCCAAAGATACCATTGAACAGATCGTATCCATCAGATCATATCCCAAAGATACTATTTAAAAGATCGTATCATTCAGATCATATACCAAAGATACCATTTAACAGATCGTATTATTCAGATTATATCCCAAAGATACCATTGAACAGATCGTATCCATCAGATCATATCTCAAAGATACCATTTAACAGATCGTATCATTCAGATCATATCACAAAGATATCAATTAATAGATCATATCAAACAGATACCATCCGACAGATCATATCCAACATATCATATCCTAAAGATACCATTTAACAGAAAATATCCAAAAGATCTTCTGTCTCTGTAAGCTCGTATTCTTTCTTTACATTTGTTAATTTCAAATTTGTAAGATTCATATAAGGAGAGAATTACATAGGATTTTCTTTTCTTTTTCTTTTTTTTTCCTCTAAATTTTGTCTTTTATTTCTTCCATGTCTTCTTTTTCTTCGTTTCTTTTCCAATATCTTCGACATAAGTATGTGTGTTTAAGTGACATGCATAGACTTCTAATTTGATATTCAGTATATTAAATAGGTGCATCTCTCTGGTCAAGTCGTCAAATGTGGTGTCCTGTATATTAAATATGTGTGTCTCTCTGGTCAAGTCGTCTAATTTGGTGTTATGTGTATTAAATATGTGTATATCTTGTATATCTCTGGTCAAGTCCTCTAATTTTGTGTCCTGTATGGTAAATATGTGCATCTTTCTGGCCGGTCCTCTAATTTGGTGTCTTGTGTGTTAAATATGTGTATATCTTTGGTCAAGTCTTCTAAATTTTTTGTGCCCTGTATGTTAATTATATGTATCTCTCTGTTCAAGGCCTCTAATTTGGTGTCCTGTATATTAAATATGTGTGTCTCTCTGGTCAAGTCCTCTAATTTGGTGCCCTGTATATTAAATATGTGTATCTCTGAGATAAGGTCCCGTAATTTAATGTCCTGTATGTTAAATGTGTGTCAGTAGCCTGGATTGTGGCGATGCGTTAAGAATCTTTTGACGTATAACTATAATATAATCATAAACTGTTCTTGTCCCAATTCACTATAATATAATCATAAACTGTTCTTGTCCCAATTCACTATAATTTAATACTAATGTTTCTGTCCAAGAATATTATTGATGACCACTTTGTATTTAATTGAATAATAATTTGAATATGTAATTCAACCCAAATGAAATATAGAACACAACAGTAAGCTTTATTTTTCTAAAGATATTAAGATAAGAATAAGTATTTTTTTCAACAATAAATAAGATTATAAAAGCCTCTACTTAACCCTAGGTCACAATTAGCATTTTCTGAAAATGCTCTGTCACTAAATGAAGTTTTTCATTATAGAAACCTTTGAAGTCAGAACCAAGACAATATCGTTTAACTCAAATTCTGGCAAACTTGTTTACATTAATAATGATCTGAACATCAAATCCTAATCATAAAGGAATACCCAGGTATGTATCATGTTGTTTAGAAAATAAATGTCACTAGTCAGGTAGACCATAACTTGATTTTTGGACAAGGTCAAGCACTAAATACAAATGTATATAACCATAAGAAAAACCAACAAATAACACAAACAAACAATTCGTTTCAAAGTAACCTGAAAACCAGGTGACTTTGGTTATTTATTTTATAACACACCTGTTTATGTTTCCACGCATGACCTTTGATTTAATTTCTACATAAATATTTTTGATAAATCAGGATGAACAAAAGCTATTGATGAAGCCAAACTAAATTTGATTTTAGGATTAACACTAGTCTAGGAATAAAATAGATAAACAAAAACCTGAAATTTAAGTATTATCTTACAGTTAAATGATTCTGTATAAAGCTGACAGCTTCCGCTTAGAGCATTGACTCGTTCAGAGTTGACAGTACCCTGTGGAGTCATAATCTATAAGAACTCATGTTAATTTTCATGTTATGTCGGTGCACAGACATTGAATGGATAGTAAAACTATGTGTTCGGCTAAAGTTTCCCAATTGTACACAAATTCCATGGCCATATAAATGACGTGCTCAAGCTGTCCAGACAAGTTAGTTGATTCGAGTCTGGCGACATTGGCAATCATTATTCATATTTAAAGACATCGATTGTTTTTGGTTTCTTAACATCAGACACAGTCTGATGGAACCAATAATGAAATTTTATTTAGAAACATTTAAGTTCAAGACTCAGAATACCTCCATGTAAATATTTCTATTTGTACTTATTATCGCTTTACAGATTTTCTTTCCAAAGGTTTCAAAGTCGTGCAACGTTATATTTTTTGGGGGCTATCAATTTTTCCTAGAAATCATGGATTTTAGCATCAAACTGCCTTTAAACATTAGACACAATGCAGCAATAACTTTTCTCTTTATTTACGCATACATAGTGAGTCGTACCTAATAGACCAAAGTGGCTATCATCTCTATTTAATCATACGTAGTGAGTCGTACCGAATAGAGCATAGTGCTGCCATCTTCGTTTAATCATACGTAGTGAGATGTACCGAGAAGAGCATAGTGGCATCGTCCCGATTATACCTAAGTGGCTTGTATCTCTGTTTAATCATACTTAGTGAGATGTACCGAGATGAGCATAGTGGCATCGTCCCGACTATACCTAAGTGGCTTGTATCTCTATTTAATCATACGTAGTGAGTCGTACTGAAATGATCAAAAGTGTAATAAATTTCACTGCCCAAATTCGCTGTTATTTGAATTGAAAACTATCCGGTTGTAAAAAGAAACCTGTACTAATGTTCTGCTAACTCAAAATTAGGTTTTAGCATTAAATCAAATAGATATAAACAAATAAAATAGCATATTAATTTTGAATATAATTAGCCATGGGAAACGTAAATCCTACTTCTAATACATAATTCCTTTCTTATTTAAGAATCGGTTCTAACAACCAGATCTTTTTTCCTAATTAGTGTCTTTCAGGTGATTCAGTTATCTCGTCAAGATAGAAAAAAAGCCTCCTCCAAGTCCTACCCCACCCCGAACAAAAAAATCAGACCATGTAAAATAAGCAACAGGAAAGTATGCCAATAAATGGCAACTCATTGTGTTATGGCCGTTTTCGGTCAGTTAAATGGAATTGGTTTTAATTTACAAATATATTTCAATTGTATATTATTAAATAATAATGTAATCAAGAAAGTGTTGTTTTAGTACTCATAATACACATTCATGAAATATTTAGTATGCCTATTTTAATAATTGCTGCAGATTAACTGACATGGATAAAATCTATTGTAAAGCAACATACAACATTTTTGGAAGATGATACTTAATCTGACTACCACGCAGCCAGGAAAATAAATAAAAAAGGCAGCTGTTGTGGATTAACTTTAGATATCTGTTTATAAATGAGAAATAGTAGTGCTGTTTTAAGAAGTTTGGGAGCCCTAGGCACAAACACTAACCTGCTAGCACAGCCAACACCGGAATTGTGTGTTTTGGCTTCCTGCTGCGCGGGCCCTAGACACGTGCATCGCGTGTCTATGTCTTGAAACAGCACTGAGAAATATAAATAGTTTATTACGATTTAAACCGTAATTAACTGTAACTTCTAAAACAATCGTACTATACTCATGGATAAAAAAAAATGCTGATGACAGGTCAGTAAAGTTTGATAATGCATTAATAGAGTTCAAAGATATATTATAGCGTCAGATAACGCGTCAATATTTTATGATGATCGCGTCAATATAGTATAATAATATATTAATATAATATGATCATAAGTCAATAGAGTATGATGATCATGTCAATACAGTCCGATAATTTATCAATAGAATATGAGATAAATCATTAAGTCTGATTATCCCGTCAATATAATCAGATAATTTGTCAATAGACTATGAGATATATCTGTCTGTTGATCACGTCAATATAGTATGATAATTTTTCAACAGAATATGAGATAAATCAATACAGTTTGGTAGGCACACCCAGATTGTCTGGTGATTAAGACCTGATGACAGAACCTGATGATACGTGAAAAGAAATTGATTATGAATCAAGAGATTTTCATGCGATAGTAGAGATTAATTTTCAAAAATAACACTGATCCCGTCATATGGCTACAGTGAGATTAAGCAATAATACTGATCCCATCATGTGGTTACATTGGAATTAAATCGGATCTCAAGAAGATCAAAATAAAGTTTGGCATCCTCCTTGTGAGACTGTTGCAGATATTGTAGAGGTGTATCTCTACCACATCATGACTTAAGCCAGATGGCCATAACTTATTAAATTAAAAGGAATAATATTCTCTGGCCACCATGTGGCTTCATATAGGACGTCATGCATATTTATTACGTATTGATGATAAATGGTTAAAGAAACTTTTTCCTACTTTTAGATATTTACTACAGAGAAGATGGAAAGGTGTCAAAACTGATGAGGAGTTTCATTCATCATTTCAGGTCTTCTGCCATAACATATCAAAACTATGGATAGAGAGCTCACATTTATGAATAGAACATCATTAACTACTTCTCCGCAAAGACTCGAATTCTCTATAGATCGAGTTTGCTTTAATGATCAGATAGCCAGTTTGTAAGCAATGTAGGAAGTGAACATTGCGCGAGATCTGAGGTCCCAATTGTTTCAAGGAAAAGCAATAGATAATCTTGACATCCATTGTAATACGTGAATATTGCGCGAGGCCCAGAGGCCCAGTTGTTTGAAGCAAAAGCAGATTGAAATGAATGACTTCAATTTTAGAAGCGGTATGCACAGCAAGATTATTTTGTAGACAGATGAGTCATTTGTGTTTAAGTGGGTAGGTCGTTTGTAGACAGTTGAGTCATTTGTGTTTAAGTGGGTAAGTCGTTTGTAGACAGATGAATCATTTGTGTTTAAGTGGGTAAGTCGTTTGTAGACAGATGAATCATTTGTGTTTAAGTGGGTAGGTCTTTTGTAGACAGATGAGTCATTTGTGTTTAAGTGGGTAGGTCGTTTGTAGACAGATGAGTCATTTGTGTTTAAGTGGGTAGGTCGTTTGTAGACAGATGAGTCATTTGTGTTTAAGTGAGTAGGTCGTTTGTATATAGATGAGTCATTTGTGTTTAAGTGAGTAGGTCGTTTGTAGACAGTTGAGTCATTTGTAAGTAAGACTAGTTCATACTACATGTTTAAATGGATGGATGGGAATTCATGCTACACATGATATGCAAGGTTAGCAGCTTTAAGATATACCAATAGTATTGTTAATGGAAACAATTCTAACTTAAATATTCATTAAGTTATATATTCAAGGCTAAGTGCGGCTTCGGAGATGCTTAAGTTGGGATATATGTTTAAATGGGGATCTATGTTAAGTGGAGATAGTTATTTAAGCGGAGAACGTTGTTTAAGTGGGGATCTTGTTTAAGTGGTAATCTTTGTTTCAGTGGGGATCTGTGTTCAAGAGGGGGTTTATGTTTAAATGGTGATCTATATTTAAGTGTGGATCGTTGCTTAAGTAGGGATCTATGTTTAAGTAGGAATTTATGTTTAAGTAGGAATTTATGTTTAAGTGGGGATCTATGTTTAAGTAGTTATTTATGTTTAAGTAGGAATTTATGTTTAAGTGGGGGTCTATATTTAAGTGGGGATTGTTGTTTAAGTAGGGATCTATGTTTAAGTAGGAATTTATGTTTAAGTGGGGATCTATATTTAAGTGGGGATTGTTGCTTAAGTAGCCATCTATGTCTAAGTCGGGATCTATGTTTAAGTGGGGATCGATGTTTAAGTGGGCATTTATGTTTAAGTGTGGATCGTTGTTTAAGTGAGGATCGTTGTTTAAGTGGAGATTCATGTTTAAGGATTAAGATTATGAAGATGTATTGTTCTCATTTTTTCTGTGCTCTAATTTCTTGTTCAGTTAATTTTTATTATTTAGTTGAATCAGAGCTGAATGAATGAATAATTTTATATGATATATTGTTTTTCCGCAAATACTTTATTTCTTCGTTATTTTAATATATCTTAGTTCTCACTGTTTTCAAGCAAACGTGATAATCTCCATTAATTCAATATGCCTATCTTCCCGTTGCAGAGGTTCTAGCGTAATTTTCACCTCTTACAATGCATCAGATGATATAAAAGTTTGTATGCATATCTCCTCTCTGAAAATCTGACCATTACTATATTTAGAACTAAAACATCTGATATATTCACTTCCTTAATAAGTGAGAATATATTGCTTGCAAAGGGTATGTGAATATATTGCTTGCAAAGGCTATGTGAATATATTGCTTGCAAAGGATATGTGAATATTTTGCTTGCAAAGGCTATGTGAATATATTGCTTGCAAAGGATATGTGAATATTTTGCTTGCAAAGGGTATGTGAATATTTTGCTTGCAAAGGATATGTGAATATATTGCTTGCAAAGGATATGTGAATATATTGCTTGCAAAGGATATGTGAATATATTGCTTGCAAAGGATATGTGAATATATTGCTTGCAAAGGATATGTGAATATTTTGCTTGCAAAGGATATGTGAATATTTTGCTTGCAAAGGATATGTGAATATATTGCTTGCAAAGGATATGTGAATATTTTGCTTGCAAAGGGTATGTGAATATTTTGCTTGCAAAGGATATGTGAATATATTGCTTGCAAAGTATATGTGAATATATTGCTTGCAAAGGATATGTGAATATTTTGCTTGAAAAGGATATGTGAATATATTGCTTGCAAAGGGTATGTGAATATATTGCTTGCAAAGGGTATGTGAATATATTGCTTGCAAAGGGTATTTGAATATATTGCTTGCAAAGGGTATGTGAATATATTGCTTGCAAAGGGTATGTGAATATATTGCTTGCAAAGGGTATGTAAATATATTGCTTGCAAAGGATATGTGAATATTTTGCTTGCAAAGGGTATGTGAATATATTGCTTGCAAAGGATGTTTGAACAGATTCAAATAAAAGGATATCTTCTCGGTGTGGCTTTAAGTTACCTGTATGTGTTTCTGTGTTTCCATCTACATAACGAGATTTACGTGTGATACATCATATGTCTTTCCTCAGTTACATTAACATGTAACTCAAAAACCTGTCCTATCCGTTTGTTCTACTGCTGTTCAGTTGCATTAATGCAACCACTTTCAATTGTCTAAACTTTTATATCTCCAGATTTGTCCCACAAAAGGTGTGAACGTCTTCTACAGAAAGAGAAAACCTACCAATGCATAATCTAACATGGAGATCTAACTATTAACGTCAAAACGACTTTTTTACTGGCTTAGAATTGTTTGTAATTACAAGAACAGCTTGTGTTCCTTCAAAATGTGCTAACAGCACGACGACCCATTAACAGAGCACGCGTCGACAATAATGCCAACCTGTAGTCAATTCATTAAATGCCCTAATCATTTGAATGGTTGTTGTCAACTGTAATTTAGTTACAGCAGAGACGAGGAAATTTAGACTGTCACACTAGTGTATGTGTACTTAGTTTGATAATACATGTGGCTTTCATCAGAGAGAGAGAGAGAGAGAGAGAGAGAGAGAGAGAGAGAGAGAGAGAGAGAGAGAGAGAGAGAGAGAGAGAGAGAGAGAGAGAGAGAGAGATGTTTATATTTAACTAGTAACAATTGATTTGAGAACATTATTGTATGTTTAGGAAATAACAACGAAACATTAACTACCTCACAGTATGTGTACCACGTAACCGAGGAATTTACTATATGATGTCGACATGATTTGAAACTTTGTATCATTGATATTGTACACGTCTCGTTACGACAAACCATAAAATAGTAGCTTATTTGGTGTAATTTCTAATCCAAGGTTTCAATCTAGCTCAAATTCCTTTTCTCTATCAACCCACATTGTTGCGTAGTTTTTCCGTTATGCATGAGCGGTAAGGTGTTACGTGTTTAGGCTTGTATAAAAAGTAACAGGAAAAGATTGAATACAACAAGCTTTGTAAAATTAAACAAATATTTTTCCTAGACAAACAAGGTAAAAATGAGGAAAGGACTTACGATTTACGAATCAAATCCAAATTGAATCAAAGAATTAAAAAAATAGAAGTCCTATTATTAAACAGTCTTAAATGAATCTGAGTTCGAGTTCCTATGAAGTTCCAAAATGGAAAGCAATGACGTATGCAATAGTCAACGTTTAACTGATATGTCAACAGTTTCTTTGTTGAATCAAAGAAAATAATATTCCCGTTTGCAGTTCCGAACAGTTTACAATAAATGTCTTTCTCCGAAAATTTGTAAGGAGTATTAGTTTTTCCAAAGTAAATAATTAATTGAAATAAAATAAAAATTCAGCTCAAACTGGTCATAACAAAACACCTTTAAGTGTCAAAGATTTAAAGCTCAACTGAACAGCCACAAGAAAACTGTTATACACTAAGTTGAGACGCAAAACAGATTCCATATGAAGGTTACGTGATCATTTTCTAGAACAACGTAGAAACTTTTATCATGCCTAACATCAAGTACACCAGTCTGGCATTTGCTAAAACCAATGGTTCTTAGAAAAAAATTTTTAAAAAGTTGTTTATTAAAATCCCTAGGTCAGCAACTATATACAATGTTTCTACTACTGGTTGTTTATCAGGTCAAACAAAACTGTACTGAATTTCTAAAAGAAAATACCAAATCCAGTAGACAAATTTATCATTGCAATAACACAATAACATGTAATGGAATAAAAAAAAATTTAAACTTACAAACAAATAATTAAATTACATATACATAACAAGAGGAAAAGAAACCAGAAAGGATTCTGATGAATATGTGTATCATATTAAATTAATTTAGAAAAAAAAGGATCATAAATACTTTTAATCGTTATCTTCATACGTCACTAATAATTCGTGTATGGAAATATATCATTGATTTAGAATCAATTGCAGTTGGTTGCAAGAATGTTTCTCTTTATGCGTATTATTGTGCCATAGGCGGATTACAATTTGATGTACCAAAAGTATTGGTATACCAAATTGCTTTATACCAAAACTTTAAATGTCATGTGTTATATATATATATATATATATATATATATATATATATATATATATATATATATATATATATATATATATATATATATATATATGTGTGTGTGTGTGTGTGTGTGTGTATGTGTATGTGTGTGTGCTGGTCACGTGCGCAGCATGACACTGGTTTTTCGAATACTTTAAAACAATTTCTTTTCTAATGTAGTTTTGCTACCGCAACACATTTGAATTGGTCAACATAAGCTTGTTGAACACAAATCTGTAAACAAAAATCTCGTGCAAGAACCTTGTTATGCTGAAGAGAAAAACAAGCTATGAAATATTGGATAGAAAGAAATAGAAATTAAAGATCATTATATACCCATTTTTCCGTTAACTTTACATTGTCAAAATGATGCAATATATTGTACGATATTGCACCCATCGTTTTACATTTTGGTTGATAAAATTTGTTTCTAAATGAACTAAGGCATATTCTTCGTGGACTGCCATACCAGCTGCTTTGCCACATGCCGCGTTAACTTTGTTGATGCAATGTTTCGGATTTAGGCTAGCTATATACGCCAGACAAGGGTCCTTACAAATAACATGCAAGTAACAAGGCAAACGCTCTTTTTTAGCTGGTAATACAATAGCAAAAAATATACTTACAGTTTTACATCCAGAATTACCTAAAAATATACTTTCTTAGTTCTGCACATCCAAATTACACGAGCCATGTCATGGTTTCTCAAGCTTGCTTGCACATTTCGAAATTGTAATGCAATTTCGACTATATTCAAAGTGCAAATACAGCCTTCTTACTGCACTCAAAATGAAATAAACATTATATTCCATAGCGTCTTTTATATAAATTGTAATTGAAAAATTTCATATTTTCCCACATTATGATTTCAAACATTGAATGGCAGAACAGAAACTCACTTTCAATAGCAGAACAGAAACATTTCAACACGCTGTTGAAAGCTGATGTACTTCATGCAGAATTTGGCACAGGTAAATCCAGTCCATAATCACAAAATTTCGTAGAATCGACAAAAATACCGAAATCTATTCATTCCAGATCGAATGGGAAAGTTGTTGCAATACGCATTCATTCACAATATGACTCCTAATTTCAGTTTTAGGCAGACCAAAACGCTATTATCTTTCAAAAGTTATGTATAGCGCGTGACTAAGTTAATTTTATCTGAGCGGAGTTATTAATAATGTTGTGTAATGATGAATCTGCGCTTGAGTATTTAGTTTGGAATACGGTATACAGTCAGTTACTTTGTTTCTTGTAGTGTATTTTTGTTTAGATAGAATAAGAAAATGAACATATAATAAAAAGGTCGATGCATTTTTATGGGAAAATATGAACTCGTTTTGCCAAATGAAAATACTGAAATACCAAGGTCGTGAAAAACTCGTTCATATTTTCCCATACAAATGATGTAATCAATAAAAATAGAAATGAGACAAAATCAGACGTCGATGGCCTGATGCATTCTAAATGAAACATGAACAACAACAGTGTTGTAACCGGAATACAAAAAAGAGGAAATGTGTTTTTCTTTGTATCTTATTCACGGACCCTCTTGTCTTATATTTTTCCAAATATCGTGATATCTCGGGTGACGTTTTTCGCTTTAAATCTGAAACATATGCAACCATTATATTTGTGATATCTCTCGAATAATGTATATAAAATATGAAATCTTTATTTTCGTGATTGATCTTGAATGTGTTATATATAATTGTCGGAATGGCATTTAGAATACATTAAATTGAATAGATAAAGAGGACAAAAATTAAGAATAAATGAACACATGTATTTCATTATTCCTTTTCCGGTGTGACTGGAGGCCGAGCGGTCTAAGGCGCTCGTTTCTGCTGATTACTCATACATCCCACCCCCTGACCGCTCGGACAACATAGGTATGTAAGAACGTTTGCCCATACCTTCTCGTGGATTGGTGGTTGTTCCCGAGTTCTAACTCTTCTATAATACTTTCCCCCATGTATGAAGTGTTGAGAAATGGCGTTCAAGTCACATCACCAAACCTAAGCCTCTACGGTGAAATATATCAGGAAAATACGGCAAGATTAATGATCTTATTTGTAAAAATGCATTCGAATAATATAAAACTAATATTCGAAAGAAAATATATACAATTCATAGCGCTCCTATTCTTTAAATCCAACCATCGATCAGTGTACGATCAAAAGCATCGTTCAAAGAGAGAGGCAATAGCAGGAGATGCCATATTAGGAAGCAATTGACAAAGAGTGTAGTTATTGTCAACTTAAATCCCCAGATGCTGCCGCTACGTGCAAAATGTATATGCCAAATCCTGTTGATAATGCTAAATCTTGTTTGAATTAATATCGTAAGGTGCCATTAAAGCTAGAAAATATGGACGTTTCACCACATTATGTGCAATGAAATTTCTCCCGTGAACTGAGAAACCCAGCAATTTGTCACATCCATGCGAATTAATCGATGCTGTTTGGTGACATATACGGAAAGTGATCTTTGATACGCGCGTCTCATTTTGCATTTGTTATGATGCAATATTCGGCCTATCATTTACGAGTATTTTGGGGCTTTTAAAGGCATAACCTTACTATATTCGTTTTACAAGTCCATGTTTTATCCTTGTTATCCTAGCATAGAAAAAACGCAATAGATAGGTTTGTCTGCACGCTTTTTCTTCTCATATTCGCTTAAACAAGTGGGCCCGCCTATTTTCATTCCGTATAGAATTGAATTGTCCGCCACGTGCCAGTTGTTATTAAATTATTCACGAGCAAATGTATCAAATGTATGACATAATACTTTTGGAACACGCAATAAATTACTGAATTACGAAATACGTTTTCAGTTATTGAACAACAATGTCGCACCTCTTAATTCTAACTCGAATATTTGAAAGTCATTTAAACCTAAAATCTTGATTTTTTTTCAAAGAATGGTTAATGTCAATTATTACTTTCCTTCCTTCTGGACTTTAGTTAGATTGTTAGAAAGGTGAAATTCATGAAAAAAAGGCATTTATAAATTAATTGATACATTAAGGCATTGATACATTAATTGATACATTAAGGCATTGATACATTAATGTGACTTTACTTTCAAGACTTAATCATATTTTTTGCAGCATGATTTGATTTTATGATGAGAGAAGGATCCAGCATGATAACCCATAAAAGTAAATATTTCATGTAACATCGTCTAAATCAAATATGCTGAAATTTGGAGTAATATTCTAGTCTTCGTATTAGACGAGTTCTATTTACAATCACAATGAGTTTTTACAAGCTGCATAGTTTTGATTTCCATGTTTCAAAAGCACACTGCATTGCCTAATCAATACTCTACATCCAAGTCCCTAAGGAAAAAATTGTGTTTAATATTATCTGCATACAAGGTTAAATATACATGTTAACGTCTTCGTTTCAAAAGATACTAGACGTAAACAATGATGTTAAAATTTATTTTAGGAAGGACCAATATATAATCATTTTCAAAAATGAACTCAAAACTCATGTACATATAATACAATGATGAACTCGTCTGACAGATATTGAAATATGAATAACTTAGTAATCATAACGTTTAATATAAACCATTGGAGAGAGAGAGAGAGAGAGAGAGAGAGAGAGAGAGAGAGAGAGAGAGAGAGAGAGAGAGAGAGAGAGTCGAATGTCTGTGGCAAATAAAAAGTGATTGTGGTTAATGAAATGCTTAAACCCTTATGACTGAGAAACTGGAATTGGAGTCAGTTACAAAAAAGGGACAAAATAATACAAACGAAAACTATATGCCATGCCGTTGGAGAAAAAATAGGCAAGAACACAAAGATATACACAAACTAAATTTCTAATATAGAAGAAGAAAACAGCAAAAGGAAAGCGAAGAAAAAGTAATAACGAAGGTGACCTACGAAACTTGCAATAAAATTACACATATTAGTCCTAATAAAAGCTAAAGAGGGGTATATTGACCTTTTTTCAAATCATTCTCCAAATTTTAATGAAATTTTTAATGAAATATAGCAATATTGTCTTCAATCATTTCAATTAATAGTTAGAAAGACTGGAACAACAAGATACCTGTAAATAAGTTTGGACAGACCTGCATCCGTATCTTCGTACAGTTTAGTCTTTCATGCAGTCTACAAAATTGTCATATTATAAAGTCAGTAGCAAGAGACAGAGACACATACATACATACATACATACATACATACATACATACATACATACATACATGCATGCATGCATGCATGCATGCATGCATGCATGCATGCATGCATGCATGCATACATACATACATACATACATACATACATACATACATACATACATACATACATACATACATACATACATACATACATACATACATACATACATACATACATACAGGCAAACAAACAGACAGACATACAATGTACGCTGCATCTCAAGACATGTATTTTTCATTTAAAGGAAACGAGTTTTAATGAAAAACTTTTATGTATATCGAGCTTTTTGACCTTGAAACTAGAAGAAATCTCGATAACGAATTTGGTTGGATTCCTCCTGAAAAAATCAGGTGACCTAATTCCTGATTGGTTATCTGATAAGGTATTTGACCTTGTTGACAGTCAATGTGATTTCGAAATGGTTATTTGAATAACGTTCTGATTTGAAACGGTATCTCAGTTTTTGATGTACGGGATTATTTACTGCAAATTAAATATTTCTAGCCTAAACACAATCACAGTTTGATATACCAATGTATTGGTAAATCATATTGCTTAATAACAACACTTTTGAAGTCATGTTATTTTTAATTTATGTGGCATAAACAATAAATAAATATAAAGTAAATAAATAGATAAATAAATAATTTTTTCCCTAGAATACAAGTGAAAATATAACAAGGAGCTTACAGTATTGTGAATTAAATTCCATATATTCTTAAAAGTTCTATCACAAGTCCAAAAATATAGTGTTCCGAATGAATTTCAGTAGTATTCAGAATACATCCCAATTTAGAATGTAATAATATAATTTAAAAAATTGGAGTATGCCGATGTACCTACAGAATTGCTGTATGACAATGATATGATCCATGTTTTTCCCAAAGAGAATGCCAATGACCTGAATTCAAATTCAATTATAAAAGGGCTATTTTTGCTTGTTTTTTTTATCTAAGAAACTGGCAATAGTTATATTGGCCCAAACCTATATCTTCATTTACGGACAAAGGTCAACCACACAATAAAAATTAAATATGCATAACCGAAAAATATGGATTGAATTTAAAAAAAATTTAAAAATATACACTGAAGAATTTTATCTGCTTGATTGTTGAAAAGAACGGTAATGGTCAAAAAACTTTAAAATTAATTTTAATTTTGCTATGAAGATTTACCACATATCCTTTCAGTTATGGACTGCCTCTACTTCTTTCAAGGCTTCGTATGAGCTATATCATGCAAGCGAAACCTAGTACTGTCATTCATTTATTGCTCTTTCGGTAACATATTTAGAATTTCTTCAGAATTCAGAACAAACTTTGATAGATAATATCATGTATATTTTTCAATTTGTATTGCCTGTTTGTTTTTCTAAATGATTATATGTCATACACATCTGCATTTTATACAGGACCTTGTTTAAAATCAAGTTAGTTGTATACCTGACCAGTTACATTTATTTTATAAACAACATAATGCATGGCTAATATTTCGTTATCATAATGGATTAAATATTCAGATCATTAAAAGTAGTGAACATGCTTTTAATTTGATTTTAAGATACAATCTTCATTCAGACATTAGTAAATTTCCAGAATGAATATTTCCTATTAATTGATAGAATTTTCAGATCCCATAGAATGGTATATGATCTAATTTACATGGGAGTATTCATTCTTGCCGTAAAATCTGAAGCAGATTCAGCCTTCGTATATTCAGTTTTTAATTTGCTTTGATCTTATTACCATTATTAATCGCTAGAATTATAAAGTTATAACAAGATTTGGCCTGAATAGATCCTTCAATTAAATTGGAACACAAAACACTATGTTATGACAGATGGAAATTTATCAAATTAATTAATAAAAATATCTTTTTCATCTACAACATTTATAGTATGATTCTTTCAAGCTCTAAACACACGATTCATTCAATTACTTCACACAAACATTCATAGATGGGAAATAACATTTGATTCATATATTCAAAATTGTAGATACACGATACAGTAAAACCATAATGTGATTAAAATAATCTCATGTAAGATGAGATTCATATAATCTCATGTAAGGTGAGACTCATAATCTCATGTAAGGTGAGATTCATATAATCTCATGTAAGGTGATGTAAGATGAGATTCATATAATCTCATGTAAGGTGAGATTCATATAATCTCATGTAAGGTGAGACTCATATAATCTCATGTAAGGTGAGATTCATATAATCTCATGTAAGGTGAGATTCATATAATTTCATGTAAGGTGAGATTCATATAATCTCATGTAAGGTGAGATTCATATAATCTCATGCAAACAGATGAAACTCAGTAGTACTCAGATGTACTCATTTGAAACACGTGTTCCATGTACTCATTTGAAACACAACACATGTTCCATATACTCAGTTGAAACACAACACATGTTCCATGTACTCAGTTGAAACACAACACATGTTGCATGTACTCAGTTGAAACACAACACATGTTTCATGTACTCAGTTAAAACACAACACATGTTGCATGTACTCAGTTGAAACACAACACATGTTCCATGTTCTCAGTTGAAACACAACATATGTTCAATATACTCAGTTGAAACACAACACATGTTCCATGTACTCAGTTGAAACACAACATATGTTTCATGTACTCAGTTGAAACACAACACATGTTCCATGTTCTCAGTTGAAACACAACATATGTTCCATGTACTCAGTTGAAACACAACATATGTTCCATGTACTCAGTTGAAACACAACATATGTTCCATGTTCTCAGTTGAAACACAACATATGTTCCATGTACTCAGTTGAAACACAACATATGTTCCATGTACTCAGTTGAAACACAACACATGTTCCATGTTCTCAGTTGAAAAACAACATGTTCCATGTACTCAGTTGAAACACAACATATGTTTCATGAACTCAGTTGAAACACAAGGACATTTTGGATTATTTTTGTGAAACATCAAAAGACTGCTAGCATATTGCCACACCCCAGACTATTGGCATATTAGTACGTTCAAGACTAGGGGCATATAAATACATTCAATGTCGGAATTTATTTGTATACCGCTTTAATTCAATTGAAACTTGATACATTTGAAATTCTTATAGAATGGTTAGTACTATTTGGTGTTTATTTTACATTAATGTAAGTTATTTTTCCATTTTAACTTTGTATTCTAGGGAAATTAATTATTTGTTGAAGTTTACAAAACTTGTTGGTTTTCGTTCTTTTATATTACTTGTTTATGGCCATAGAATGCTAAGTTCTCGAATATTCAGTTTGCGCATAAACGTATGGAATGGAACAAGCATTTAATTAAAATATTTCCCCATAGAATAAAACTTTCCTCAAATGTATGGATTCAGAAATAACAGCTAATATTCAATCTTTTGTGGCAATATGATTGTGAATTCTATCATTTTCTCTGATTGCAAAGCTGACAGAAAGTGTTATGCTTCAGAAAACCGTAATTGGGAAAATAATTAAACCTGTGCTGTAGTAACACCACTATTCGTAATGTTGTAGGGATATGTAACTAAAAACCACCATTCATAATGTTGTAGGGATATGTAACTAAAAACCACCATTCGTAATGTTGTAGAGATATGTAACTAAAATCCACCATACGTAATGTTGTAGAGATATGTAACTAAAAACCACCATACGTAATGTTGTAGGGATATGTAACTAAAACCCACCATTCGTAATGTTGTAGAGATATGTAACTAAAATCCACCAAACGTAATGTTGTAGAGATATGTAACTGAAAACCACCATTCATAATGTTGTAGGGATATGGAATTAAAAACCACCAAACGTAATGTTGTAGAGATATGTAACTAAAACCCACCATACGTAATGTTGTAGAGATTTGTAGAAAAGTACCGTTCTTCATAATGTTGCAGGGATTTGTAAATAAAACCCGCCCTTGGTCATGTTGCAAAGATATTTTTTTATAAAAAAAAAACTCAATTAATAATGTTTCAGTGATATATAAATAAAAACAGCCATTCCTAATATTGTAGGGATATGTAAATAAATCCAGAACTCTTGGCTTTATTAGAGAGGTCTCAAATACCTTAACGGATTATAAAAACAGATTCGACCCATTATGAACGCGATAATACCGTATGGATTATGAGAGAAGATTATAGAATGTCATACCATACATAAACGGTCCATAAGAGCTGCACTGAACACCCATGATAAACATACCCTTATGCAATCCATATTGAATGTCAGACATACTGTTACGGGTTATTATTATTATTATTATTATTATTATTATTATTATTATTATTATTATTATTATTATTATTATTATTATTATTATATATGTATATATATATATATATATATATATATATATATATATATATATATATATATATATACATATATATATATATATATATATATATATATATATATATATATATATATATATATATATATATATATATATATATATATATATATATATATATATATATAATTTGGCATACAGATCCAAACAGATTATAGAAGGAGACGCGATCCATATTGAATGCCATAATACCATAACGGATTATATGGACAGATTCGATCAATATTGAATGCCATATATACCAAAACCGTTATAAGAGCAGATGATATCCCATTTGAATGTCATAATACTCAAAATGATTTGAAGAGCAGAGGCGATCCATATTGAATGTCATCCTAATACCCTAATGCACTGTTTCCCAAACTTATAACATTCACTTACTCCTTTTCGGATATTCGTACCCCTTCACCCAGTTCCGTAGTGGGTTTCATTGTATGCGAAGTTTTGTGATTTATTTTCTGCTATATACCACATTAAATCCTTTTGCGTACCACTCGCATTATGAGTACCATACTTTGGGAAATGCACTTTTGCGTACCACTCGCGCTACGAGTACCACACTTTGAGAAATACTGCCCTAACGGATTATATGAGGAGATGCGATCCATATTGAATGTCGTAAATACCCTAATTAGATTATACTAGTAGAGACTACTATACGAGCAGATTCAAAACATATTAAATATCATACATAACGGATTATACGAACAAGTTTGATCCAAACATAACGGATTATACCAACCAGTCTGATCCATACATAACGGATTATACGAACAAGTCTCATCCATACATAACGGATTATACGAACAAGACTGATCCATACATGACGGATTATACGAACAAGTCTGATCCATATTAAACTTGAGGCTAATACCCTATTGATTATAAGCCGTCCACATTAATTCTCATATAAAACTGTTTACAGACAACTAAAAGTGGACAAAATTTGCAGCACATGTCTAAAAATAAGTTGCTTATGATTCCTTTTAAACACCCTTACTAAGTACCAATCCAAAGCAAGTAACCGAGTTTGAAAATCCCATAGCACTTACAAGGCATGGAGTTGAACCGAGTGTCAAAATCCCATAGCACTTACAAGGCATGGTGTTGAACTGAGTTTGACAATACCATAGCACTTACAAGGCATGGAGTTAAACCGAGTTTGAAAATCCCATAGCACTTACAAGGCATGGAGTTGAACCGAGTGTCAAAATCCCATAGCACTTACATGGCATGGAGTTGAACCGAGTTTGAAAATCCCATATCACTTACAAGGCATAGAGTTGAACCGAGTTTGAAAATCCCATAGCACTTACAAGGCATGGAGTTGAACCGAGTTTGAAAATCCCATAGCACTTACAAGGCATGGAGTTGAACCGAGTTTGAAAATCCCATAGCACTTACAAGGCATGGAGTTGAACCGAGTTTGAAAATCGCATAGCACTTACAAGGCATGGAGTTGAACCGAGTTTGAAAATCCCATAGCACTTACAAGGCATGGTGTTGAACCCAGTTTGAAAATCCCATAGCACTTACAAGGCATGGAGTTGAACCCAGTTTGAAAATCCCATAGCACTTACAAGGCATGGAGTTGAACCCAGTTTGAAAATCCCATAGCACTTACAAGGCATGGAGTTGAACCCAGTTTGAAAATCCCATAGCACTTACAAGGCATAGAGTTGAACCCAGTTTGAAAATCCCATAGCACTTACAAGGCATGGTGTTGAACTGAGTTTGAAAATCCCATAGCACTTACAAGGCATGGTGTTGAACTGAGTTTGACAATACCATAGCACTTACAAGGCATGAAGTTGAACCCATTTTGAAAATCGCATATCACGTTTTTATGCACTTGCAAGAGTTTAACGGAAACCGAGTTTGAAAATCATGTACCATGATTATACAGCACTTCTTTCTCGTGAGATGATTGGTTTGTAAGACCACTTAGCTATTCAATAAGTTTACTTAATGTGTCTCAACTGTTGCAAGTTATGCATACATTGCCAAAGACATGAAGCAAGCAGATATGAGATTATTCTTTTGTTCAAAGACACAGAAGCTTTAAAGTTAGAATCTATTTTATTACTATATGTGTCCCATTGATTTATATAACTAAATAATGCAGACAAAAGATGGCTCCTATAGCATTACATAGTAACAAACACGTTAGATACAATATACGTTTTGTTTTTACTTTTCTCTTGTTTTATCTTCGTCACTGGATCTATCAGGCTCAATTTATTTAAATTTTTTCACGCTATCGGCCTAACATTCTTTGTCATTGTCGTTTGTTGATTGTTGATATTGATCACAATATGTTGTATGTTCCATGTCTCCACATTTGCAAAAAGTCTTTTAAATAGTTGTCAATTACTTGCAATCGAAAATGTAACTGCTTTAATGTAAAATACTATTACATATTATACTCCTGTGTAATTTCAAAAATACTCGTATCATTTTAGTTCATCATTTTGTCGTAACCTATAAATGCACTGAATTCAGAAATTAAACAACGGGTAATTCAGTTAACCGACAGCTGTAATTTACTTTAAATTGCCATAACATCGTATGCAATTTTTAGAATTGTACGCGAATAGAAACAAGTTTTAATTGCCCGAGCAGATTTTGTACAAGGCATATTTGTTACAATTCATGGCTGATACTTTGCGGGTAAATGTCCTTAATAGTCAAATTATGTGCTGCATACACGTGCTTTGATTCCTTTGATAGGATAAAAATAGTAATGAGATATGTTTGATATTTATAATTGTCTAATTGTTAGCTTTAATTTAACATCAGTGAATTGATTTCAAGAAAATTTATAAATATAAATTTTCAGAGAAAGTAATAATTAAATATTTTTCTTGTCAATGTTACCCGGTAGTGCACTTATTTTCAAATGCCCGCTACTACAGTTCTACATGAAACTAAAGTCTTCTTCCATCTGATCTCTTGCCATGTCACAGCAGATCACGACGCAGAATATTTATGGATTGATCTTTCAATGAAATGTCCATACTGGTTAATGATTTATTTGTCAATGAAATGTCCATGCTCTTTCTAGATTCATCTTCTAATGAAAATTCCATGATCTTTCTGGATTCGTCTTCCGATAAAATGTGCAAGCTCGAACACATAGTTCACTATTACGGTAATTACTGTTAGTAGACTTCGTACCTTCACTTACCAATCAATCACTTGAAGCGCACAAAATCTGGCCAAAATATAACAAGAACTTTTATTTGATTTTGCATACAGTGGTTTAAGACATGTACTCCGATATTGATTAATAATGGTTATTTCCAATAAATATTATCATCAAACTTTGCAAATAGTAGTATGATTCAAATGAAGGCATTCTGATTTTATGCAAAGTAGTCTCATGTAAATGAATGCTTGCTATATTATGCAAAGTAGTCTGACGTAAATAAATGCATGCTATTTTATGCAAAGTAGTCTGACGTAAATGAATGCGCACTGTTTTATGCAAAGAAGTCTGACGTAAAGGAATGCATACTGTTTATGCAGAGTAGTATGACGTACATGAATGCAACTGTTTTATGCACAAATGTCTGACGCAAATGAATGCATACTGTTTCATGCAAAGTAGTCTGAAGTAAATGAATGCATACTGTTTTATGCAAAGTAATCTGACGTACATGAATGCATATTGTCTTATGTAAAGTAGTCTGACGTAAATGAATGCATACTGTTTTATGCAAAGTAGTCTGACGTAAATGAATGCATACTGTTTTATGCAAAGTAATCTGACGTACATGAATGCATACTGTCTTATGCAAAGTAGTCTGACGTAAATAAATGCATACTGTCTTATGCAAAGTAGTCTGACGTAAATGAATGCATACTGTTTTATGCAAAGTAGTCTGACGTAAATGAATGCATACTGTCTTATGCAAAGTAGTCTGACGTAAATGAATGCATACTGTTTTATGCAAAGAAGTCTGACGTAAATGAATGCATACTGTTTTATGCAAAGTAGTCTGATGTACATGAATGCATACTGTTTTATGCAAAGTAGTCTGACGTAAATGAATGCATACTGTCTTATGCAAAGAAGTCTGACGTAAATGAATGCATACTGTTTTATGCAAAGTAGTCTGACGTACATAAATGCATACTGTCTTATGCAAAGTATTCTGACGTAAATGAATGCATACTGTTTTATGCAAAGTAGTCTGACGTAAATGAATGCATACTGTTTTATGCAAAGTAGTCTGACGTAAATGAATGCATACTGTCTTATGCAAAGTAGTCTGACGTAAATGAATGCATACTGTTTTATGCAAAGTAGTCTGATGTACATGAATGCATACTGTCTTATGCAAAGTAGTCTGACGTAAATGAATGCATACTGTTTTATGCAAAGTAGTCTGACGTAAATGAATGCATACTGTTTTATGCAAAGTAGTCTGACGTACATGAATGCATACTGTCTTATGCAAAGTAGTCTGACGTAAATGAATGCATACTGTCTTATGCAAAGTAGTCTGACGTAAATGAATGCATACTGTTTTATGCAAAGTAGTCTGATCTTTTGAAATAAAAACTGTGATAGTATGTATGTATGTATGTATGTATGTATGTATGCATATATGTATGCATGTATGTATGTTTGTACTTATGTATGTATGTATGCATGTATGTATGTATGTATGTATGTATGTATGTATGTATGTATGTATGTATGTATGTATGTATGTATGTATGTATGTATGTATGTATGTATGTATGTATGTATGTATGTATGTATGTATGTATGTATGTATGTATGTATGTATGTATGTATGTATGTATGTATGAATGTATGAATGTTTGTATGTATGTATGTATGTATGTATGTATGTATGTATGTATGTATGTATGTATGTATGTATGTATGTATGTATGTATAATTTCTTTCTGCTAATGAGAATTAAAACTTTCCAAGCATCCAAATGGAAATCATTAAACTGAAAGAAAAATATATAGTTTGGATGGCACGGAATTTATGAATGCCTGAATATGCAAGGCTGTCCTCAACGACAAGAGTGTGTTTTGTCTATCAATATGCTTCTTGCTATTAAAATGTAAATGCAAGAGTTTCATGAATATGTTTGACGGAAGGATGAGAAAAGATTTTATACGAGCATCAAAATCAAGATCACAAATCAATGCTCTATTGTCAAAAATTTAATTAACTATACAAAAATGAAGATAAAAGTGTCTGCTAATGTTTGTTGCCAAACAACCACAGAAAAATTCATGGTTTATGAATGTGAAAGCAAAAGTTGTTTCTTCCTAGATGTCCCTAACAAAATGTTAAAATTGTTAATTATGTTTACTGTATATTGCATGTTAACCTTTATTCATGTTTATATGTCATGTATATTTAATTCGGATTGTGAGATTGATATTTATCCATAACTTTGGGTAGGAGCAAGGCCTTCCTGACTAACGTCTCTCTTATAAACATTATCGAAACAAAATAATTATATACAATATTAGATTATTTGTTAAAATCATTATTACTTGAAGGTAACTATATTTACAGACGTTGAGTTCATAGTCTGTTTTTTTAGAAATTTTTAAGGCTCTAGAAGCAAGCTGTTTACGAATTGGATGGAAAAATTGCCCTCATCCTGGTTCTGATATTGTGTTGTAGCTTTTTTATACAAATGATGTATATTTCAGACTTACTCATTATATCATAATAATATCTTAACATCAGTCTAAATGGAATCAATTTTAGCTGTGTTCAGTAGATCATATTAAATTTATTTATTTGAATTATTCATTGGAATTCAACACCGCTCCTTCATTCAGACCTAAACCACTATTTTGGAATTATTGTGAATTTATTTAAGGACATATTGGATTATATCATTGTAAGATATCTAGACTGGTGGCACATTATCACATTTCGAGACTACGGACACACCAGCACATTCAATATTGGATCCAATATGAACACGAATGGAATTCTTTCGGAATATTCTGTTCTTTTGGACTTGTGACAGAAATTTTATGACTATTTGAGATTAAATCAAAACATGTTCTTTAAAATTTTCCATTTATATTCAAAATAAAAATATTATTTGTTGAATTTTCATAATCTAGTTGGTTTTAGCTTGTTTCAATTACTTAGTTTAAGATAACAGAGTCGTAAGGCAACGCTAAACGAATGTTACATAAATATTAGATAGCTAATACGCTTGTGAAAACAAGTTTCATCTACTCTTTGGTACAACTATGGCAATACTCGGAATATTAGATTCTCATTTGCATCTATTCCTCTTTTATCCCGTAAACGTCTTATTTTATTTGAATAATGAAGTCTATTATGTTATATTTCTTCACTGCTATATCTTATAAATGGATTATCTTGCAGATAATTCAGTGATAACATAAATTCTGAAAATCAACATATCTTCGTTACTTTGAATTATAAATTTTACTTTCAACTATTTATACCGCAATATTTCTGCCTATTAGTGTTTCTAAAGCATGCGTTGAGTTACACAGTTTAAATCAATGTATCAGATCCATTAAGACTTTATTGTTTGGTGACGAAGAAAATTAAAGAAATTATAAGGCTTGCTGAGATTAGTTGCGGGGTGGGGGATAGTTTTGCGGTGAGGTGGGTTTCTTTTTTATGGTGGGGAAGAGTTTCGGTTGTTGAAATACCTTGGAAAAAACTGAAATTCCCTAGCTACTTTGTACAGTATTGCTTATCTTACTGTATGGTATTCGCTACTTTGTAAAGTATTGCTTATCTAACTGTATTGTATTCTTTGATTTGTTAAGTATTACTTATCTTACTGTATGGTGCTCTTTGAGTTTTAAAAAATTTCTTATCTAACTGTATGGTGCTTTTTGATTTGTTAAGTATTGCTTATCTTACTGTATGGTGTTTTTTGATTTGTGAAGTATTGCTTATCTAACTGTATTGTGCTCTTTGATTTGTACAGTATTGCTTATCTAACTGTATGGTGCTCCTTGATTTGCAAAGTATTG
Organism: Potamilus streckersoni; assembly: GCA_016746295.1. Taxonomy (NCBI): domain Eukaryota; kingdom Metazoa; phylum Mollusca; class Bivalvia; order Unionida; family Unionidae; genus Potamilus; species Potamilus streckersoni. The sequence continues at coordinate 987,325 of JAEAOA010000421.1, forward strand.
CTTATCTAACTGTATGGTGCTCTTTTATTTGCAAAGTATTATATCTAACTGCATGGTGCTCTTTTTGTTGCAAAGTATTGCTATCTAACTGTATGGTGCTCTTTGATTTGCAAAGTATTGCTATCTAACTGTATGGTAATCATTGATTTGCAAAGTATTGCTATCTAACTGTATGTTGCTCTTTTATTTGCAAAGTATTGCTATCTAACTGTATGGTAATCATTGATTTGTACAGTATTGCTTATCTTACTGTATAGTGCTCTTTGATTTGTAAAGTATTGCTTATCTAACTGTATGGTGCTCTTTGATTTGTAACGTATTTCTTGTTTCAGGTTTTCTACCCCCTCTGTCGTGTTTGTGAAATAAAACAGCTCCGTTTTGCTAGCTGAGTGCAAAAGTCAAAGAATAGATGATCAAGTATTTAAACTACAAACTAATGAGTCATATTTCAGCCGGTATGTGGTCGACAGAAACGCGAACTTTCATTTGTATCGAAAATAGCTAACATCAAAGTCGTCCTATATTGAATAAAAGTTGTTTGACCTATTGCAGAATTTATGGAGTGTGAAACTGATAAACAAAACACTAACGAAAAGCATACATATAATGCAGGAAGGGGTCCAGATATTTAAATCACTTTTTGTCCTTGAATGCGTCTTGCAATGTTGGTCCAGCCCACAATATTTTGTAAACTTGAACAAAGTAATGTTCATATATCGAATCTGTCTTTCTACCTTAAGGATAGTTTGTATATATTATTTGTGTTTTGCGTGCCTTTTATTGATACATACATTTACTTGGCTTTATAAAGTCTGGATTGTGCTGATGTGTTTTTAAAGCTTATGAATACATATTTATATATACATCATACATCTATTCATGCATTGCATAGTTAAGTGTACGCATGATCCATTGCATACACATAAACTTGTTAATATCTCACTTACCATATATGACCTAAGTGTTTATTCCCTCTGTCTATGGTTCGGTAGGTAGCACGTTCAAACTCCGGTCGAGTCATACCAAAGGGATAAAATTATACTAGCAATTGTCTCACTTGGCGCTCAGCATTAAAACGTAAGTGTTAGGATTAGTCGGCCTGGTGTCAGAATAATGTGACTCGGTGTGACATCATGTTACATGTCTGAAGCATAATTCCCCAATGCTAAACATCATTTTAAACTACCACACTGCAGAAATCGTAGCGACATTACCAGAAATGTTGAAAGCTACGTTAAAAATTCATATCACACACACAGACACACAGACAAACACACACACACTTCCTATGGCTTCGGTAGTTAGACCATTTGTCCCATAACGTCTAGAAGACGTAACATATAGTATGAGAATACTGTTCTTGGTTACTCGGTGCAAAGTGACATGTTAGCAATGGTCAGTAAATTACTAATTATCATTGATGGTGTATATCGCTGACCAATCATGTTTCAAGCCACGTGTGTTTGCATTAATATTTTCCACATTGCTAATGTCTATCAATATTTACTGATAAAACAAACAGCTGTAATAAAACATCGAATCATTGCAAAAGTGACAGCAGAACACGTGAGAATTAAAACACATGCCATAATCCTGCTAGACCATTAAATTTATTTTCAAATTTTACTATATGTAAACGATTTTCAGTCTGAACCTTTGCTTGGTTAATTCAAATAGTTTTAGGGGTGCCTCTCTTATCTCTTCTAATCTTAATAGTTATTCGCATACCCTTTACTAACACGCTGAAATGGTGCGACCAGTAATCCTTTTCCCACTTGAGCACAGTGGAAACTTTTTCTGACCTTAGCAAATAGCTGGAATCCTCATCTTCTTCTACTGTGGGACCATATTGTTGTTGTTGTTGTTGTTGTTGTTATTGTTGTTGTTATGGGTTTAACGACAATTTTGACGCATGGTATGCTAGGCATGGAGGTCAGTATATTTGGTGGAGGAAGTACCCGGGAAACACCTAGAAAAACCACCGACATGAGTGAAAACAAATGGCAAGCTTTTTATATTCCACACGATGGCCGAACCCGACAATAGTTTTGTTGCTGCATTATATTGTCGTGGACATTAAATGAACAACTTTTGAGTTCTTTTTTACTGCAAAAACTTCTTCCTGGTCATTTGGCTTTCTGGCTTAATAAGTGACATTCTCGTTGGATATTGGTTGACTGTAAGTTTTCACAATTTTAGTGCAACCCGGGGTCCTTCACCTCATCCATTTCAGAATTTCTGTACAGAGTTTCAAGTTCTCTGTCCTTGTATCAATTGATTAATGATAATAGGATGACTGTGGGGTTTTGTACAGTACTTAAGTGACTCATGACACTGAATGCATTCCTGGTCCCAGAGGTCTTGATGTAAGAGTAAGCTGATCAGCGTCTAAGCATGTTATGACAAGTCTAATTATGATTTTTGAGATTAGTGAGTACTAAATTGATTTTTTTAAAAATTCTTTTAGTATTGCAAACGTTCAATGGCAGGTAACAAAAGATTTAAGCAATGTGTTCTGGTGCTATAAATGTAGTCAACAGCGTCTATTTTGTTCTTTTAAGACTTGCAGACAACTCATTTCCTCTGCGAAGGCAGGTGAGGCTTGTAAATGGTTGGGAAGAGCATGAGATGTATTAGCAAGTCAGACACAAGAGCATGGGATGTATTAGCAAGTCAGACACAAGAGCATGGGATGTATTAGCAAGTCAGACACAAGAGCATGGGATGTATTAGCAAGTCAGACACAAGAGCATGGGATGTATTAGCAAGTCAGACACAAGAGCAAATCAAACATAAGAGCATGGGATGTATTAGCAAGTCAGACACAAGAGCATGGGATGTATTAGCAAGTCAGACACAAGAGCATGGGATGTATTAGCAAGTCAGACACAAGAGCATGGGATGTATTAGCAAGTCAGACACAAGAGCAAATCAAACACAAGAGCATGGGATGTATTAGCAAGTCAGACACAAGAGCATGGGATATATTAGCAAGTCAGACACAAGATCATGGGATGTATTAGCAAGTCAGACACAAGAGCATGGGATGTATTAGCAAGTCAGACACAAGAGCATGGGATGTATTAGCAAGTCAGGCACAAGAGCATGGAATGTATTAGCAAGTCAGACACAAGAGCATGGGATGTATTAGCAAGTCAGACACAAGAGCATGGGATGTATTAGCAAGTCAGACACAAGAGCATGGGATGTATTAGCAAGTCAGACACAAGAGCAAATCAAACACAAGAGCATGGGATGTATTAGCAAGTCAGACACAAGAGCATGGGATGTATTAGCAAGTCAGACACAAGAGCATGGGATATATTAGCAAGTCAGGCACAAGAACATGGGATGTATTAGCAAGTCAGACACAAGAGTATGGGATGTATTAGCAAGTCAAACACAAGAGCATGGGATGTATTAGCAAGTCAGACACAAGAGCAAATCAAACAGAAGAGCATGGAATGTATTACCAAGTCAGACACAAGAGCATGGGATATATTATCAAGTCAGACACAAGATCATGGGATGTATTAGCAAGTCAGACACAAGAGCAAGTCAGACACACAAGAATGGGATGTATTAGCAAGTCAGACACAAGAGCATGGGATGTATTAGCAAGTCAGACACAAGAGCATGGGATGTATTAGCAAGTCAGACACAAGAGCATGGGATGTATTATCAAGTCAGACACAAGAGCATGGGATGTATTAGTATGTCAGACACAAGAGCATGGGATGTATTAGCAAATCAGACACAAGAGCATGGGATGTATTAGCAAGTCAGACACAAGAGCATGGGATGTATTAGCAAGTCAGACACAAGAGCAAGTCAGACACACAAGAATGGGATGTATTAGCAAGTCAGACACAAGCAATGGGATGTATTAGTATGTCAGACACAAGAGCATGGGATGTATTATCGAGTCAGACACAAGAGCATGGGATGTATTATCAAGTCAGACACAAGAGCATGGGATGTATTAGTATGTCAGACACAAGAGCATGGGATGTATTAGCAAATCAGACACAAGAGCATGGGATGTATTAGCAAGTCAGACACAAGAGCATGAGATGTATTATCAAGTCAGACACAAGAGCATGGGATGTATTATCGAGTCAGACACAAGAGCATGGGATGTATTAGTATGTCAGACACAAGAGCATGGGATGTATTAGCAAATCAGACACAAGAGCATGGGATGTATTAGCAAGTCAGACACAAGAGCATGGGATGTATTAGCAAGTCAGACACAAGAGCATGGGATGTATTAGCAAGTCAGACACAAGAGCATGGGATGTATTAGCAAGTCAGACACAAGAGCATGGGATGTATTAGCAAGTCAGACACAAGAGCATGGGATGTATTAGCAAGTCAGACACAAGAGCATGGGATGTATTAGTATGTCAGACACAAGAGCATGGGATGTATTAGCAAGTCAGACACAAGAGCATGGGATATATTAGCAAGTCAGAAACAAGTTGTTAATAAACATTTTTATATAAAAAAAACTTGCTCGAATTATAATGGAAGTAATTGCCGGTCCTCACAAATTTTAAAATTAATATCTTGTAAACATTAAGCTTTTCGGCTGAAAATCAGCCATTTCATAAGAATAACTTCAACTGTGATAGTTCATATTGTAATAATTCAGACTGAATATTCAGATTGTGGTAGTTCAGATTGTGATAATTCAGACTGAATATTCAGATTGTGGTAGTTCAGATTGTGATAATTCGGACTGAATATTCAAACTGTGATAGTTCAGATTGTGATAATTCAGACTGAATAGTCAGATTGTGGTAGTTCAGATTGTGATAATTCAGACTATGAATATTCAGATTGTGAAAGTTCAGAGTGTGATTATTCAGACTGTGACAGTTCAGACTGTAATACTTCAGACTGTGATAGAGATACGTATCTAAGAGTACAAAAGGTAGTGATTAGTAGAACTGCATATGTAAGATATGGGGAATCAAAATCAAAATCTGTATTTCTGCAGAGTCGGGGAGAACAAGACAATGTCAATTGCTCACCAATGAATTGCGCGTCGTCTAAAACAATAATCAACTCATCACTATGCTTTACATGACGACAAAAGAATAATTTTTAACAGACAATTATAATTATCGGTGATATCTTTCCAAAATCAAATGTTATGCATATGTAATTTAATTATTGTGTTTTTTAATTTATTTTATTTTATTTTATTCCATTACATGTTATTGTAATGATAACTTTATTCACTGGATTTGACATTTTTCCAGAAAATTCAATTCAGTACTGTTTGTCCTGATAAATAGGCACTAGTAGAAACAGTGTATCTTTTGGTGACCTAGATTCAGAGCCCGTTTCAAGTTTGTAGTAAACAACTTTTCATATTTTTATTACTGAATGTTATAGTAAGATTCATTTAATAGTGAACGTCATAATCAGTATGTAATGTTTCTACGCCGCTAGACGTAAAAGATCACGTGACCCTATCAGGTGATCTCTTTTAGTTAACCTTAAAGTACACGTCATCATTGTGATTTTTGCCAGTCTTGCTTTTTATATTTGGAGCTCAAAGGTGTTTTTGTTGTGACCAGTTTCAGTTGAATGTTTATTTTAATTCAATTAAAAGTAATTTATTTTTCCTGGAAATTACTAGTGCTCATCAGAATTATTGGACAAAGATATTTATTGGAAATTATTTGGAATTCTAAACTGGAATATTATTCTTGGTGATACAACAAGTGACTTTTGACACATCAGGACAAAACAGGTTAAAGAAGACGTTACCGCCTTCCATCTTGGAACTTCGTGGGATTAGAATTTTGATTCGCTTAGAACTTTTTATTGAATGGACTTATATGTCTTAAATTTTGTTATTAATTTTGGATTATATTCATAAACTGTAAGTACATTTTCTCATTTTCCCTTGTTTTTCTAGAGAAATAATTTATTTTGTTATATTTTACAAAGCTTGTTGACTTCACCCTTTTCTGTGTTACTTTTGTACACGTAACACACTCACCTTATTACTTGTGTGGAGTTTTATGTTTTTTATTGTGGTTTTGTTGTTTTCTATGTTTTTATTTGTTGTTTGTTTGTTTTTTAAACCGATCCAATTGAAACGAACATGTAAAGACATCTTTGAGATTTATCTCAATGGCATAATAATAGAATATCTTCAATCCAAAAAATGAATGAGCATCTTCAATCGACATAGCCTTGCAAAACACTTTGTCAGCTGCTTTTGCGCGTAACCTTTTATTTTAAACAAACATAATATATTTCCTGTGCATTTTTCGTCGGCGTTTCGCTCCACTAATAATTATATTTCTTCGCTTTCCATACTGTGCAATCATATTAAATTGAATTAACATAAAAAGACATAGCAATATAGAAGACTCACATTGTATCTCCGCCATATGTAACAAGTTCTTAAAATTGAAAGTTTAATTTGTCTTTCTATTTACTTAATTACAAAAGGTTATTTTGCGCTTCATCAACCATTGCTCGTCATCAACCATCATGCGTAATCAACCATTGCGCGTCAAAAACCATTGCGCGTCACATAAATGAATAGTGGTACTTCTTCAAAGGTCAAAGTCAATGTTTATTTTGTCTAACAGTTCTATATCACATTGGAATTTTATTTTGAGTTTATCCCTAAGCACACACGTATGCTAATGTATTATCTCTAAGCAAAGATGTATGCTAAACATCAAATATACTCTGACAGCGTCAGACATGCTGTCGATAGAAATAGTAAATCTAACTCTGGAAACGTATGCCCATGTTACTGATAATAAGCTCAAGCTGTCCACACTAACTTGATCTATTGAAGTTTGGCTAAATATGAGATTTCTGGTTTCTCTCACTGATAATATTGATTATTTTAGGGCTTTTTTGCCCCAGCTTAATTCTGCTGGGGCCAATTAATGTAGTCTCATTTAGAGACATAATGGATGAAATCAAAATTATCAGTATATAAATCGTGTTTATGTTCGGTTTTAATTGAAATTTATTTGATGTAATAATTATGTTTTGTTTGCTCAAATGAATAAATTTACCAGCCAATGAATAAATATACCTGCCAATATGATGAAGTATTTTGCATTAGAAAATATGTAACAGAAACTGAACATAAACCAAGTGATGAGAACAGTGATAATAGCTGTCTGACTGTTTTAGTATTTGTAACAATCATTTAAACATTTCCTTATATTTTACATATATGTTTGTTCCTATAATTAATGAACTTCGTGATAATTATATGTTATATAATTTTGTAACAATAATTTATCAACTTAGTATTACTTAGAATTAGAATTTTATATATTATGAAAAACTTTAAATAAGTGACAAATCATCGTGGGTAAATATTCCCTTCCTTCAAACATGATAAAACGATTACTTCTTCTTCTTAATAAACAACCAGGACAATTTATTTCATAATATGAAACAAAACACATCTCAATATGCACTATAAATAGAACATGGCTATTCTTTACTAATGTCTTCGGTCCACATTACCAACGCTTTAATAACTGTTTTGCCAAGTGGCGTCTTTATTCATCTATTTTAATATACTTATTTATGAAATCAAAAAATACCGGCATTGATATGACTACGCCAAACAGATCGATCAGCAGTGACACTCTCCATGCTACCAGGGTCGATGCCAAAATTCTTCAGCGAGGCTTTGAGAGTGTTATTGTACTTCTTTTATTGACCATCGTGAGATCTGTTGCCTTGCTGTAGCTCTTCATAAAACATCATCTTGTATAGGTGTTCTTCCGGCATGCGGACAACACTACCAGCCCATTGGAGTTGTCTTTCACAGCATAATGTGGATTCTTGTCTTGCCGGCGTGAGTGAGCACTTCTATGTTCAGTGTATTGTCCTGATCTTCAGCAGTTTTCTCAGGGAGCTCGGGTGGAAGTGCTTCAGTTTTTAAAATGGTGGTTATACACCTTCCAGGTCTCACAAGTATAGAGGAGGGTGAGTAGAACAAACGCTGTGTATACTTTGAGTTTGGAGGCCAGCTTGATGCCTCTCATATCCCTAACATTTGAACGGAGTCTGCCAAATGCTATCCTGGCTTTGGCAATCCTGGTGTTGACCTCATTATCTGTGTGAACTGCTTGTGATATGGTGTTGCCGAGGTATGTGAATCTGTCCACACATTTTAGCTTTGGCTATTGACTGTGACGGATGGTTCCATATTGTCTTTTCTGGAGCTGGTTGATGCAGAACCTCGGTCTTGTTGGTGAAACAAATGAGTCCGAAGGTGGTGCACGCTATAGAAAAAGAGGTTTATGCTATATGTGCATGAATGTCTATCGTGCTGGAGTTGAGGGCACAGTCATTTGCAAACAGGAAGTCCCGAATGTATTCAACTTGGACTTTGATTTTGGCTTGAAGCCTCATCAGGTTGAACAACAGTATCCGAGACCGACTCCCACATCACTGTCCTTAAAGGCGTACATAAACATGGCAGAGAATATGAGGCTGAAGAGAGTGGGGGCTTTAACGCATCTTTGTTTCACACCATTCGCAACCTGAAAGGGTGCGAAATAGTTACCCTGGTACTGGAATCTGGCAAGCATACCATCATGTAATTGCTTCACCATTTCAAGACTCCCGGACATACAAATTTGGCTATGATTTTCTAAATGCCTTCCCGGATGACAGTGTCGAATGCCATAGGCAGGTCTACTAAGGTGGTGTATAGCTGGATATTTTATTCCTGACACTTGTTTGACTGGCATTAAATATCATGTCAATGGTAACTTTTTTCTTTTCTGAAGCAACACTGACCTTCTGGCAGTAGGCCATTATAAAAGTGCTTTGTGAGTCTGTTCAGCAGAATCCTGGCGAGGACCTTTCCTGCAACGCATAGTAGAGAGATTCTTCTACGGTTGTCACAGGATTAGCGATTTCCTTGGCGGTTGTAAATGTGGATGATGGATGCATCTTTGAATTCTTTGAGTATGCGTTTCTGCTTCCACATCCCACAAAACATTTATGTTAGTCTTTTCACTAGCTTAAGCTCACCAGACCTAAAGATCTCCGCTGAGATTGAGTCTGCTCCTGTAACTTCCCCACTAGACAGGCGCTCAATGGCCCTGTGAGTTTCCATCATCACTGTTCGAGGGTCAGTCAATCTCTCGTTGATCTCCACTTGGGGTAGGCCGTTGATCTTTTCATCGTTGATGGAAGAGGGTATATTTAGGACACCATCAAAGTGTTCTGTCTAACACTCCAATATCATCTCCTTCTCGGTTATGAGACTGCTTCCATCGGAGCTCAAGCGTGTGGATATGCCTGAAGAGCACTATAGAAATTTTCAAAGTTGAGTATATCGGCAAAAGACTGAATATCATCAGCCTTTCGGCGCAGCCATATGTCCTGCATCTCACGCAGTATTTTCTGCACAGCTTGGCAGACTCTGCTGAAAGGATCTTTCTTTGTATCTGACTTGGGGTTGATGCTGAACTCACGGTGGAGACGGTGCTAATCCACTACCATGGATTGTATTTCTTCACAGTTCTCGTCAAACCAGTCTTGGTGTTTTCGCACAGTGACGCCAAAGATTTAAGATGCAGTATAGTACACCAGATGTTTAAAGGCCGCCCAACATTGCTCTGTATTATTGGTATTAGAATCTGTTTTTTCTAACTGGCTTGTCAGAGCTTCAGACAAAGCTTGCTCGAAGTTGCAGTCTTTCAGCCTGGAGACATTGAGAAGTTTTGGGACTTTAAATCCGTGTGTGAGAGGTTGAATTCTAAGATTCATCTTGGATATCAGTAGTATGTGGTCTGTCCAATAGTCACCAACTCACATCACTCTGGTCACACGGACATCCGTCTTGTCACTCATATGGACTAAGATCTAGTCGATCAGATGTAAATGCTTAGATAGCGGTTGCATCCAATTTGTTTTGTTAAGGAAGGACAGACAAAGGACGGCGCTTTGTGATAAGGAGATAATTTGTTGTGCACATCCTCAAGAGTAGATGTCCATTGCTGTTGCAGTTGCCAATGCCACGTTTATGAAATATTTAAAACATTCATTGCTGCCACGTCCACTCCAGAAAAGGTGAAGCCAACTACAGCTTCATTCCTTCGTCGGCCAAGCGATTTTCACTCAGGGTTGCTATCTCTATCTTGAAGCGAGTAAGTTCTCTTTCAATCAGGGCAGTTCTTCTCTCTGGTCTGTCAATCTCTCAACGATCCAATAAAGTGTTATGTTCCACGCACCAAGCGTAATTGAAACATTTCGGGATGCCTTTTTGTTTCGACCGCAAGAATGGGTTTCCCTCCAACTGATGTAAGCTAGTCGGGGTAGTTGAAGCAGGCTTTTACTAGAGCACGTTTTTCTAGCCCTTTCTTCAGGCTACGGATTTAAGTAGAGCTATCCTAAAGAGGTGTGCTTAGTTGCTCAGACGGCTGCCGAAATCCATTTTTCCTTCGGGTCTATGAAAGACAACCCTATGGCCAGAACCGCCTGCATGCAGGTCCGTTACTACGGCTGCCAGTGCATCAACACCTGCCGCGTTGTACCTCGCTTATCACCGCATGACTTGAATAATGATGATGACATTAATGATTTGCGCGTGAGTTGGATAAAAGTGAGGGAGAGTTGCGCTGCGTCAGCATAACTCTCTCGTCCAGCCTCCACTTTGTCCAGTGGCAAGACGTATTCTAGACGTTTGAAATGGAGACTGGATGCAGTAGATGAGTAAGGTGTCCTGTGTCTTGCAGTGCTCTTGCTTTGATGGGTCCGCCTTCCTGCCAGTTGACCAGCTGGTGGTTCCTCCGCTCAGTTTCGCCGGGTCCAATTTTCGCATGCTGTGGGTAACGAGCCTAAACTCACCGACGGTTTGAGACCCGTAGGCTACCTTTAACCTGGTTTAGCCGTCCTGACGAAGACATTGCCCGTGGTGTGGCCGCTGCGCATACTAAAGCTTCTTGAAGCCAAAGGTGAGAGCAGAACACCAAGTGGTGACAAAAGGTGGACTAGCTACTCCCACCAGAGGTATTCTCCCTCCATGAGCATCCCTTACACCACAGAATAGTGCATTGATAACAGTAACGTAGACATCAGTTTTACATTTTTGACAAGATAATTTATACATACATCAAAAGTCTGGTAATAAACCCAACAACAGTTCATATTTTACGAGAAAATATTTTGTAACAGCGACCATTTAACATTTTAAATGAAACGAAGGAAGTAATATGTTCACGCAATTCTGCAATAAACGCCAATATTTTATTACAGCAATTTGCAAACGGAATAACCATTTATTACATTTATCCCAACAGCAAATGTCTTTTTTCCAATGTTTAAGGCAAAGGCACGTGAGGCACGTGCCCAGGGCCCTGTACAACAGCGTGTCCCGCGGCCGCCCAAAAACAAAATTTCGGTATCAGTTGTGTTAGAAGTTTAGTACTATATTAACAAAATTTAACAAAATGACACACCTGCACATGGAAATGCAATGCAATACTCTATATATGAGACTCAGAGATAAAGGCGCAGTTCTGTTTATTTTTAAGGTTAGAGTTTGTGCCTAGTGTTCCCAAACTTCTCAAAATGGTCTTTTGGCAAATATCACTAGTCACAGATAATATCCGTTACAAATTCATTCCCGTTGAAGATGTTTAAATTCAAAAAATAAACCTGACTCGCACTGTACCATGGCTCAGAGAATTTATGTTGGGGTTTTCATCTAGACAAGGAAATAAATCTCAGTTATGGAGGTTACATTACTTGTCTCCCCACAAGGCTCTGCCGAGGAGGAGACAAATAGTATAACCTTGCGACTAGGATTTCCTTGTATTGTTATAAACACCGACTTAAATTATTTTTCTCACCCAATTGTTTTCCATTTAAATTAAAATAATCATGCACTTTTGCAATATAGTTCGCAGATTCAAAACACCATATTCGTCAGGTAATCTTACTGTCTCGCACTCCAATATAAAGATCGGGTTTTGCACTAATTTTGAAAATGTGAATAATTATCTAAGTTGAAACTAGAAACATACGCTTCTCTGAGGAAACAAACAAAAAATCAAGAAAAAAGGACAAGTTATGATTGTCGCGTGTTACACTTATTGCATCATGAGAGTCTCGGACCACGTGATTTTATTTTTGAGAACTCTCATTTATTTGAATATGCTAATGAGAGCAATGGGTGCTACGTCGACTCAAGGTACTCATGTTCTACCCATGAGAAAATATAATCATAAAATCATTTGATATTATTATTGTATTATTACGTTCAATCGATGGATGTCGTATGAAAATAACAATAAGAAATTAGTATGTTTTAAAAGGATAACTTGTAACTTTCAACAGTTTTAAGTTGAAAAAAAGTTCTATGACATGCAACGAGTACGATAAACGACACAGCTCTAACGAAGAGTGTAATGACTATAAGGAGATTTCGAATTCATGAAATTTATTTTTTCTGTCCTGTAAATGTGGAAAGTGTTGCTATTACTGACACTATGTTGATCTACATGGAATTCTTCTTATGGAGTAGCGTGTGGACTGAAGAGGAAACCACTCTCATGGGCATTTGTTTAAAGTGCTGATTTATTTGGATTTGGTTGCGTGTTTAAAAAATGCAGGTCTGACAAAACACATTTCTGGTTGTGGCCGGCTTTGTTGGTGCTTTTGAAAGAGATTCGATTTTTTTAGCCAGATATGTGTATTGCCGGTGTGTCTGGAACAATGGCTATAGTTCTCATCACACACCATCGCGAATTTTTTCCTATGTTAACTCAATATATTTCAGGTCAGCGTCTTTAAATCTAGCTAAAAGTACTTAATTCATTTCCCACGAAGTAATTCAAGCTAATGAGATAATTTTAGCTACGTATTGACCTAAAAATTTCCTATGTTACTGACAGAACAAAATTTGTCATGTTTTGTGTAGTTTCTATCATAAGACCAACTAGCTTTGTTTAGTTCTTTTTATAAGACCAATTAGCTTTGTATAGTTCCTATCATAAGACCAATTAGCTTTGTGTAGTTCCTAGCATAAGACCAATTAGCTTTGTGTTGTTCCTAGCATAAGACCAATTAGCTTTGTATAGATCCTAGCATAAGACCAATTAGCTTTGTGTAGTTCTTAGCATAAGACCAATTAGCATTGTGCTGTTCCTAGCATAATACCAATTAGCTTTGTGTAGTTCCTAGCAAAGACCAATTAGCTTTGTGTAGTCCCGAGCATAAGACCAATTAACTTTGTGTAGTTTCTAGCATAAGACCAATTAGCTCATCTTCATGTGCATCTGTCTCAAAATGTTTTGTATGGTATTATATTAAAAATGAAAAGACCTTACGTTGCTTCATCAGTTAATTTTTTTTTTCTTATATATCTATTGTTATTGCTTGATTGTATAACAACTCGGTCAAGCACACAGGAAGACAACTGGGATTTCTTCTTTTTAATTTTTTTTCTAGCTCGTGGACTTCCATGATTGCGACGATTGGACTGAGACACCCAGACTAAAATAAGAAAAGTAAGAGTAACAAAGCACGTAGATTTCAATACTGTCTCATGGATGCAAAACACGTTACATAGTTAAACATCTTACAGTAGTCACGATTCTTGTTATCCGCCACCGGAAACGAAACGCCATGCATTGTATCACCGCTCTAATTTGCAAGTGGTCGTTATCACCATCCAAATACATGTAAGTAGGACATTATATGAATCCAAGATGAACCTTTCAACATCCATTGGAGCACAAACTCTTTACAATTTACAAATTTTGTCGAAAACCTTTTTTCTTAAAAAAAAACAAACACCTTATTGAACTGCTCATAAGAATGCCAAAAATACATCGATCGTTAAAACAAAGTCCTATGAGGCAAATCCGACGGCAATACTCTATCATACTGTAATAAATTTAGAGTATATGCAATTGATTATAGCGCCGCGTTTTAAGGAATTCTTATATATTTTTGTTTACTTGTTTGAGCATTGGAACTCTGTCCAGAAAAAAATATTCCTCAGTTCGAAATAATTACCCAATTAAAAGGAGCAAACGTCACAAAGTGAAATGTTAGTGCCATGGTTTAATTTCAGTGAATTAAGGTCAGGGCCGCATGAGTGTCTCTGTCGTTCCATAGCCCCTATTAAAATCTAGTGGTGTATATTGATCATGTGACTCCAAGTGCAGTGTTTAAGATCGGAGACTGGTATATTACTCAATGGAATAAACGAGAAGGGACTATTCCGTTGTTTACTGGCGCGGTTTAATGTTGTCATGTTGGTAAATGTAACGCAATTTTCCAGACGAAAGGTGGCTTAAAACCATGATTTGACTGGCCTAAGGTGGTTTAGTAAAATAGTTTCCTGTATTATGGGGAGTTCTATATTTTCACGGAGGTACACGCTTCGGAATGTTAATGAAGATAATCCATGCAGATGTGCGGTTAATACACAATTTGGAAGTTGTGAGATCCGAGGTTTTGTATTAGAGTGAAATTATTATAGAATAGACACGTTGGACTTGTATTATTTAGAGTAAAATTATTATAGAATGGATACGTGGGACCTTCTAGTCTACATCAGCAGTTGTGTAGAGGTCTTTGGAATTTGGGGAAACTTACGACTTCTAGCGGAATCGGGTCAGGGTTTGACACCGCTCTGTCAAGCAAATATCCCTTGGCTGTAATTGTAGAATATGACAACAAAGTGTTTGTATTTCTTTATTACTGTGGTACTGAGGATACAATGCCATCCTATAATTTGACCATAATGTGTCTGTATTTTTGATTACTATCGGTTCAAATTATGAAATGTATAATAATGTAAGATATCAAGTATTTCCAATGCTCTATACTTAACATATTATATTTTGAATGCTGTAAGACTAAAACTACTATATTTCGAATTCTGTAATACTTAACGTATTGTATTTCGAAATCTGTAAGACTTAAAGCACGAATTCGGGAATACTGTAAGACCTGAAGCATGAATTCATGATGCTGTAAAAAAAATCAGGTGAAATTTAAACATAATGCAAGACTTACAAGTATAAAATATATAATAATGCAAAAATATATAATAATGTAAGTCTTCAAAGTATGAATTTACACTAATAGTGAAGAATTTAGAACATTATAAAACACAAAATATAAATTTATAATACTTTAAGACCTAAGTTATGGCTTTAGAATATTGGAAGTCTTAAAGCATGATTTTAGACTACTGGAAGACTTAAAAGCATGAACTACAAATACTAAAATACATAAAGCGTGAAGTACACTGTAAAACATAAAGCATGAATTTATAATTATATAAAACATAAAGCATGGATTTAGAATTATGTAAGACTTAAATCATGTATTTAGAATACGTAAGACTTAAAACATTAATTTAAAATAGTGGAAGACTTAAAAATAAATTTAGAATACTGGAATACTCAAAATAAGTATAAAATTTAATGTATAACTCTGTAAGACTCAAAAGTATAAATTTAGCCAACTGTAAAACTTAAAGTATGAATTTCTAATACTGGAAGACTCAAAATGTGAATTTCTAATACTGGAAGACTCAAAATGTGAATTTCTAATACTGGAAGACTCAAAATGTGAATTTCTAATACTGGAAGACTCAAAATGTGAATTTCTAATGCTGGAAGACTCAAAATGTGAATTTCTAATACTGGAAGACTCAAAATGTGAATTTCTAATACTGGAAGACTCAAAATGTGAATTTCTAATACTGGAAGACTCAAAATGTGAATTTCTAATGCTGGAAGACTCAAAATGTGAATTTCTAATACTGGAAGACTTAAAGTAATCATCGAGTCACTAGGCTACTGGTATTTAATTATGTGAATAGATGTGTAAGAACAGGATCACAGTGTGATTAGAAAGGTAAGCACAATGTGTGAATCGATGGGTAAGCACAGAATCACAGTGTCTTTAGCAATGTAAGTACAGACTCACACTGCCATTAGAAGGGTATGAACAGACAGTGTGTGCATAGATGGATAAGAACAGAATCACAGTGTTATTAGAAATGTAAGGACATAATCACAGTGTGATTAGAAGGGTATGAACAGACAATGTGTGCATAGAGGGATAAAAACAGAATCACGGTGTGATTAGAAGGCATTTGCAGACAATGTGTGCATAGAGAAATAAAAACAGAATCACAGTCATCTTTTAAGAATATTCAATTTAATTGTTTGCTTGTTAGTTTTAAATTATTTTAATTCCATAACATGCTATTGTAATGTAACATTATTTACTGGATTGAGTTCAGTTCTGTTTGACCTGACTGATTTTTTTTTATTTCATGGATAGAAACTTTTAATAATAGAAAAATTAACCAAGTTTCTGACCTTGTTTCAAAATAAATGTCAGTTTCGGTAAACAACTTTTTGTTATTTTTTTAATCTTTCTCAGAGTTAAAATCAGTAAGATGACTGAAGGTCAATCTAGACTGTTATTTTAAGCATATCTTAATTGGTAACAAACGTCTATTTTTTTTCCAGAAGGATGAACTTTTGATCCTCATCCTGGAATTTGTTTTGTGTCTTCACTAGACTATAATTCATTTTGTGATAACTGTTTGTCAGTTGGCTTAACACGCCTGGCACGTTGAGCTATATTATGATGTGACCAGTTTGGATTGAATTTTATTTTCTTCAAATTATTGAATTCAAATGATTTTTTTCTCTGGAAATACAAATGTGCACTGACAAAATTCTTGGATAAAGACATTCGTTGATGTTTATTCTGAATTCAAAACTAGAATAATATTTTCTTTGATTCAACAAGAGACTGTTGACAAAGCAGCATTTCGCAGACCACAAAAGATGTAATCGCCTTCAATTTCGTATTTCATCGGGTCTCGAACTCAGATTCATTCAGGTATTTTTATTACTGGGACTTCTATTTTTAATTCTTGTATTTCAAGAGCATACACTAATAACACAATGAGTGACTAGATGGGTAAGAACGTAATAACAGTGTGATCAGAAATGTAAGCACAGAATCACCGTGTGATTAGAAGGGTATGCACAGATATACATACTAGGAAGCTGGCAAAGAGGAGAATGCCAATGCTTCATCTATAACAAATCAAAATTTATCTAAAGAGACTCTTGACTCTAAATATTCAAAGGACACAGTTGTAAATGTTGTAAATGTAAATGTTAATGGATTTTTCAGGGTCTGTATATGACTTTGAAGATGCTAATATATGTGAACATTTAAGTATGGAAATAGAATGATAAAAGTAGTATGGAGACAATCTACGGGGGTAACCCATTGCATGACATACATATAATTGATATGAAACTAAATGCAAAAGGTTTTAACGTAGGTCACTTAAATGTACAGGGTATAGTGGGAAAAATAGACCAAATTAAGTTAATGTTGTCTTCCAAGGAAAATAATATAGCTGTGTTAGGACTCACTGAAACTAAACTAAATGCTAACCACAATGATGATCTATTTCATTGTCAAGGCTACAATAAACCATTACGCAGGGTCAGAGAGACAGCAGGTGGAGGTTTTGTTGCGTACATTAGGGAAGAGGTAAATGCAGAAAGGCGACTTGACTTGGAGTCACAAGAAAATGAGAGTATTTGGATGGAAATTTATCAAAATAATGCAAAATCATTTCTAGTTGGTTTCATTTATAGGCCACCTTCCTCCAAAGCAATTTGGAATGATAACTTTTTGAAACAAATAGAAAATGTTCTTGCATAGGAGAAAGAAACATATATACTCATTGATATAAATAAGGACCTTCTCAATACTCAAATAAGGAAGAACTGGACAGAATTTATTGAATCATTAGGCCTAGTTCAGCTGACAAATGACCCCACTAGGGTAACAGAAACATCAAGCACTCTTATTGATCACATTTATACCAACCTACCAGACAATGTAACTTGTGTTAACATACCAAAAGTTGGTCTTGGTGACCACTATCCTACGTTTTTGACAAGAAAGGTTAAATGCAAGAGAAATAAAAAATACACAAAACTATCACTTATAACTCATTCAAAAATTTTAATGAAGAACAATTTCTCAGTGACTTATATAAAGTTTCATGGAATATGATCCAAAATTCAGATGACATAGATGAAGCTCTGAAAGAGTGGAATGATTTATTTATGGATGTAGTCTCTAAGCATGCACCTCTGAAAGTAAATCGCGTAAAGAATGAAATCCAACCTAATTGGCTTACTACTGAAATCCTTGATGCTATGAAAACAAGAGACCAATTTAAGGCTATGGGAAACCATGCACAATATAAAGTATGGAGAAACAAAATAACAAGTATGATTAAAAAAGCTAAACAAAATTATTATCAATCATTGCTTGAAAACAAAAAGAGCAACAAAAACTGCATTTGGAAAGTCTTCAATAAACTCACTGGAGGAAACCACAAAGATCAGATAAATAAAATTCACTCGCTTCTAGTAAATGACACCATAGTCACTGGTGGCAATGACTTTGCAAATGTTTTCAATGATTTTTTCACCAACATTACAACAAAGTTAAAAGAACCAGTGATTGAAAACAACTTTAATGAACTGAAAAAGTTCTGCAGTAGCAAAATCTCTAAGGAGGTATGTTTCTCTATCCCACCATTCCGTAAAAACGTTGTTAAGAAATATCTCAGTGAACTTGATACTAAGAAAGCTACAGGACTTGATCAGATTGGTCCACGACTCATTAAATCTTCTGCCTCTGCTATTGTAGATAGCTTAACATTCATAATCAATTTAGGTATTGCATCCTCATCTGTTCCCAAAAAATGGAAAACTGCAAAAGAAACTCCTATTCACAAATCTGGTCCTAAGGATGATGCTGATAACTACAAGCCAATCTCAATACTACCAAACTTGTCAAAATTGATTGAAAAGCAATGTCCATGATTCATTCGTATCATATTTAACAAAACACTTTCTGTTATACCCTAATCAATCAGGCTTTGGACAGAAACATTCATGTGAGACTGCCTTGATCTCCCTAACTGAAAAATGGCTCCAAACACTTGACCAAGGTAGAATAATAGGTTCTGTATTTGTAGATTTTAGGAAAGCTTTTGACATGGTGGATCATGAAATCCTTTTCAAGAAACTGAAAATCTACCAATGTGATGAAAGCACAGTTAGATGGTTTACTTCATACTTAAGTGAGAGAACACAACATGTTTATATAAATAATGTTCTGTCTGAACCTGGAACAATTAGATGTTGAGTACCACAAGGCTCAATTCTGGGTTCGTTACTGTTTATTTTATTTATTAATGACCTACCACTTGTACTAAAGGACTCAGTATCATCTATAGATCTCTATGCAGATGACACAACATTGTCAGACATCCAAAACACAAAGCAAGAACTTGAAATTTCTTTACAGAATGCCCTAAACAAACTGGACAACTGGTGCACATGCAATGGTATGGTGGTTAATACTGATAAAACTAAAATATTACTTATCTCAACACGGAACAAAAGAACACAACATGTTTATGTTTTGGTAGATAATAACCTATCATGGACTGAACATATCAAACATATCAGTAAAAAAGTCAATTCAAGTTTATGGCTTCTCAGTAGGATAAGACACTTTCTCCCGGAAAAGCACAGAAAACTATTTTATAACAGTTACATACATCCCTATTTAGACTACTGTAATACAGTATGGAGTAATTCAAATGATAAAAACTTAGCAAAGCTGGCACATCTCCAAAAAAGAGCATTTGAGCTAATATCAATCCAGAAAAAAAGCAAGGAAAATTTAGCTGGTAAGTTAAAAATACTACCTATTAAAGACCGAATTTGTTTAAGAAAAGACAAATTAATGTACAGGATAGCCAATAATAGTGCTCCTGAATATTTACAATCACTATACATGTATAGGCTACCTGGAAATAATCCCTACCTGCGATCAACGTCTACCAAACATTACAAAATTCCCAAACCAAATAAGGAATTATTTTTAAAAAAATGTTTCCAATACTCTGGAACTTTGCTCTGGAATAGTATTCCAGTTGAGATTAGAAATGCCCACTCTATTTCCTTTTACGAAATCCAGTATATACAGTAGCTTCAGAGATGCAGCAAAAATAAGTAAATTCCTTTGAATGAGGGCCTCAAGGTAGATTAGTTCTTAGCTAATTGAGTTACCCTCTTTAAATAAACTAATAATAATAATAATAATAATAATAATAATAATAATAATAATAATAATAATAATAATAATAATAATAATAATAATCATAGAAAGGACAATGTGTGAATAGATAGGCAAGAACAGAATCACAGTGTGATTAGAAGTGTATCTACAGACAATGTGTGAATAGATTGGTAAACACAGAATCACAGTGTGATTAGAAGTGTATCTACAGACAATGTGTGAATAGATTGGTAAACACAGAATCACAGTGTGATTAGAAGTGTATATACAGACAATGTGTGAATAGATAGGCAAGAACAAGATCACAGTGTGATTAGAAATGTAAGCACAGAATCAGAGTATCATTAGAATGGTCTGCACAGATAATGTGTGAATAGATGTGTAAGCACAGAATCAGAGTGTCATTAGAAGGGTATGCACAGATAATGTGTGAATAGATGTGTAAACACAGAATCAGAGTGTCATTAGAAGGGTATGCACAGATAATGTGTGAATAGATGTGTAAACACATAATCACAGTGTCATTAGAAGGGTATGCACAGATAATGTGTGAATAGATATGTAAACACATAATCACAGTGTCATTAGAAGGGTATGCACAGACAATGTCTGAATAGATGGATAAAAACAGAATCACTGTGTGATTAAAAGGGTAAGCACATAATCACCATGTGATTAGAGGGGCATGTTCAAGGTGTGAATAGATGGGTATGAACAGAATCACAACATGATTGAAAGGGTATGTTCAGACAATGTGTCAATAGATGGGTAGGCACAAAATCACAATGTGATTAGAAATGTAAGCATTTAATCACTGTGTGATTAGAATGGGATGTACAGACACTATGTGAATAGATGGGTAACAACAGAATCGCAGTGTGATTAGAATGGGATGTACAGACACTATGTGAATAGATGGGTAACAACAGAATCGCAGTGTGATTAGAATGGGATGTACAGACACTATGTGAACAGATGGGTAACAACAGAATCGCAGTGTGAATAGAATGGGATGCACAGACACTATGTGAACAGATGGGTAACAACAGAATCGCAGTGTGATTAGAATGGGATGTACAGACACTACGTGAATAGATGGGTAACAACAGAATCGCATTGTGATTAGAATGGGATGTACAGACTATCTGAAGAGATGGGTAAGAACATGATCACAGTATGGTTAGAAGTGTAAGAACAGAATCACTGTGATTAGAAGGTATGTACAGACAATATGTAAATAGAAGAATATGTACAACAAAGCACTGTGTGAATAGAAGAATATGTACAAATAATGTGTAAATAATGTGTAAATCTAAGGGTATGCACAGATAATGTGCTTCAAGTAGAGACTGTATAGAAAAATGTGTGAATACACGGGTATGTACAGAAAATATGTTGCTATGACTTTATTGTTTTAAGCTATATTAAATAAAAGCACGAAAACCAACTAGTTTTGTAAATTATAACAAATAATTTTATTAGATTACATAGTGAAAATTAAAAATGAAATTACATTGTTGTGAATTAAATCCAAAATAGTCAAATAATTTTATCACAACTCCAAATTATTAGGCTCCACTTGAATTCCAGTGGTCTTCCAATAATTCCAATATTGAATGTGTAAATGTGCATGTAGTCTTGAATGTGCTAATGTGTCAATGGCTTGGAATTTGGCAATGTGCAAACAGTCTTTTGCCCTATTAATAATATAGTCAAAAATGTTGGCAGACATCTCAAAATTCCAAATTAATTTTTGTCTAAGAATATTGTAATTCCAGAGCATAATAATCTGGAAAACATTTATCCAGCTAAATCAAAAACTGACACAACAATAAGACTGGTTTTGCTTTTGATGTTAAGGCAAGAATGAGCAATGTTTCAAGTAAAGATCATTGCTATAATAAACTAAAACACAAACAATAATAAAGCTAGAATGTAGGTCAGGTTCCTTTATAAAGCATTCAAAGTTCTCAACAAGTTTAGGAATTTCCAAGTGAAAAACTTCATGTCCTAGACTATATATCTATATATATTTATCCTATTTCCAAGCACTTTAACACAAGAGTCGTTATCAACTAAAAGGTTCTTAACACAACAGTCGCTATCAATTAAAAGGTTCTTAACACAACAGTCACTATCACCTAAAAGGTTCTTAACACAACAGTCGCTATCAACTAAAAGGTTCTTAACACAACAGTCCATATCAACTAAAAGGTTCTTTACACAACAGTCCTTATCAACTAAAAGGTTCTTAACACAACAGTACTTATCAACTAAAAGGTTCTTTACACAACAGTCCTTGTCAACTAAAAGGTTCTTAACACAACAGTCCTTATCAACTTAAAGGTTCTTTATACAACAGTCCTTATCAACTAAAAGGTTCTTAACACAATAGTCCTTATCAACTAAAAGGTTCTAACCACAGCAGTCTTTATCAACTAAAAGGTACTTCACACATCAGTCCTTATCAACTAAAAGGTTCTGAACACAACAATCCTTATCAACTCAAAGGTTTTTAACACAACAGTCCTTATCAACTAAAAGGTTCTTTACACAACAGTCCTTATCAACTAAAAGGTTCTTAACACAACAGTCTTTATCAACTAAAGGGTTCTTAACACAAAAGTCGCTATCAACTAAAATGTTCTTAACACAACAGTCCTTATCAACTAAAATGTTCTTTACACAACAGTCCTTATCAACTAAAAGGATTGTTACACAACAGTCCTTATCAACTAAAAGGTTCTTAACACAACAGTCCTTATCAACTAAAAGGTTCTTAACACAACAGTCCTTATCAACTAAAAGGTTCTTAAAGGCACAAATACTATAAATATATTTTCTCTAATCATACAATGACTACACATCACGAATTTCTAATTTCAATTTGCATTTTGTTTGCTTTACATTTGTATGACCCTTCCGTAAGCCTTCCATGCTTGAGAATGGTAATTTACGCTATGCATCAGGAAACATCTACTGCAAATAATTATTCCTATCTTAAATCAATAATCACCTGTGCATCCCAACATTCAGGGAATATCTAATGTTGCAAATTTTAGTGAGCGTCCAATTTTCGAAAATGCTCCAAATAATCACACAATCTCGTGAATAATGTATATTATGACGTCTAATCCTAGAAACTGACTAATTACTCATTTTGAGACATATCTTCCTTTCACCGACCACCTGTCATCGAGAAATACTTAGCTAACAAAAATGTAAAGTGAGAAAAATACAAATTGCACACACAATAGGTTGCATTGTCATTTCATAAACCTGTTTATGGTTCAAACAGTCACGGTTTCTATATGCACTCTCACATTCTATCAGATAGACAGACAGAAATATACTTATATACTTATACAGGTCTTTGTAGTTGGGTACATGTAAGTACCTATAAACCGGCAATTGAAAAGTAGTACAATAAAACAGGTAGGTAACATGATTGAATACAAATTTATTAGAACAAGATCTCTAGTTTAAGAAACTCTGTCTTGACTAATTAATTAATTGCCAACAATTAATAGGATTTACGTTGCATTGATAGTATTTTCTACGGATGCGTTCAGCATTAAGAGGTTAGTGGTAGGACTGGTTGGCCTGGTGTCAGGATAATGTGACTGGATGGGACATCATGCTACATGTCTGCGACATGACGCCCCAGTGCTAGACGTCACTATAAACTGCCATACTGCAGATAACGTAGCGATATGACTGAAAAATTGTTAGACCTACGTTAAAAATCATACTCACATAATCACACATTATCACCAATAAATTTCGATTGCAGTTTGTTTCCTCTTCTTTTTTTAAAATCTCTTTGAGAGTCATGAACTTTAAGCTGGCAGTCGTATTGTTTTGGGCATTTGCTGTAAATACACATTTCATTCTGAGAACATGTATATGCCAGCTAGTCTTGCATACCAGTATACATCGAGTTCCAAAGTGACCTATGTTTCTTGTAAATGCATGTCAGGCGATGTACTACCAAAGCTGCTATGTGTCAAATTTTTACGAGAAACCTTTCTTAGCAAGATTTATACCAGACACATTCCTATAACTAAGTATAGGATTTATACCAGACACATATTTGTATGTCTATATAAATATATTCTATTACATCTTTCTTTATTTTAAGAAAACTTTCCCAATTCTGCTCTTTTTTATGAACTCTACCCCCAAAGGTACACCAAGGTGTACATATACAACCTTTAGAAAATAGATGAAACATGATACCCCAAAGGAATAAAACATGACTTACATAAAATAAATAGAGTATATTAGCTTAGCCACTTAGGCTTCACAAACGAGACCTATTAAGAGACTCAAATGAAAAGAAAAACGACAGATTGAAGAAAGGTATGCCAAGGCATACAAGAAAATTTTATATAAAAAATCCAAAAATTCATTCACACAAACACAATACAAAAACAAAATTGAAGGCCCCGAGTGTCCAAGTGGTCTAAAGTGCTCTCCGTTACGGATCACTGCCATCTAACCTCTGTCTGTGTGGGTTCGAGTCTAAGATTCGGCGGATGTGGATATGTGAGAAAGCTTGCCAGTAGCTTCTCGTGGTCGGTGGTTCTTTCCGCGGATTTCCCAGTTTCTTCCTCCACCAATAATACTGGCCGCCATATATAGCCTATCGTGTACTGAAAAATGGCGTTAAGCCCCAGAACAACAGCAACAATAAAAGCCAAATGTTTAAGATCATTTTCTTTTGATCTTGATCTATATTTATGAATATTTTAGAATAGGAATAAATGAGGAACATACAAACAATATATTTGATCTAGATAGTTCTGTCCACAACAATATAGTGGGCACTAAATACAACATCCACAACATTACTTTATGAAATGGACAACATAACTTGGCAAGTCACTTTTAAAGAATATACAAAACCAAAGGGCAAAATGAAAGGACCCACCCCACCCCCATTTACCTTTTTGGTCTCTGGGGAGAGAGTACAATCCTATAGTTCAACAAGAAAAGGAGGGAAACCAGGTGCACTGCCAGCCGAGGCAAAGAGGCTAACTTTCGCCATAAGACAACTTTTGGCATAAGAAGGCTTATAAGATTTGATGAACAAAACAAAGAGAAAGCCTGTAAAAAAATCATATTATTCTAAAACACAAATACAAAAAACTGTATGGGTGGACAAGAGAAACACACACCATTTGGAAAACCAGGGTGTCACTACTAATTGACCTTACCAGCTCTATTTGCTGGGACAGGCTAGTAGTGGGACTTGACCTTCGTCCCATATGATAAGGGTGTTTGAAATCAGGAATAATGTATTTATCTCTATTTACAAACTCGTGCACGATAAACACAATATACTACACTTGTATTTTCTATTCTGTGAGTAGAAGGCAAGTGGTGTAACAATTGAACAAACTGGATTAAGGAAGAGATTGATGGTAGGAGTTAAGAAACCAGTTTCATGATAAAATACGTTGCATGGTATCTAAAAACTTGCAGAGTGTTAGCATCAAAAGGTTAGTGATATTAAAAGCTCTCTTAACAGTTGTATTGGGAAAAAGTAAACTGATCGCTTCAAATATAATTATGTATACGGTATCAATGGACTATTTTGCCATACGTAATCTCAATAGTAATGTTAATGATCGACTCTCTCTCTCTCTCTCTCTCTCTCTCTCTCTCTCTCTCTCTCTCTCTCTCTCTCTCTCTCTCTCTCTCTCTCTCTCTCTCTCTCTCTCTCTCTCTCTCTCTCTCATTAGATTAGGTTAAATGCTAAAGTTATTTTAACTCAGTTTGTTAATATTATCAACTCATATATATTTCTTTTTTTTCTTAAAAGAAAAGACTTTGTAGCAATTAATTACATGTTGACCTTCGTGTCGGGAAATCCCGTTTCAGGTATACAATTGTTTCTTGCAAGAAAAAAATACCGGGTATTTTGGCAACACACCAACGATACGCAAGGACCGTATTCAAGTTAGCTATGGTCATCTTGATTTACTAACAGATGCAGAGTTATTTGAGGAAGATGACCCTGCAACGCTGCAACGCTCTATATAACGACAAGTGCTTTTCAAATGTTAGAGACGAAATGTTACTGATTTTTCCTCAAAAAATTCTAGTCTGAGTGTAGCATGTTCCTTTGTATCCAGACAGTATCTTGATCCGCCTGGGCCTGTCTTTATTGTGTGTTAATTATAAAGTTTTTTGGGACGAAAAGAAACGGCGCCTATGGTTTGATCTGACCGATCATCGACTTGGTCTTGCATATTGCTAAATAAAACAGTGAGAAGATCCTCTCACAATCATCACCAATTTCCCTTCGCCACTTTACTGTTCCCTGGAGGTTTTAAGGATGCTTTACAAGACGTTGCCTTGCATAGTGGCCACTGAAGCTTGTTAACTATTTTTATACCATCTGTCGGGGTCTTGAAATAAATCAGCCTAGTCGGTTAACTATGCAAGGCAGCTGATTGGGTGATCAAATTTGTCTGATTAGAACCATATAAATGAAGCCAGCATATTGCCAAAATGCAATGAGAATTAATACATTTTTATTCAAATTCTCACATTTCATTAGAAAGCCGTTTCTCATGTCAGTAGCATACGCATAATGACCGGCCACGTGTTTCATACACATTAGTTGGGTCCTATAAATCAGACACAAATACAATACTATAGCGGTGTCAAAAATATCGAAACGTATATAAAGGACGGTTTTGTTCTCGCCCATTGGTTTTTGTATCGGGAGGGGGTAATTAAGCAGAGCTTTATACCTTGACAATATGTATCAATTCATATAATTTAGATCAATATGGTTTATGCTTCTATATAATATTCTAACGATTATCGAGACTTACGTGTCAGATTTGAAATAATTCAACTCTTATATAAGCTTTAAGATAGTTAAACTCTTGTGTAACCTTTCATATAGTAAAACTCTTGTGTAATCTTTGAAATAATTAACTATTGTGTAAGCTTTAAAACAGTCAAAACCTTGTGCAAGCTTTGAAATACTTAAACTCTTGTGTACGCTTTGAGATAATTTAACTCTTGTGTAAGCTTTGAAAAACCTAAACCCTCCCGTAAGCTTTGAGATATTTAAACCCTTGTGTAAGCTTTGAAATAGTTAAGCCTTTGTGTTAGTTTATGCTAATTAAATCCTTCTGTAAGCTTTGAAATAATAAACCTCTTGTGTAAACTTTGAAATAATTAAACCCTTGTGCAAGCTTTGAAATAGTTAAAACCTTGTGTTAGCTTTTAAATAATGAATCCCTTGTGTTAGCTTTGAGATAGTCTCTTGTGTAAGCTTTGACATAATTAAACTCTTGTGTAAGCTTTGAAATAACTAAACCCTTCCGTAAGCTTTGAGATAATTAAACCCTTGTGCAAGCTTTGAAATAGTAAAATCATTCTGTTAGATATGAGACAATTAAACCTTTGTGTTAGCTTTGAAATAATTAAACCTTTGTGTTAGCCTTGAGATAATCTCTTGTGTAAGCTTTGAGATAATTAAACTCTTGTGTATACTTTGAGATAATTAAACTCTTGTGTAAGCTTTGAGATAATTAAACTCTTGTGTTAGCTTTGAAACCAATAAACCCTTGTGTAAGCTTTGAAATAACTAAACACTCCCGTAAGTTTTGAGATAATTAAACCGTTATGCAAGCTTTGAAATAGCAAAACCATTGTGTTAGCTTTGAGATAATTTAACCCATGTTTAAGCTTTGAGATAATTAAACCTTTGTGTTAGCTTTGAAATAATTAATCCCTTGTGTTAGCTTTGAAATAATTAAACCCTTGTGTAAGATTTGAAACAGTTAAACCCTTGTCTTAGCTTTGAAATAATTAAACCCTTGTGTTAGCTTTGAGATAATAAACCGTTGTGTTAGCTTTGAAATAATTAAACCCTTGTGTTAGCTTTGAGATAATAACCCGTTGTGTTAGCTTTGAGATAATAAACCGTTGTGTTAGCTTTGAGATAATAAACCGTTGTGTTAGCTTTGAAATAATTAAACTCTTGTGTTAGCTTTGAGATAATAACCCGTTGTGTTAGCTTTGAGATAATAAACCGTTGTGTTAGCTTTAAGATAATTAAACCGTTGTGTTAGCTTTGAAATAATTAACCCCTTATGTTAGCTTTGAGATAACTAAACCCTTGTGTAAGCTTTGAAACAGTTAAACCCTTGTGTTAGCTTTGAGATAATAAACCGTTGTGTTAGCTTTGAAACAGTTAAACCCTCGTGTTAGCTTTGAGATAATGAAATCCTTGGGGAATTGTTATGAGAGAATATTTAAGTACAAATGATAACATGAGAAATCTCTCTTAATTGTAGTAAAACTAACTCTTCGTTGGGCTCATTTTCATTAAACTATATTGGGGAAAATTTCTATTAAACTACATGTAGATTAACTTTATTTCAAAGAGCTATATTCTGTCTTAATAAAGATTGCTTCCTTACAACTAGTTCAAGTCTCATTCTTGTATGTGTAAATTTACTTAACAAATAATCAATACAAACAGGTAAAAATCTGCCCTCGTATTACATGTACACGTTGACTATAACTAGTACAAGTTTTTTCGCATTATATATGTATAAGCGGAACCCACCAAGCTAACACTCAGTAGCAAGCGCAGAAGCATCTCCATATTATATATGTATATTCTAAACTCGGCTAATAATAACACTCACTGACAAAGAAGTTACTGGCCTACTATCTGACCTCTAACTTGAATTGGTTGATCATAATACGAAGTCAGAAGCAATAAAGAAAGAACTTATCGTATTAGCTTTGAGATAATTAAACCCTTGTTAAAGTTTTGAAATAGTTAGACCATTGTGTTAGCTTTGAGATAATTAAAGTCTTGTGTAAGCTTTGAGATAATTAAACTCTTGTGTAAGCTTTGAGATAATTAAACTCTTGTGTAAGCTTTTTGACAACTAAGCCTTATTGTATAACATTATTTAACATCAAACCAGGTTCTACGAATAGTATACATCGTTGAATGGTTGAAAACCTTATAATCTTGATATATGACACTAGGAAATAAATGCGACCGACATATTTCAAGGAATGTCAATAACTATTACAGAAGATAGTATGACCTTGCCCTTCAAGAAAGTGACAATACATGACTCGTCATCTAATCTCTCTTCAAAAATATCCTGACAAACGTTTTGCGCTTCAAAATTTGACCTTTTGTTTTCATTTTAATGGAACAAATTTACAATATGAGGTAAGATCGGGTTTGGTAAACGAGGGTTCTTATTGAGAAAGTAACATTACACTTGGTACACAAGCTTTGGAACAGATTTGAGTCGGCAACGGTTGCGGAATGAATCATTGTATAGACAGAGGCTCTTTATTATACTAGTTTTGTAAAATTCCTCCATATGAGATATTTTGCTGAGGTTTAAGTCATTATTTCCTGAATTACACCATCTTCATTTTATTCAATGCACTCAGTATGTCCTAGATATCATACTTACATAGGAATGATGGACCTGGTGGTTTGATGTGCGGAATGATGGACCTGGTGGTTTGCTGTGCGGAATGGTGGACCTGGAGGTTTGTTGTGCGGAATGATGGACCTGGTAGTTTGCTGTGCGGAATAATGGACCTGGTGGTTTGCTGTGCGGAATGATGGACCTGATGGTTTGCTGTGCGGAATGATGGACCTAGTGGTTTGCTGTGCGGAATGATGGACCTGGTGGTTTACTGTGCGGAATGATGGACCTGGTGGTATGCTGTGCGGAATGGTGGACCTGGTGGTTTACTGTGCAGAATGATGGACCTGGTGGTTTGCTGTGCGGAATGGTGGACCTGGTGGTGGACCTGGTGGTTTGCTGTGCGGAATGGTAGACCTGGTGGTTTGCTGTGCGGAATAGTGGACCTGGTGGGTTGCTGTGCGGAATGATGGACCTGTGGGTTTACTGTGCGGAATAATGGACCTGGTGGTTTGCTGTGCGGAATGGTGGACCTGGTGGTTTGCTGTGCGAAATGATGGACCTGGTGGTTTGCTGTGCGGAATGGTGGACCTGGTGGTTTGCTGTGCGAAATGATGGACCTGGTGGTTTGCTGTGCGGAATGGTGGACCTGGTGGTTTGCTGTGCGGAATGATGGACCTGGTGGTTTGCTGTGTGGAATGATGGACCTAGTGGTTTGCTGTGCGGAATGATGGACCTGGTGGTTTACTGTGCGGAATGATGGACCTGGTGGTATGCTGTGCGGAATGGTGGACCTGGTGGTTTACTGTGCAGAATGATGGACCTGGTGGTTTGCTGTGCGGAATGGTGGACCTGGTGGTGGACCTGGTGGTTTGCTGTGCGGAATGGTAGACCTGGTGGTTTGCTGTGCGGAATGGTGGACCTGGTGGTTTGCCGTGCAGAATGATGGACCTGGTGGTTTGCTGTGCGGAATAGTGGACCTGGTGGGTTGCTGTGCGGAATGATGGACCTGTGGGTTTACTGTGCGGAATAATGGACCTGGTGGTTTGCTGTGCGGAATGGTGGACCTGGTGGTTTGCTGTGCGAAATGATGGACCTGGTGGTTTGCTGTGCGGAATGGTGGACCTGGTGGTTTGCTGTGCGAAATGATGGACCTGGTGGTTTGCTGTGCGGAATGGTGGACCTGGTGGTTTGCTGTGCGGAATGATGGACCTGGTGGTTTGCTGTGTGGAATGGTAGACCTGGTGGTTTGCTGTGCGGAATGGTGGACCTGGTGGTTTGCTGTGCGGAATGGTGGACCTGGTGGTTTACTGTGCGGAATGATGGACCTGGTGGTTTGTTGTGCGGAATGATGGACCTGGGGGTTTACTGTGCGGAATGATGGACCTGGGAGGTTTACTGTGCGGAATGGTGGACCTGGGGGGTTTACTGTGCAGAATGATGGACCTGGTGGTTTACTATGCGGAATGATGGACCTGGGGGGTTGCTGTGCGGAATGGTGGACCTGGTGGTTTACTGTGCGGTTTTTCTGGCAATATGGTGGTTGCTAATCCTCCACATATTCATGATCAAATATATCTGTTTGTCGTATGCCATGGATATGTTCTCAATAAGGCACGTGGTTATGCCATGTTGTTCACAATAAGGCGCGTGGTTATATCGTGATGTTCGCAATAAGTTACATGGTTTCGTGTAATGTTTGTGATTTGGATGCTACAGTTACTGCTGCTATTTAGAGCTTCTGTTCGAATACACCAAAATGTTGCATGTACTAGAAAAAGGAAACTTGAATCTATATTCATATAATTCATAAAAGAAACTTCCTATCTCATCTGACGTATACAATATGTCATCTTTAAGTACTACGATTTATCTATACCTTCATCTATTCATTTGCTGAAATAGTCATTTTGATTAGAATTTTGAACAGTGCCATTTATTTCGTTTCCGTTATTTACTATTGTATGATCGGTATTAGCTATATATTATGATGACCCAACATTCGAAGTCAAAATATAATTTTCAATCAAAATTATAAAATCAGAATACAGTTTTAAACCAACCTCATGAAGTCAGAATACAGTTTAAAGAATTAACACTAAATATGGCATTATCATTCCCTTTGCTTTACTTACATAAAGCATAAATGGAATTGATTTCTAATGGATTTCTTATGATTTCTGAATGATTCGATGTTGTAACAGTGGTGCATCTCGTTTTAAAAGGGTGTCTTTCAATGTATTTTATTATCGTGTTAGTTTTGATTTTTTTTTCAACTACTATATGTGATTGCAACTTTCGAACCGACCATTGCAAGGATTTCCCTGTCATTTCTGAGAATTTATAGATTTAATTTACAAGCAGGTTAAAATCATAAATTATAAAGCGAAACGTTGACTAGACTTGTGAGATACGGGCTCACATAAAGGATGAAATAGTACCAAGATTTTAACTCATTTTGAGAGCTGCCTCTTATTTATTTGAAACGAGAACTGTCTGTTTAGAGTTTCTGGAGCAATAGATATTGTATAAGGAAGCACCTTGCGACATATGACATGTTATATTTTCAATCATGTGAGGCATTTCATCTAAAAATGAGATTTCTCGATAAAGGCCGTATGTATGATCTTTTTCTGCAATGCGTCTACAAGTCATTGCATTTACCCCACGACTGATAATGCTTTTATTCCAAAATGGACTGGAGTCAGACGGTATCTGTTACCATGCAATGTATTTGTTCCTGATGAAAAGGTGTAATATATTTACGAACACAATTTTAGAGTAGTTCAGAAAGAATGGATCTTTTCTAGGATGATTTGTAATGTGCAACTCTTGCAAATATATGGTAGGATTAATTCAGAAAAATATGAATCTCAGCTCCCTCTTCTTTTACGGCTACAGTAAGATATATATATATATATATATATATATATATATATATATATATATATATATATATATATATATATATATATATATATATATATATATATCAAAAAAGACCAATAGATTTGTTTTATATGCCACAATAAATAATTTAATAAGCAAACAATGAAACAAGGAAAGTGTTGCAAATGGTTTCAAACCTGTTCAGAGAGAATCTTCGTACATGCATTAAACCCTCGTGATGGGTGGCTTGTACGTTTGTCATATATTAAAGGTAAATGACTATGAACATTTGAGTGATAAATTGTTGATTATGGGAAGTCGGCGTTGGAGAAACATTTCTCAACCCTATTATATGGCCAGTTTCAATGAACATACCTTATAGTAATGGGCCCGTTTCAATGAACATACCTTATAGTATGGGCCAGTTTCAATGAACAAACCTTATAGTAATGGGCCCGTTTCAATGAACATACCTTATAGAAATTGGCCCGTTTCAATGAACATACCTTATAGTAATTGGCCCGTTTCATTGAACATACCTTATAGTATGGGCCAGTTTCAATGAACATACCTTATAGTAATGGGCCAGTTTCAATGAACATACCTTATTGAAATTGGCCCGTTTCAATGAACATACCTTATAGTAATGGGCCCGTTTCATTGAACATATCTTATAGTATGGGCCAGTTTCAATGAACATACCTTATAGTAATGGGCCAGTTTCAATGAACATACCTTATAGTATGGGCCAGTTTCAATGAACATGCCTTATAGTAATGGGCCAGTTTCAATGAACATACCTTATAGTAATGGGCCAGATTCAATGAACATACCTTATAGAAATTGGCCCGTTTCATTGAACATACCTTATAGTAATGGGCCCGTTTCAATGAACATACCTTATAGTATGGGCCAGTTTCAATGAACATACCTTATAGTAATGGGCCAGTTTCAATGAACATACCTTATAGTAATGGGCCAGTTTCAATGAACATACCTTATAGTAATGGGCCAGTTTCAATGAGCATACCTTATAGTAATGGGCCAGTTTCAATGAACTTATCTTATAGTAATTGGCCAGTTCCAATGAACATACCTTATAGTAATGGGCCCGTTTCAATGAATATACCTTATAGAAATTGGCCAGTTTCAATGAACATACCTTATAGTAATTGGCCAGTTTCAATGAACACACCTTGTAGTAATGGGCCAGTTTCAATGAACATACCTTATAGTAATGGGCCCGTTTCAATGAACATACCTTATAGAAATTGGCCCGTTTCAATGAACATACCTTATAGTAATGGGCCCGTTTCAATGAACATACCTTATAGTATGGGCCAGTTTCAATGAACAGACCTTATAGTAATCGGCCAGTTTCAATGAACATACCTTATATTAATGGGCCAGTTTCAATGAACATACCTTATAGCAATTGGCCAGTTTCAATGAACATACCTTATAGTAATGGGCCAGTTTCAATGAGCATACCTTATAGTAATGGGCCAGTTTCAATGAACTTATAGTAATTGGCCAGTTCCAATGAACATACCTTATAGTAATGCGCCAGTTTCAATGAACATACCTTATAGTAATGGGCCAGTTTCAATGAACATACCTTATAGTATTGGGCCAGTTTCAATGAACATACCCTATTACGTCCTGTATTCGAGAGACCTAATGATGGCACAGACTGCTGTCGTCAAACGGTGTACTTGTTTTGAGATGGGGATCAGAGCAGGATAAACTGGTCCCAGTTAGCATAACACCAAGCCGTGTTAATTAAGAGGTGCAGTTAGTTTATTCCTTTCAGTAAACATATCACCAAGCCGTGTTAATTAAGAGGTGCAGTTTGTTTATTCCTTTCAGTTAGCATATCACCAAGCCGTGTTAATTAAGAGGTGCAGTTTGGTTATTCCTTTCAGTAAACATATCACCAAACCGTGTTCATTTAGAGGTGCGGTTTGGTTGTTCCTTTCAGTTAGCATATCACTAAGGCGTGTTGATTAAGAGGTGCGGTTTGGTTATTCCTTTCAGTTAGCATATCACCAAGCCGTGTTGATTAAGAGGTGCGGTTTGGTTGTTCCGTTCAGTAAGCATATCACCAAGCCATGTTGATTAGGAGGTGCAGTTTGGTTATTCCTTTCAGTAAATATATCACCAAACCGTGTTAATTACGAGGTGCGGCTTGGTTATTCCTTTCAGTTAGCATATCACCAAGCCATGTTAATTAAGAGGTGCGGTTTGGTTATTCCTTTCAGTTAGCATATCACCAAGCCGTGATGATTAAGAGGTGCGGTTTGGTTAATACTTTCAGTTAGCATATCACCAAGCCGTGTTGATTAAGAGGTGCGGTTTGGTTATTCCTTTCAGTTAACATATCACCAAACCGTGTTGATTAAGAGGTGCGGTTTGGTTATTCCTTTCAGTAAGCATATCACCAAACCGTGTTCATTTAGAGGTGCGGTTTGGTTGTTCCTTTCAGTATGAATTATGCACGACAGATACCGATATTTCTGCCACGGGATTTTTAGTTCGGAGTCAGTCCTTTACATTAATATGCCTTTCGTTGATGATGTGATTGCAGATGGTAGTCACATGTAGATTTTTATGTAATGCGGTTCGAGGCCGTGTTTTTGATTGATTTTGTGATAAAACCAAAG